>CAWUFW010004071.1:1595750-1637506 GCA_963921515.1 Calotriton arnoldi
CCCAGCCCCTCTGAAACTGACCAGGAGGGTGACAATGACCCTGACCTGGAAAACCCAATCCCTTCTGGGGAAGATGAAGATGAGGATCTAGAGAACCACACCTTTGTCCCCCCAGGAAGGATTATGAGTGTGCTCAGAAAGTCTAGGTCTCCTTCTCAGGAGTCTAACCACTCTGGCACCTCAATAGGGAGCTCTGTTTCTTCTCACAGGAGGGAATCCTCTCATGAGAGAAGAAAGAGACTGGTCCAGTATGAGGAAACTCAACTAGAGATCAGGAAGAAGCAATTGGCTTTAGATAGAGAATCCCTAGATCTCCTTAGAGAGAGAAGAAAGTTGGGACTAGAGTCCCATGGTGGCAACAATATCCCTAGAGATAGGGACAGGTCTTATGACCATAGAAACCTAAACAAGATTGTCCCTCCCTACCAGAGTGGGGATGACATCCACAAATGGATAACTGCACTGGAGAGGGCCTGTAAAGTTCAGAAGGTCCCCCAGAGGCAGTGGGCAGCAATCTTGTGGCTCTCCTTTGCAGACAAAGGTAGAGACAAGCTCCTCACTGTAAGAGAAGAGGATGCTGACAATTACACAGTCTTGAAGAGTGCTCTGATAGATGGGTTTGGCCTAACCACTGAACAGTATAGGTTGAAGTTCAGAGACACCCAAAAGCTCAGACTCAAGACTGGGTTGATTTTGTAGATTGTGCTACAAAGGCTCTGGAAGGTTGGATACATGGCAACAAAGTGCATGACTTTTTAGGATTGTACAATTTGATTATGAGGGAGCAGATCCTTAATAATTGTCAAAACCAGCTTTTGCACCAGTATCTGGTGGACTCTGATCTGACCTCTCCCCAAGAATTGGGAAAGAAGGCAGACAAATGGGTCAGAACCAGAGTAAAAACTAGAAATCAGGGTGGTGACCAGAAGAAAGATTCTACTAAGTCCCAAGAGAAAGGTGGGGATAAATCTAAGGATAAGTCCCCTACAGGGCCCCAAAATTCCTCTTCTGGGGGTGGGTCCCAAACTCCTTCCTCTCCTGAAAAGAAACCATATTGCCATGTCTGTAAAAAGCCTGGGCACTGGAAAACTGATCCCAGTTGCCCCAGGATTGGCAATAAAGAAAATGTTCCTCCCACAACTACTACCACCCCTCCTGGTACTACCAGTAGTAATCCTCCAGTTGGGAGTAGTGAACCCAAAAAGTTGGGTGCTTTTGCAAGAGGAACAGAGGTGGGCCCTAGTTTAGACAGGGACCCCTCAACAGACTCCTCTGACTCTGATGGTGGTATAGGATTTGCCACCTTTACCATGGGTCCCATAGCATTGGGCAGGTATAGACTGGAGCCAATGATTAATGGTCAGAAAGCTGTGGCATTTAGGGACACAGGGGCTAGTGTCACCATGGTGGCAGGGAAACTAGTCCCCCTCACCAGCTTTTACCTGAGTTTAAATACCAGGTGACCAACATTGATGGTGTCAGAACAGATCACCCCATGGCCATAGTCAATCTCAGCTGGGAGGGGGTCACAGGCCCAAAAGAGTGGCAGTGTCCCCAACCCTACCTGTAGATTGCCTGATGGGCAATGATTTGGAAATTTCAGCCTGGGCTGAAGTTGAACACCAAACCCATCTTAGGATGTTGGGCGTCCCTGCAAAGGTTAGTGGGGCTGTGATGGCCACAGCCCCAGCCCAAGAATTTGGAGAGATGGAGCCTGAAAGAATGGCCCACTCTCCCCCAAAGAGAGCACAAGGGTTGAAGAAAAGTCTTCTTCCCCCAGACAGTAGGTAAGGGTCAGCCTCCTCAGGGAACTGACCCTACCCCTAGTGAAGGAACTGCCACAGAGGTAGTCAGGCCTGGCCTGGCCACACCCCTGATGGCAGAGGACCCTTCCAAGGTGGTACCCCGTCTGGAGCAGGTAACCTGCCCCTCTCTACCCTGCCTCAGTCAGCCCAGGGCTGCAGAGGTCAGGGAGGTCAGTGGACCCCCGGGCCCCCTGTCCAGAGGAAGCCCCCATCAGCAGATTAGGGGCAGCCAGTCTAGTAGCCCTAGCCAGGTGAAAATTCCTCTACACACTGAGGGATCCCCCATACCTTTATGTAGGGACCTCCCCAGAAGGACTCTGGTAGGCAAGGGCAAACCTGGGACCAGAAGGTTCCAAACCTGCCATGTCCCTCCAGTGTTCCATCCAAAGGGACCCAACCCCCAGCTGTAGGCAGCCAAAGGTTGACCCTTAGAGCAAAGTGCAACTCAGTCATGGAAAGACAGGCATACATGGTGACCAGTGATCTGAGGAAACTGAGGCCAACATTCCTAGGGCCTCACTTCCCTACTCAGACACCTCACCAGCCTTGTACTTTACCTAAGCACACCAGAGGTAGTGATTCCCCATGGTGGAGACCCTCTCATACCCTTAGGGTGAGGGATTGCTTAGTGGACCATAACATAGGGGGCAACCATGCTAGTGCAGGTGCTTCCTTATATGGCCACTTAGTCAATATAGGCTCAACTGGCCAAGGTTAGCCTTATCTCCTTTCGTTTGGGGGGGTTATGTAGGAAGGTGGAATCTGACTATATGGTTGCCCCCACTTTTTTATGGTGTTTTGCTGGTTTATGACTTAGTTGGACTGGGATCCTGCTATTCAGGGCCCCAGTCTATCTGCTTTCTCTGTAAAATGGTTTCCATGTGCCTTAGGCACATCTCTGATTGGGATCTGGAGTGCCCTTATAAGTCCCTAGTATATGGTATACTATGTACCAAGGGCATAGGTACCTCAGAGGCCTGCCAGGGGCTGCAGCATGTATTATGCCACCCCTGGAAGGCCATGCAAACTGACACCACAGGTCTGCTACTGCAGCCTGGGTAAGGTGGTGCATGCACCCCTTACTGTGATATAGGTTACCTATATCACGAAATACATACACACCTAGAAACCTATAAGTCACTCCTAAGGCAGGCCTTATCAATCCTAAAGGCAGAGTGCATGGTTCCTATGTGAGAGGGTGCCCCTGCATGAGCAGGGCCCCTCTGCAGCGTTCGGAGACCATCTCTGATGCTGTTTGTAGTGCAGCCTGACCATATACTCTTAAGCGCATTATATCCTCGCGGTAAAATGCTAACTTTGGAATGGCTGCACCTAAACATGTCGTGTTTGGTGTCAAACATCTTGGAATACTACCCCCCGCCAATCCTGGCGGCGGGGGTAGCATTCCACCCTTCTAGAGGGAAAGACATGTTAACTCTGGCTTACCCGGTAACTTCTTTCTGAAGCCCGGGCATCACAAAATGGATGCTGCTGCCACAGACACAAGTCTGGCCTCCTGCTGCTGGACGAAACTCCGGCAGGGAGGCCTGGACAATAGGTTTCCTGTTGCAGGGAGGTGTGACCACCTCCCCAGACAGGATAATGTGTATTGGGGCTGGGTGGGTGCACTCTTAGAGTGCTTTGAAGTCCTGCACTGGGGGAGCAAAGGCTCCTCTGTGCATATGCCAGTTCAAACCAGCTCAGGGGCTACCTGCCCCTGCTCTGGCGCGAAACTGGACAAAGGGAAGTGGGTGTAGCCACCCCCCCCCTTGACCCTCCCATAGGTGGGGTCATAGAGTTAGTCCCTCCCTGTTTTACTGGATAAAATGGGGAACCCTTGCCACAGCAAGGTTAGATATCCCTGGACTAAACTTTGAAACTGAATCCTGGACCTTCGACGCTCTACATCACGATTAGAGGACTGAAGAATCTCCCTTGGGGTCAAGGAGTGACTCCCCTGCTTGGCAGGCACCAAAAACGATAACGACGGTCGCAAACTACGCTGCTCCCGCCGGAGTCCGAAGTCCCTGCAGCCCAAGAAGTGGATTTCCTGACTTCTCCAAGGCCATCGTGAGTCCCCAGCGAAGCTGAGGCAAGTGGACCCCACGAGTGACGAGGAACCGCGACCCCTGGGTACCGTGCACTATTATCAAGTGCAACCCCTTTACAACGTTCTACGAACCTGTGCTTTGGACCACGTGTGGTCCCAACCTCCAGCAGGAATCCCTCCGAAGAGCAGAGGCCTACACCGTCCTGAGTGACCGTGGGCCCCTATTGAGTGATTCCGCCCGAGGTGTCTTCGCGATCCCTTGCCAGCCGGCTCGTGGGTCCCCAGAAGACTTTCTAAAGAAACCAAAGGGCTCCCCTGGTTGCTCCAGGCCTGCCCTGACGTACCCTCGCTGGGTGAGTTCCCCAGACCTTGCTGGTCTGCACCATCGACGATCTTCAGCTACATTGAGACTTGCCGTTGCCAAGGCTTGTTGGGTCCAATCCGGTCGCCGACACCGCAGCACTCGACAGACATCGTGTACCAGCCCGAATCCTGCTCCTGGTCACCAACAACGCCTCCTGGACCTCGTGGCTGCAGAAACGAGACGACCGTCAACGCACCTGAAGCACTCGACATCGGTGGGCATCTGTCCATCGCCTTCCTGGTCACTGGCTAGTGACCCAGACTCTGTCCCCTCTGCTTTCAGGTTCTTCAGAACTCCGATCCATTCTTGGATCCACCCGGACACTTTTCTCCTGGTCGCCAGCAGCACTTTGCAGCAGATCGCCATAAGAACCGACAGACGAAACCCGACCCCGAAAGGCACCTATGCACCCGGCTTCCCTGGGTGAGGTAACACGAGTACTCCGGTGCTCCCGTGGGTAGAGACTCTTCAAAGTCCTAGATCTCAAAGGGTTTTGTCCTAGTCCTCTTCTAAGTGTCCCTTTCCTCTATTTTCCCGATCCCGACTTTCTCCATAGAAGTTAACGGCGTATCGCGGTTGTGTATTTACACTGCACGCGTCTCCCGTGGGTCCCCTGTGTCACTACCTTGGGTGGTTCCTTGTGGTCCAAGCACTTCTAGAGGCTCTAGGCCTAGTGTCTAGTTCAGTCGTGGTTCGCATACCACTTTATTGGTATATGGTTTGGTACGCCCCTAGGGCCCAAACGTGTATTTGTGCTATTACTGTAATTTAAGATCTTATAACCTATGTACTTCGAACTCTAGCCTCATAAAGAGACTAGAGGGGTGTGTTTAGTAATAAATACATATATTTTGAATATATACCTGGTGTGGTGCTCTTTCATTTGGTCACTCAAGAGATTATAGACTGGTAAAACAAGCTGCTTTACATTCCTTCAAGACTTAGCCTGAAGGCTGCTCTCCACAGCTACCACTAGGATAGCTTTCAATAAGGTTGTCTTTAACCTACCTACCATAAGAGTCGATTTGGACTGGTGCAAGGTGCCCACTATAATTAGTGGACAGCATATGCCAGGCCAACTTCTCACACACGTCATTGCTGAGCTGCTGTGCTTCCGCACAGGACAGTCGTTCTTCAGGTGTAATTAGTTGTGGTCAAGCAAAAAGCATTCCGCCTTTCATGCTTTGCACTGGTGCTGTGCATAAGTTCCTTTTCTTCCAACCTGCACTTACCTGCAAGGTGGTGGGAGAGTATTCAGATTTGGTTGTAATGTTTGGAGATTGATTTGAGGGTTGTGTGTGTCATCAGAGAAGTTAGCAGTGCCAACCACTAATGACTTTCTGCCCCAGGAGGCATTGCTATTTCTCTGGTAGTGCCTTTTACATGTATTTGAAGGTTAGTTAAGTCTGCTAGCTATTACTACTGACAGGTTGCATTGTTTCCAATTATTTCCACTATAAGAATGGATTTATAAGTTGAAGGCTCACTTCTGACAAATGTGGTGACCACAAGTTTAAACAAGCATTTGCAATGCAATCGGTCTCGCCTTTGGGACCTTATATGTATTTAGCTATGCAGCACATTATCCTGGGTGCTGAAACATCTACTTTTCTTTAACATGGAGGGAAAGTAAGCACCAAACTGCGTGACACGCCAGGTATGGGAACACATTGAGAGAAATATTGCTTTTCAGCGGGAAATGGTATAGTCCAAAGCTCTGTTTTTAATATAAAATTAGGGCCTTCGGTGGTCAGATCACTGAAAATACAAGATTTAAAAAAAATATGATTGTCTACGGGTGCTCGTGGAAGACAATTTCCAAGGACTGGAATCTAGAGAATGCTAAAGTGATTCTGGTATTTTACTGACCTCTGCTGGTCGTTTTCTATCAAGAGAGTTAAAGAGAGGCAGTTGACAGAAAAATAAAAATAAGAAAGTCCCTCAGCAGAAAGCAATTCTGGTATTTTACTGACCTCTACTGGTCGTTTCCTATCAAGACAGTTAAATAGAGGCAGTTGAACAAGCAGAAAGCGATTCTGGTATTTTACTGACCTCTACTGGTCGTTTTCTATCAAGAGAGTTAAATAGAGTCAGTTGAACAGAAAAAAAAGTCCCTAAGCGGAAGCAGACAAGTCCTAGGGCTGATCTCCAGAGCCCACAAAATACATACATATATAAGTATATACTAAAGTATATACAAGAGGTCTTGAATGCTCGACCAAAAAATAGTGCAGCGCTGCAAGTCACCTTGCTGCGCTGGGTTACAGGGAAAGGGTAGGAATGCTCCGTCTTTATTACAATATAGCGCATTCCTGCCCTTTCCCAAGCACTGGCCCACAATGGGAACACCCACACAACGCCCATGGAGCGCCTTCCCTGGGCAGAGTAACACAACACAGCGATTTGCCCAGCGTTACGTTACTCCTGATTTTTCAAGCCACGCAGGGCCACAAAAAGTGGCATTGTGCGGCTCAATAAATTTAGGGTTTGTGTCACGCATGCTTTACGTTGCGTGGTGCAAATGCAACGCAAACCCTTGATAAATATGCCCTTCATGTTTAGACCTTTCTCACTTAGCTTCAAGTTTACTCTGTCCCAATGAAAACTAATTTACTCCCCGGTTGTATGCAGAGAATTCTAGGCAACAGACAGTATAAGTGTCTTCCCGCTGCTCTATACCATAACCTCGGTGAGTTACAATGTTATATATCATTTTATTCAGCTGTATTGTATATCTTAGATACACTTAAGAACACTTCTCAGAATGTTAGTTGAAAAATGTATGAACATTGGTTGTTTATGCTGCGGACCCACCACTGCCGGGAACACACAGAGGGCGGTTTCCAGGTAGTATCTGTTCAGCAAATGGTCCCAACACCTCCTGGATTGGGGGTATCCAAACACAGATAGTCTTCAGGTAGGTTCAGAAATGTCAGTGTGGTAGTCCCTGCAAGGAATGGGATGGAAGACAAGTGATGATACCTGTTTTCATTGAAAAAGTGGAATGGTGCTGGAAAAAAACTGGATATTGAAGTCTTTCTTGAACAGAATGTGGGTCAGTTGAGTTCTTGGGGCTGGTAAAAGTCCTTTCAGAATGTTAAACCCTACAGCACATTCAAGGTGGCTTCTCTGAACCTGTTTTGGACTATTGAAATGAACTGTCATGACTTCAGCTTCTTTTTAGGCACTTCAGTAACAAAGAGTTATTTTCAGAATAGAGTTTAGGTGTTGTTTAACCAACAAACTCCACACTACCATGTTAAGATTACAGAATGTTACCCTGTGTTGTATGGAGATCGCAGAAGAGCTTAACCTACTTGGTGTAGGACCACGCCCAAGAGTCGGGAACATATTAATGACGCTATGGTTAGGCCAGCCTTCAATAATACTTCTGATTGTGTTTTGCAGGACAGGTGAATCTTGAATACATCCAAAATGATATGTGTTTTAAACATTTTGAGATGTTACAACTAGGCACTGAGCTGCCCTCCATCACGCAGCTGTTCTCAGTGTCGTCATATGTTGTACTTTGAGGACACAGGCGAGGCGATGTTTGCACACCCAAAGGGTCTGTTGCCCAACCACGAGGTCGAACAAAAGATAGGGTTGCTGCTTCTGTTCAGGCCTGTGTGGAACTCGCAGAGTTTAACTCCATAGAGTTACAAAAAACATCTGTGAGAGTTCGCAGATTTCCACGAACGGTTGGAAATAGGAATGTCACGCTGCTTGCACTGTGATTTAGCGCCAGTAGCTCTTTCTGCACTAAAAAATCAGCGTAAACGGTACCACATGGCATGCCAGAGGGTGCAGCTTCTTGAGTTGATTTTGCTGCCGCACAAGTCGATTTTCACCTCGAGCTGTAGCTTTCTGACCTCGAACGATCGCGACCTCCTGGGACTGCCTGCATTGGAGAAATCATACTAGGGGACACCAAATCTAGCTCGCCAATTTACCGTTCGCGAGACGCGTGTGACAAAAAACCTGCCATGCGGCGGTTGGGGGCTTTGGCTGGAAATCCACATTACAAGCATAACGTGGAGTGCCACAAACTCCATCAACACCAGCGGTGGAGCGGAATATATCGCCCACCCCTAGTTCTGTTACCCATCAGTGATACCTCAACCTTTGGTTTGTTAAGTAGAGAAAATTTCCCCTCACACATTCCTGGATATGTTTCAAACATTCTGTGATATTTCTCTGTGCCCAGTGTTCTTCCCACAATTGGAGGCTCAGGCGCATGACACATTAAAAAGTCTGATGCACAAAATTTACTATAATCAACACCGCTTGTGCCATACGCACAAACTTACAAGGCATAGTTAAGGCAAAGTGCTAAGATATGACTCAGGCTTCTTACTCAAGGCTTCCAGATTAAAGTATGCCAGAAGTGGGGAGAGGAGTTGGCCTAACTGCTAGGGCGGTTGAACTCGAATCAGGGGAACCGGGTTCGAGTCTCTGCAATGAGGCTGAACATCCTGTGATTCTGGGCAAATCATTTAATCTCCCCGTGCCTAACAAAAATGAATGTGTACTCATGTAACGAAACTGGTGCTATGTAAAGCACTCTGATACCCGATACAGGGTCAAGTTCGCGCTATATAAAACCACGTAAAAAAAAAAAAAAAAGAATTGGTGATCACTTTATAAGACACCTTGCGCCGCCTGCATCTGGAAACCAGCTGCTCATCTTGCCAAATAAATGTTACGGGGCATATTTACGTTCCCTGGCGCATCCCTGCATATCAGCAGGGATGCGCCAGGGAAAATGCGTCACGCAAGTTTACCCTTGCGCCACGTCCGATGCGCCGCATTTACAATGCGGCGCATCGTGGCGCAAGGATAAGCAGATGCGTGGCGCATCTGCCGGCGGAAGGTTGGCGCAGTGCTGAAGTTGTGTCGCAAGCGCGACGCAACTCCAGCACTGTTCCAACCTTCCCTATCCCTAACATGGTGCGTCAATCCTTACGCCTGCTTGAAGCAGGCGAAAGGATTTGACGCACCAGCGTCGGAAAAGTGACTGCGTGAAATCTTGTAGATTTCACTATGCCACTTTTCCGAGGCGTTCCTGCACCGGAACGCCCCCCCCTGCGCCGGTACGCCCACATGAAACCTGACGCAGGTTTCATGTGGCGCAGGGGTTTACTACGTGACGCATCTCCCTAGATGCGTCACGTTGTAAATATAGCGCAACGCGGCGCATGGTTTGCGTCGCCACTGCGTCACATGTGTGACGCAACGGCGGCGCAAAAGTGGCACAAGGGGCTTGTAAATATGCCCCTACATCTCAGCCATGATGTGAAGTTAGCAGTGGCTGTGCGGTTATGAGAAGGCAGCCTTGTATCTGTGCTAACAATGTGGTGCGGTGGTGCCTAGCTTGACCCAGGTGCCCAGTTCATGGGAAGGTCTATTTTCCTTTACCTCTCAGACCATGCCTGCATTTTCCGTGACTGAAGTCACCCAGAGAGTTGTTAAGCGGCTTGCGCTGAGCACCTGTCTTGAAAAGGTGGCAGTCAGAGCATGGAAGCTCGCAGAGGAAAAGGGATATCAAACGTGGACTCGTCTTCTCATGTTTGCAAGATGCTGTGGTTAGCGTTATATATGACCCTTTCCAGGATTGTGATTTTTCCGGTGATTGCCGCAAATGTTCCCAAACCAAAATGGATCTGGTCTATTATTCACTTTTTAGACCATATATAAAGAGGCACTGATGAGAGAAATGCAGTGCAATGCATTTATATCCTTATTTTTTGTCACATTCATTGCTACTTGCCACCATTTTTATCCCCGATTTTTGCTCTGCGTTGTTGCTAGATTCCTGTCTTGAATCTTGTTCTGGAAGATCTACATGGGTTTCTTCTCAGCCTTGGACCATGTCTGTTTTGGTGCCTTGCTTTCCTAAACCTTCCTTAGTTTTCCACCTTTAATGACGTATTGCCAAGCTTGTCAAGGAGGTTTTTTTCTGCCCTTGTGGCTTTTTGCTCCTCATTGGGACTCTCTTTAGGCGACACCTTTCACGAATACATTAAGTACAGGGTGGCACCGTGGGTACTGTGAGGAGGTTCCTTTTACTGGGCAGTCAAGATAGACTTTCTCGTCATCCACTTCTCATCTGTGACCTACAATGTCCTGGGTCCATCAGAAACGGATTGAAAATAATCTATTTTGTTAATTCCTTCCCAAACAATCTCCTTCTTCTGGATTCTCCTTTTAGGTTCAGCATCTAGACGCTCCTCGGAGTGAAAGCCGCACTTCATAAATAAATAATAAACATAAGCGGCACAAAGGGGTACCCAAAGACATGCGCTGCCCAGACCTTCCTGGACGCCATCTTAAACCTCTCTCTAAAGCATACCCATATCTTCATCCCGGGGGACCCGGACATGGGGCTGACAAACCTTCTTCCTGTGGCAAACAACCGTAACAAGAAACCTGGAGCTTTCATCTCAAAGCTTTCGTCTGCCCCTAACCTAGGCACTGGGGCCAAACACACAGCAGGCCATAGACTCAACACAACTGTCAGGAGCATAACGTAGTCAAAGAATTTTGGGGGGCAGGGGCGACTCCTCCGCTATGGCAGAGAAGCGTTGCCCCACTGCTTTTAAGCAGTGCACAGTAAAGGAAATATAAAATGATAATAACTTTGAGTTATTATCACTTTATGTTTCCTGCTGCTTTGCGGGCGGATGGGCGGGGCTGCTCTGTTCTCGGAGCAGGGCAGGAGAGGAGTGGTTTGCCCACTCCTTAGTGTACATGACTGTTTGGCAGGCCCTCTTGGGCCGCCCAAAACAGTCATGCACACTTTCCCTGTTCTCCACGCAGGCTGCATTACAGCCTGCTTGGAGAACATGCCCAGGCCCCCATTCCCTGGCTGAGCGTCGAACCAGGACACTCAGACCAATCACAACACTGCAGTGCAGCGTTGTGATTGGTCAAGGGAGCCTGGGTGCTTACCAATCACAATGCTGCATTGCAGCATTGTGATTGGTCAGGGGAGCCTGTGCCTCAGTCCGACGAGGAGAGCAGGAGCAGAGACGCGGGACCCGGCGCGGCAAGGTAAGTGTTTATTTTTTTTAGTTTATTTTTTTACATTGTGCACCGTTTCCACCCCCTCATCGCCACGCGCCCGCACCCGCCCACCACCCGCGAGCCATGTTGGTTGCGACTGTTGGGGGGGGTGAACCTCAAATTTCCCATTTAAAAAAGCAGTGGTCTGCGTGGTGGAGGTGTGAGATGACCAAGGTTCGGGATGGGCTGTTTCCATAAGGAACAGGGACAGTACTGATTTGCATTAGGTGGTCCTCAGTCTAGTGTGGCAGAGTGGGTGAAAAACGATGGATTGGTATGCTACCCTGAGCAATTGCCGCTGGTTACACTATTTGCTAGCATTCCTCCCACCACCTTTGGGCGCTTAATTGCCAGTACTTTGCTAGAAACATGAGACTGGTGCAGTTTTCCAATGTTTGTGAATTTCAAAAGTAGTAATTTTGTACCCATTCAAGGAGTACTTCTGTGGGTGCAGATTTACTATGTTTTTGGTGTACCAGTCACTATATATATTTAAGTGTTCGCTCCAAAAATAAACAATTTAAAAGCTCTTAGTGAAATGAGAAGGATGAGATAAATTGACAGATACATAGCAGACTCGACTCAGGGCCCACAGACCCAACTACCAGCCAAGAATGCCCCAAACACCCCTGAAGCTATGCCCCTACTGGTCCCACCCACTGGTAGTTTTGCCCTACAACATGACAGCCTGGAGTTCCTGCCCTGGGATCTCTTATTTTAAATGTATTTTCATTGCACTTACTTTTCTTCGTCTGCTACGAGAAGTCTTGATGGGTGTCAAATCGGTGCATGTGGGCAGGGCTCAGTGTTTCCATCCTCGCCTTTTACAAATCATTTTATCAAGTGACTGACGGCCCTGTGTACTAAGCCGAGCTGCAACTACAGAGGGGTGCAGCAGCAAAGAAACAGGGGGAGCCGAGCCAGAGCCGAGCCAATGGTCTGGCTTCGCTCCAAGAATCCATGCGCGACACAATCAATGAAAACATTGGCATCTATATCCTACAACAAACACCACCAACAACAATTCCATTAGTGAACTAAGAGGTGCAAACCCTAAACATGGACTAGATGCCCATTATAGATGAAGCAACATTATAGACCATTATATCAAACACAAGTGTTGCTTGTACCGCGCGCATCCTGAACTCAAGAATTTAAAAGTGCTCTCATATGTAATAATAAGGATTATCATCCAGTATCAGATTTTGAAATTCAGCCACCAGAACTATAGCTCTATGTGTGTCTCTCTCTCCTGCCTTACTTCAAAGTTCACTGTATTGTGTTGTAATCTTGGCAGAAAATCTGACACAGAGAAAGAAGACCTGGCTAAGAGCCCCCAGATCCAACTACCAAGACAAGTATGCAATTATATGGGGGGTGTCACAACCTAACCCACCTCACTGGTACTGAGTACCGGTACTTCTTTTTTTTTCCCTCAGAGTACCGGAACTTCTTTTTGCCCAGGCTGAGTACCGGTACTCACTGCAGCATGTTGGGATTTCCCAAAGAAATGATCATGAGAGCATGCACAGCATTTCTACTCTGCAGTGTATGCTCACATGATTAGCATTTCACACTGGCAGTGACCATCATCTTGCCATCAGCAAAACGTGTGAAGTTACCACCCTTGCACCCTAGCTGTGTGGCAGGAAGGAAAGGAAGCCCTCTAAATATGCAGTTTGCAATGGCTTTCCCTTCCTTCTTTGCCATACAGCAGCGAGGATTATGGACAAGGTGCCAGCCAGGTGCAGCACCTGAGTATCAGGTTTCCCTCCAGTGTTAGGCAGGGGGCCCATGACTGGATTCCTGCATCCAGCGCCATCCGGGACCCGCAAAGCAGCAATCAGATTCCTGTCAGTTGTCTATTGCAGATGGACACAGGTGAGGTCCTGGACTGTGTGCAGGGTTCTAGGGCACTTCCGAAGAGGTAATAAAGTAGGGTCTGGGTCCTGGGATATGCCATGGGGAATGCTGAGGGTCCGGGGCAACGGACATGACTTGGGTGGTACAAAGGGGCAGGCAGTGTAGAGTCTGAGGCAATGCAGGGGGTCAGGGCACCCAGGTCCATAGGCTAGGCGCTATACAACGTGGCATCAGAGTTGGTTTGGGGCACTGCAGAAGCTCGTGCAAGTGACAATGTGACCCCTGCCCCCTCCCACGTGTCATTCTGTAAATACCAGTGTTATATATATATGTGTGTACATGAAGTTTACGACTGCCTCAGCCGAACCACCTACAGCGGAGGTAACCATTGGCTGGTCGTTGCATGAATACTAACAAGACCTGTTGTGTAGGGACTCGCATCGAGGCACTATGATTTATTGTAAGTAAATATACAGAAGTAGGGAGTAAGAGCGTGTACCGGTGCTGACTCTGTCTGAGCGAATATGATACATGGTATTTTGGGAATTAATTCAAGGTGATTGTTGGTGCGCGGGGGAGCTACTGTTGGGGGGGAGGGTCCTCTTTGGATCTCATGCACGGTCTAGGGGGTGGTTATGCACGGTGTCCAGCCGGGTCTGTGCATTGTCTGGAAGCGCCAGGGCATTTTATTTGGTTGTCAGCGCAGGGTGTCTGGGAAAGGCCTTTGCAGGGGATGAAACAGCCCACACAAGAAGTCTGTAGGCGCCAGGATATGGTATCTGGGGTAGTCGGTGCAGGTAGTCTGGACTGTTAATGCAGGGTGTCTGGGGAAGGCCTGTGCAGAGGATGGGGCAGCCCGTGCAGGGTGTCTGGGCTGTTAATGCAGGGCATCTGGACTGTTAATGTAGGGCGCCTGGGCTGTTAATGCAGGGCGCCTGGGCTGTTAATGCAGGGCGCTTGGGCTGTTAATGCAGGGCGCCTGGGCTGTTAATGCAGGGTGTCTAGACTGTTCATGCAGGGTGTCTGGTGGAGGTTAGTCCAAGGAGACGGGCTGTTTGGGGGTCTGTTTCATGCTCTGCTGAGCCAGTTTTCACTGTTGGTTTACCTGATATTAAAACAAGCATTGCCTGCAGCAAGCTCAAACGCATTCACTCTTCCATACCTTGCAAGTTCAGAAGTGCCCCAGTTTGCGAACACGAGGCACCGTTTTAGCCATTTGATTGGCCAATTAGGGACTCTTTTATTCTGGTGCTGGGGCCTGTGTTCTGACTATGGCCACCGCCTGGTATAGCAGGTAATCCTGGGTTGTGGCAGTCCCTGCACTGCCCCCTTCCCCACTGGACCCTGGTCAGTGAGAGTGGCAGTTGCACTGCACTCTTGGGGGGCGCAGTTCCTATTCAGCACGGCGGCTGTGCAGGGGGTTACCCTGCAATGACCGGGCTAGCTGGGCACAGGGTGGTAGGTTCACACCTTGCGGGACTCGAATTCGCGGTCTGTGGGGCCCTGCCCTTGTCCACGTCATCCAATCGCTTGGCCCCCATGCAGGGCCGAGCCCAGACCCTCCCGGCAGTGAGACCTGCTGGAAGGGCCAGTGTGGCGTTTAACCTGCGCGTCATGTTCCTGTTTATGAAATCCGAGCTGTTGTGCCTTTGACTTTGCAGCTGTGTAAAGTTAATTGCCCAGTTCTAAAAGCACGTGTAATAATCGGTTTAACGCTTCTTCCCATAGCTGCTGTGTAGGCATGTGTCATGTGGGACACCTCCAGCCAGGCGCTGGGCATGCTGGGATTTTTAAAACCACACTTATAATGGCAAAAACCAAACTACAAGTCCCAGCATTCAGTGTGGTTGGCTAGAAAGTCTGGAGCGGCTGAAGGTGTCGCTGATGACATGCCACCATGTGGCAGCCTTGTGTTTACTAAGAGCAGAGAAGTGAGAGGCACAGCGGTGTAATAAACTATTTTACACCTAGAAATGGCAGGTCTGGTGGAGGAGGGGAGGGGGTAATGACTGAAATCCAGGATTTCTGGGGCAGAGACATCAGACTCATGTAACTGACTCCTTGCCAGCCCTTGCAGCCTTTCGCTCATCACCATGAAATCTCCTCCTGGCCCCGTGTGGATGCGCCCACTCGAAGGATGGTTTGCGCAGTTGTCTGCGCATCTCTGGCGCAAGACTTTCTCTGAGGGATGTAACGTTAAACGACAGTTGAGATGCATCCGGGGGGCCGTGGGCGACTTTCAGGCGAAGCTTGGGGTCACCCTGACCCGGCTCGTTCCTCGAGGAGAAGATGCGCAGTCCTGGGTACCAGCGGGGATGCGCGCTTAGAGGCAGCTCCCAGGGCCTCAAGGAGAGCGAGCCGGCGGCGCAGGGACTGCGCTGCCCTTACTGCTCCCAGCCAAGGTTAGTCGAGAGGCCTGCTCTGCAGACAGCCGGACCCTGGCCATAAATGCGCACAGTCGAGTCGTGTCTGTCACAGACAAAGCCTGCCCCCTGATATTTTTAATTCTTGTGTTCGGAAGTGAGATGAATACGGCCTGTCGTTGCCCTGTCCCCTCGGCTCACCCCCTGGAGTCGCGGAGGATGAGGGCAGAGCGACGGCTGTCGCTGCTGCTATGCAGACCTCGAGCAGGCTATGGGTGTGCGATGCCAGCGCTCTGTCCTGTGCAGAATAAAAACAAGCATTTGCAATGAAATAGGACTCACATTTACGCGAGACCTATTGCATTGGAAACGGGAGTGCGGACGGAGGAGAAGGCATGAACGGGAGTTGGGGGAGTAAAGGGGGGCCGAGAAGTCACGGACTGTGGGAGGGGGCGGGGGGGAAACAGGGAAGAAAATAGTGTTCGGAGTAAAGGGGCCAGTAGCTATGGTAGGATACAAATGACGACATGGCCGTCATGAGGAGGGACTAACAAGCCTAAAACCAATCGGAAGGCAGCATTTAGGACCTAAGCCAATGAAAAAGATGGGCGGAGAGTGGGCGGAGCTTCCACGAAGCTTCCACGCTATACTGAATATTGCATGCCTCGCAAAGCGAGCAGCGCATGCGCTGCAACGCTAGGCTCGACCTAATTATAGCAAAGCAGTCTCACCTTTCTATCCTTCTAAGCTCGGTAAACTGAGTACCATAAATCGGGTAATAGTAGCATATGCTATTTACACTACTTACACAATGGCAGAATTGTGATGTGATGTGCTCCATAAAAAACAGTTTGACTGGAAACCTTGCACGGCTGATTCTTCATTTCGTCATTCAGTGATCAATGACATGAACACAGATGAGCTTGGCAGGGACCTCACACAAAGCAGTATCTAAAACCCATTCCATGACTGTCCCTTAGTGTAAACTGGAGCTACGCACCCGTTATTAATGCCATTGCACTGTATGCAGCACAAGCAGTAGTTTTGTAACTGTGTGAGTTCATGGGGTCTAGACAGCACAGCACGGAAATTTCCAGCTTTGCTAAAACTCTGTTTGTGAATTGGCATGTCCACTAACTCATGCATTTAACGAGTTAGTGTATGCATTTTATCCCCACAACTGTGTCTTGGTGGAACTTGGTGGAACCCTCTTGACCATACATTTGCAATGATTTTGTTCTTATGCCTCAAATGTAAGCACAGCTGTCTCCGAGACTGATTATTACCAATTCTTTAACAAATGCATAGAGTGGACTATGGACTTGCCCCACTGGAGGACTGTAGTACCTTCTATGGAGTACCTTGCATTGCAATGCATTAGAATCAATTTTGCATCTCAAAAGTCAGTTCACTGAATCCTCACACAACGGATAGATGAATTGCGTGTAGAAAGTAACTGTTCTTTGTTTTGTTGTTCATTGAAGCAGGCGTTTTTTAAATATTTTCTTCAAGACTCAAAATGCAATCCAGGCCTGTTGGCTTTGTTAGTGCTAGTTACACTGTTTGTCGGTGCAAATGTCACTGCAAAATTGGCTGGGACCTGTACAAAATTGGCCATTACCAATGCCATTTATGAATGATGGTCCCGCGTTCATTGACTTGTACAGTAAGCGACATTCATTCTTCCAAAATTGTGTTAATAATAAGGCTCTGCAATGCAGTACAAGGCCCTAATTAATTAGGATTAAATATGGCCTGGTGGCGAATGCAAAGTAATGTAACTATAATCAAATTGATCTAAATTGAATTGCTTCTATTTCAAAGAGTCGCTAAGAAGCTCATTAAATTCAATTTGCAGTAATGCGTTGCTGTCATGTTTCCTTCTTGAACCTCAGCCCGCATCGGTGTCTGCCGATCATTTCCCTGCAGGGCAGCATTGAAGTGATGCTAGAGAGGGAGCGAGCAGCAGCGGTCCTAATGTCTCTGACCAATCACGCGGCCCTCATCCAAGTCCAGATTTACTAAGGTTTTGCATCGGGGTTCTGTAACTTATTTGGTACAACCCCGCCGCAAAATCTCTTTTGGGATTTACAAATGCACGGAAAGCCCGATTTGCGCAACTTTCCATTGCTTTGTAAAAAAACTAGCACTGCCTTGCGTTTCCTTGCATCAGGTAGGCATTACGTGGGTGGAGCATGGCCATTCCTGTGCATGCATGGCCGTTCCTGTGCATCCACCCTGTGTTTTGATGCAAACCCATATTTACAAAGACTTATAAACATGGGTTTGTGCCAAATTGGTGTGCCTACCTGAGGCTGGCATAACGAGGAGTAATATTTTTTCGTCTCCTCATTACTTCCGCATTCTGTAGCACACATTGTAAGAGGAATAAGCCACAAAGGATAGTTTTGTGGAGGAAGGTAGCCCTTCCAGCACAAAACCTATCCTGACCTTAGCACAAGCACCCTTGCGCCTTTGCGCAAGAGTCCCTATGTTGGCTCTAGGCCACCCAAAGTGCACCGGCGCAAGGAGAGAGCGGAACTGCACCATATCTTTGTAAAATCTCCATTTCATGCATCACAGCATAGCAACGTCCCTTGCTACGCTGCTTTGTATGAAATCTCAGTATATCTGGCTCTCACTTTGGGATGCCAATCCCAATTTGGGTGCAAACATTAGCTTACTTCCCTCAACACAGGTTTCCACAGGCGAGATCTGGGAGAATGTCTGCATGTAAAAACCTGAACCTCAGAACAGGGAGACACATGTGGTATCAATGTGATATCACCCATTCTAAGGCACTGAACCCAAAATGGAGTGTTTAATTACCACGGCAGTACATTTTGCACAGCATTTTATTGTCATTTAATAACAGGCACTGCAAAGAGGCTTAATAGCTTCATTAAATGCTAAAGAACTTCACACGTTTTTATATTTTCACTCTACGGGCAAGATTTATTAACACTTTGTGCTGGCGCACAGCCACCAAAAGTTAGACAAACTGGCACAAAGTGTTTATTTGGGATTTACTTTTCAGTGCCTTCATACTTCAAACTTTAAAGTTAGTCTACCATCGTATTTGGTACAGGGAAGTTCCCTTCCAGTACAAACCTAGGGTACACGTCACATACACAGCCTTGCACTATGGTGACAGGTGTGTGCATAGTGCAAGGCATCCTGAAGTGCCCAGCGCAGGGAGAGAGAGCAATAGCATCATATCTTTGTAGATATGGCACTGTCCTTTCTCCCTTTCATGCAACACAGCACAGATTTCTCATGAGAGTCAGGCTCATGGGATATAGTCAATAGGTTTAAAATGAAACCAAAAAATAACTCATGGATTCAATCTGTACTCATAGTATATATTTTAATTTGAGAAACAGCTTTTATACTTTGGTAGGTAAGAGAATAAAATCCAGATACTGTAGGAGCTAGTGTATAAGCTCACCCAACAGTCTCTATGGTCTGCCCAATTGGATTTTTTTCTAGGTTCCTAAATCTGTTCAGACCACAGGAGGGAGGTCTTTCTGCTGTTTCCAAAGACTGAAGCAAACTCCAATTCTCCTGCCAAGACTCTACAAAGTGGATGATGTAACTCTTAGACAACCAACGTAGGCTGATCGTTTTCCCAAATGTATTATTTAGTGTGATTAAATTATGTCTGTATGAATGCACGTAGGTATGCGAATAAAATATGCATAGTACAAAGCTAACATAATGGCATCAGAATGCTTCACAGGCTCAAAGGTAAAGATAGAGTTACCAAATCAATCAATCAATGGATTAAAATCCTTTAAGTTTATTTCAGCTTAGTGTATCCATAAAACAAGTGATCGGAGAGGTAGCTGAGTTCTGTGAGTAGGTGTTGTCTTTTACTGTGTGGTGATGTAATGTTCTTTACAAAGGTGCGCCTCCAGATCTTTTCATAGATTGGAGCAGGGCAGGGGCGGTCATACTGGGCTACTGTCCAGATCCTGGGGGCACAGATGGAGATAGTCTGTGGCCCCTTACTTATTTCACATCTTTATGCCCATTCCTATTGTGTCCTAACACCAAATATGCCAAGTATAGTCCAGAAATGCGCCACATAGACTGTACAACAGTGTATGGGACCTGGAAGGAATGAGACTGTCTTCAAAGGTTTGACATTCACAATCAATGAATGAAGCTGTACTTCTTTCCCTCTGTTGTATGTCTGTCCATTATATGCCACCGCCCACATGGGATGTGATGTGGTGTTCTGTTCTCAACTGCCCTAGGATCTTTGCAGCTTCTGTTTCCGCAACTTTCTCCTTTTGTTGTTGCCCTCCAGCCACAGGTAGTTCCTTTTGTTGTTGCCCACCAGCCACAGGTAGTTCCTTTTGTTGCTGCCCACCAGCCACAGGTAGTTCCTTTTGTTGCTGCCTTCCGGCCACAGGCAGCTCCTTTTGTTGCTGCCTTCCGACCACTTGCAGCTCCTTTTGTTGCTGCCCTCTAGTCACAGGTAGCTCTTTTTTGTTGCTGCCCTCCAGCCACAGGAAGCTTCTTTTGTTGATGCCCTCCAACAACAAGAAACTCCCTTTGTTGTTGCCCTCCAGCCACAGGAAACTCTTTTGGTTTCTGCCCTCCGGCCACAGGCAGCTCCTTTTGTTGCTGCCCTCCAGCCACTGGAAGCTTCGTGTGTTGCTGACTTCCGGCCACAAGAAACTCCTTTTGTTGCTGCCCTCCAGCCACAGGTAGTTCCTTTTGTTGCTGCCCTCCAGCCACAGGTAGTTCCTTTTGTTGCTGCCCTCCGACCACAGGCTGCTCCTTTTGTTGCTGCCCTCCAGCCACAGGCAGCTCCTTTTGTTGCTGCCCTCCAGCCACAGGCAGCTCCTTTTGTTACTGCCCTCCAGGCACAGGTAGCTCTTTTTGTTGCTGCCCTCCAGCCACAGGAAGCTTCTTTTATTGCTGCCCCCCGGCCACAGGAAACTCTTTTGGTTTCTGCCCTCCAGCCACAGGCAGTTCCTTTTGTTGCTGCCCTCCAACCACCGGAAGCTTCTTGTGTTGCTGCCCCCCAGCCACAGGTAGCTCCTTTTGTTGCTGACTTCCGGCCACAAGAAACTCCTTTTGTTGCTGCCCTCCAGCCACAGGAAGCTCCTTTTGTTGCTGACTTCCGGCTACAAGAAACTTCTTTTGTTGCTGACTTCCAGCCACAAGAAACTCCTTTTGTTGCTGCCCTCCAGCCACAGGAAGCTCCTTTTGTTGCTGACTTCTGGCTACAAGAAACTCCTTTTGTTGCTGCCCTCCAGCCATAGGTAGTTCATTTGGTTGCTGCCTTCCAGCCACAGGAAGCTCCTTGTATTGCTGCCCTCCAGCCACAGGTAGCTGTTTTTGTTGCTTCGCTCCAGCCACAGGAAGCTCCTCTTGTTGCTGCCCTCCAGCCACAGGTAGCTGTTTTTGTTGCTGCCCTCCAGCCACAGGAAGCTCCTTTTGTTGCTGCCCTTCAGCCAACCGGAAACTCCTTGTGTTGCTGCCCTCCAGCCACAGGAAGCTCCTTTTGTTGCTGCCCTCCAGCCACAGGTATCTGTTTTTGTTGCTTCCCTCCAGCCACAGGTAGCTGTTTTTGTTGCTGCCCTCCAGCCACAGGAAGCTCCTTTTGTTGCTGCCCTTCAGCCACAGGTAGCTGTTTTTGTTGCTGCCCTCCAGCCACAGGAAGCTCCTTTTGTTGCTGCCCTCCAGCCACAGGAAGCTCCTTTTGTTGCTGCCCTCCAGCCACAGGTAGCTGTTTTTGTTGCTGCCCTCCAGCCACAGGAAGCTCCTTTTGTTGCTGCCCTCCAGCCAACCGGAAACTCCTTGTGTTGCTGCCCTCCAGCCACCAGAAGCTCCTTGTGTTACTGCTTTCAGCGCAGTGCAGAAGACTAGAAAGAGTGAATGTATAGTTAGTCATGAATGCATGGTGATTAGTGAATACTTGGTAAATAGTGAGGGCCCAGTAGTGTATGGCTCATGGACTATGACCAGTGACTCGATGACGGTCCATGTTTAATGGGTGGGCGGTGAAGATGAGATGATGAATCCTTTATTGATGGTGGGCGGTGCATTAGTGACATCTCATTTTGCTGCCTGGAACTAGGGATCCCATATTAGCTATTTTCTTAGAGCTAGGCCTAATGTCAGTAAAGCTGGGATCATTAAGCATATATTTGCTTTGTGTTAGGGATTAGGAGCCCTGATTGGTCAGCCTGCAGCTGCGCTCACTGAACGAGGCATGATTTGGGTGTTTTGTAATTCACTGACTCTTTCAGTAGTAATAGAATATCACAATAGGTGTACTGCTCCTGACTTGTGGAACCTGCCCTACTAGTTAACATGAAACGAAAAGAATTAAGAGAATGTGCAAAGAAATAAACAATGGGCCATATTTACAATGAAAGTGACTCAGTGTGTGCCGCAAGCCACTTTCAAAGCACAGGGATGCGACATATTTACAACAATATGTTGCATCCCTGCGCTTTCCCCTCAGCTGGCGCACAATTGGCTGCCATGCGCCGACGCAGGCACCCTTGCACCATGGTGCAAGGATGCCTGCGTCACGGGGAGGAATGTTTATGTGTAGGAAGGTTTTCCTTCCTTCACATAAACAATCTGAAATGGCGTTGTTCAAGTTCTGTGTGCTGCATTTTTTTACATGATTATTTATGTGCAGGAAGGGAAACCTTCCTACACATAAACAATCACCAGAGGTGATTTCCACATTCAGTCTGTGCTGCAGAATGCAGCACGCATAGAAAGAGGAAAAACACAAGGAGAAATGAATACATTTCTCCTCGTTGCGCCTCCCTACGCCTCCCCTGGCGTAGCATTCAGACGCATTTCCAGGTTTACGATTTCTCGTAAATCTGGAAATGTGTCAGGTTCCATTGGTGTTGCTTGGGAACACCCACAGCAACACCCATGAAACACCCCTTTCACGCAAAGTGCTGCGTGTAAAGGGGCCGTATTTACAAGGACAGGAAATGCGATGCAGGGTGGCTTTTCCTGTCCTTGTAAATATGGGGCAGCAAAATGCGCTGCCAGTGCATCACAAAAAGTGGCGCACCGGCGGCATGAGGGGCTTGTGAATACGCCCCAATATGTTTAATGAAGTGAAATGGAATATTGAGTGAAAAGTTTACTTGCGGGTGATACATTCTGCCAAACGTAGCCCATTTGATGAGTGGGCTGGGATTTTCAGACACATGCACAACCCCTGTTTGTGCAGCTGCCTGAATTTTGAGCTGTGTGGAGTGTGCCCCGCCCCTGTAATTACTGAGTGCAATAAACCTGCAATCCTCATTACATTTGTCAGGTCAATCCTGCTGGAGTTTAACAGCGGACAACATATGATATTTACTGTATCATGCGGATATTGGTGCAATAAGTATGAGAATCCAAGTGTTCTCTCCAAAAGCCTGGAGTAGGTGTGATTTATTTCACCCATAAGGCTCTGAGCCCCAGGGAGCCTGATTTTACTGAGTATGTTAAATAGCACATACCCGCCTGGAGGACTTGTAATCAGGGCATCAGAGTGGAACAGGCCGATTACTTTCAACAGCAAGAAATTTACCAGATGTAGCTTTGCTTTCTCTGAAGAACTAATACAGGTAGATTTTTAAGTTTCAATGATGGAAAGTCCTGCACGGATTCAAGATAAAAGGAGGCCCATGGTTTGTGCTAAATGGTGTAACGAAATTTGGGAGAGAGACAGGAAATTAAACAATTCCTTTCTAATGGCAGACATCTTTGCTTTGATAGTTGAAGAATACTGGAGAAAACCTTCAGGTTTTAGCAGGAAGCAGGGGTATAAAGATCTGTCTCACACATGAAGTTGTGTATGGAGTTTCTGTCAAGTGTACCAAGTAACGTGGCATATATCAGCATTGAAGATTACTAACTCTGCCCCTGACATCCTGTCCTGATCAGCTGTTCTTATAGTATTTGTCTAACCGATTTGCCTTAAAACATTTAAAATCCAATAACTCTGGATCCCCTTATATCATTTTAATCCTTTTTGTGTTTTTTTTTGTTATTACACTTGTCTTATTGCTTCTGAATTGTTTTGGAATTTTATTGTACTCTGTCCTTAGCTTTAAATCAGGTTTTTAGGCAGGTAAACGAGTTTATTTTTACAGGTTTTTCTGCAAACATGTGATCTTGAGGCTACTTGAGGCCTGTTTCATGTTTTTAGTGTTGGAAAAGTGGATGGCACAATACAATGCTTCAGTCCACATGTGACACAATTTTACATGCAGTGGAAGTAGTTTTTACACTGTTTAAAATGGCCTTATAGTTTATATGTGTGTACACATTTGGTATTTCAGTATACAAACATACCCTGTAAAATAAAATGTGCCAGAGTTTTAAGCCATATTTGTTTTAGGGGTCAGAGTACATACGCTGGACACTGGGTAGCATTGTCCAAGTGTTAGAAAACAAAATTGCTAGCAGCATGGTAAAAGAAAAAAGAAAAACTAAGGAGGACCAGAGAAAAGAGGTCACTTTGCAGCAATCACCTTGCTAACGTCATTCCTATCTTCTTTAATGTGGTCTAAGCACAGTGGCGACTCCTCCGCTATGGCGGAGGAGCTTTGCCACACTGCTTTTGAGCAGTGTAAACTAAAGGAATTATAAAATGATAATAACTTCTGGTTATTATCATTTTATGTTTCCTTTGCGGGTGGGCGGGTGGGCGGGCTGCTCTGGTCACGGAGCAGCACAGGGGAGGAGTGGTCTGCCCACTCCTAAGTACGCAATGACTGTTTGGTCGGCCCTCTCGGGCCGCCCAACCAAGTCATGTGCGTATCACGGACAAGGGCACAGAAGAAAAGGGTGCATTACAGCCTGCATGGAGAACAAGCCCAGACCCCTATTGCCTGGTTGAGCGTCAAACCAGGATGCTCAAAACCAATCATAATGCTGCATTGCAGTGTTGTGATTGGTCAGGGGAGCCTGGCTGTTGTTCCTGGCTTCCTGCCCACGAGGAGAGCAGGAGCAAGAAGCAGAGACGCGGGACCTGGCGGCAAGGTAAGTGCATCATTTTTTCCCCATTGTGAAACCCCGCGCCCCCGTGCCACCCTCGCCCATAGTGCCCGCCCCCCCTCCCCCCAGAGTCCCGCCCTCCCACCCGCGAGTCATGCCGGCCGCCCCTGCCTAAGCGTCTAAGAGAGTGAGGAATACTTGAGAAAGGTGATGAATATTTTATCGCATGTTTCTCTTTGCTGTCCCCAAAATGTTTGGCACCCCAAGAGGTAACAGAATTCTGCTCTGTACAAAACGATGGAATCCACTTTTGCCTGTGCTGCTCTTAACATGTATTTGAAAAGGTTTGCAGTAATTCAGTATTTGAATCACATAATGCCATTAACAATAATTTTTTGGTCCCTCTCCTATTTTTCCATATCAAAGTTCCAAAGTACGGGCCACAAAATCCAAATGTTCATGCATGACAATGTGCCCACAAGATAGAAATGCCTCACTTTTGTTTTATTTTTGTAGTCATAAACACTCTGATTCAGAGTTTGCAACTGCAAAAAGTTATTTCTAGTTTATCAAACATATTTTAGGAGGCAGTAAAGTTTTAACAACTTCTAAAATAGGCTTAGAAATAGACACAGATTCAATATTTAGAGGCAAGTGTTTACCTTGTCCCTTCCAAATACCAGATCGGTACCATGTTTCAGTTTGCAACGGGAATTCCAGTGGCAAACCAATGAAAAGTTGTCAACTCCCATGTTGTGGTACTAACTTGTTCTTAAAAAGAGAAGGGGTCCTGTTCGAACAACTTACCCTTGTGTATTGGGATAGATGGTTCAGGGGAAGTAGGCAGTGGTCTAGGGGACCAAAGACAACTCTCACTGAAGCTTTTAAAACACGTGTTTTAATAAAAATTTGGCCCTTTTCCTTTCAGGAAACTGGGCTGCTTTAAAAAAAAATATATATATCTTTATTTAAAAGCAATCACAGGGATGGTGATCTGCTAACCCTTGCAGCACCACCATCCCTGTGATTATCACCAATTGAGTTGCAGTTTTTGACCTATGTAACGAATATTAAGTAGCTCAGACTACAACCCATTCAGATTCCTTATTCTGTGAGCCAACCTATTAGCACATAGATTGGTTCCCAAAATAACTTTGTGGTCTCAAAAAGAAGAATATACGACCCTCCCCCCCACACCTTTGCAACCGGAAACTTAGTACATTTGGCCCCTTATCAATTGCGGCCCATGTCATGATCTCAGATTTTCCATGATGCTTAAAGACCAGGGGCTGTATTACAGAAAGTGCCTCTGTGGTTTAAAAATTGTTCTAACCCATTCCTTAAGCTCCTCCATGTCACTCTGGCATTATTGAGGAGTCCACAGATGATTGTGTGGCCATTCAAAAATTCAGATCGCACCAGGGACATTTTGAACTGGAGCCATCACTATTGGGTGTTCCTCATTTGCACAAGGCAAGACCTTCCGCAAATGAGGGAATCCTTTGTCTTTGCCTCTTCACCGTATCACGGACAAGGGCACAGAAGCAAAGGGTGCCTGCTTTGTAAACAGGATTGATCTTGTGCAGAAAGGGGCACCTTTCTGCACAAAAACAATCCTCTGAGGCATTCCCCTCTTTCCATATGTGCTGCAGAATGCAGCACACATAGAAAGAGGAGGAAACGAGGAGAAATAAACATATTTCTCCTTATTAGACCTCACCTAGGGAGGCGTAGCAGTTTTGGCTAAATCTGGGAATGTGTCAAAATCCATGGGTGTTGCGAGGGAACACCCACGCACCACCCATGGAATGCCTCCCTGGGGCAGAGTAATGCAGCAAAGCGATTTACCCTGCATTGCGTTACTCTGAATTTATCAAGCCACTCAGGGCACGCAAGGCTTGATAAATCGAACTTAAGGGTTGCGTAGCACATGCACCCCTTTGAGTAGTGCAAGAGCGATGCAACTCTTTAATATATATGGCTCTTGGTTTATGGACAGTGGTGCAAACAAGGATAGTGCACCCAGTGTGTAATTTGTCCCTGCTGTTTTATGCAGTAAATTGTCACTGCATCTATAAAGCTATGAAGGGCAGTGGCAGAATGTGCTAATACCACTAAATTGTCTTCATTCAAGAGGAAGCGTCCTTTATTTCCTGTGTCCTTGACACATCATCTGAGGTGAACTAAGTATCTTTGGCAGATCATTTCCATAGACGCTGAATAACAATGGTGCGAACAGGCATTCTTGCTTCACCCCATTTGTCGAGTCAAATTTTCCTGATAGTTGCCCTTGAGCACCAGTAGCTAGTGAGCTCACATGAATGGTTTATTCTGGTGGTAAGATGCTTATTTGGAGAACTTTCTTGATGTTTTATCCAGAGCTTTCCAATATTTACGAGGTCAGATTTCAGAAATTGGGACCTTCAAGAATTTTGTGCAAATTCAGAGAAAAAGGTGAGTGAAAGAAAAATCTAAAACTAAAGATGGTTTTGCCATAGGAAAAGCCAGCCAATAATTACTTTTGGAGAGTGAATTTTCTCTCACAAAGTGCACAATATCATACCTTCTCAGAATGATAGCGTAGTCTTAAACACATATCCCTAAATGTCTTACAGTATTCCAAAACCTAAAGTTACTTTTGGGGATGGACCACTGTAAGAAATTGGGTTATTAGTTGTGCAGGCTGTGAGGCCTGCAAAAGTAATAGGCCCTCCATTTTTTCATACTGGGAACCAAACATCCCATTGTAGCACTTGACTCTCTCAGGGCAGTGAGGCAGAGAAGTCCAAGGCCTACTCAGAGGAGATGGTGTGGGCCCGTAATCACCATTTTCTGTCACGCCATAATAATGCTCAATAAATGATTGTCTAGTCAGCGCGGTTTCGTTAGAAAAAGGAAAAGTACATTTATTACACACACACTACTAAATACTATGTGTGAATTTACAAATATATACATCAGGAAAATTGAAAATACCTTAGATGACATTATGAAATCACATGTGACCCTAGAGGGTAAAGACCCTCAAAATCACAGTACCCCCACCTATACCAGACAGCACATCACAATATAAGGGGGTCACTGCAATACACAGAAGACAAGCCTATTGGCTTTATCAAAGGTAAACCATTTAAAAGGCAATCTAACCACATGTTAGACTTAATTAATCTTTTGCTATAGTCATTGATCATGTGTAATCAATAAAGCATTTTAACACTGATCAAAATTACTCTGAACATAAAAGATTAATAAAACATTGAAAATTAGCTTGACATGTGTCTGTATTTTTTACACACATTCAGGATACATAAAGTTCAGCTATAGAAACAGCTTCTAGAGGGCACTGCAATCCCAGATGAAGAGCAAAAGCCCCAGCCTTAAGAATGTTTTAAATATAAGGTGAAAGTCCTGGGAGATCCTAATTTCTTTGATCCCCACAAACATAGGGTTAATTTTTAAAAGTGACTTCTGGGGGGCTTCTGATGCAACTCCTGCAGCCCCCGCAACCCTTCTTTATAGGCATTATGGGGCTCTCCTGCCAGGAGCAGAGAATAGTTCAGTAGCGGTTCTCCCGCTGTGCCAGAGAACCGTTAGGGTTTTCTTTGATGTTTTAACTTGGTTTTTTTTTTGGAGGGGGGTGTCTGGTCCCACTTAGACACACCCGATCTACTATCTGCTGAGACCATGCAGGGAGCCGAATACCGCGCAGCCCAGCTGGCTGCCTGCGTGGTCTAGCCGGCTCCTCCTACGGCCAGCTTAATTCATGCAGGAGATGGCTGTCTTCCTTTCCCTGCCCACTCCATGCATTCATAGTGCAGCATTTTGCAATGGTTGCACCACGAGGGCGGCATGATGCCACTCCCCCCATCCTTGTCAGTGCGCTGGGGTCTGGACATGGGGTTTGACCTCTTCCATTTGTGGCTGGGAGGGTGCAATAGCGCCTCCTGTTTTGTCTTTCTCCTTTGCCCACGGGGAGATGTGGGGCCCCCGGCAGCAAATGGGGATGTGGGGACCCGGCCCCACACACATCCCCTCCTCAGGATAAATTGGAAAATTAATCTTGCCCAGACACCTGGGTCCTGTCCCACCCCGGGGTTAATTTCAGCTCATGTAGCTGAGTTCCACGCACTTCGTATCCCAGAAAAGGTAAAAGGTCAACAACCTTAAAGGCTTCCACCCCATTGGGACAATTTGGATGATGCTGATCTTATTTCACTGCTGGTTTTGAGATTTACCCACCAGGAGAAGTTTCAGCAGGCCTCCTGGCCTGGAAAGGCAGTATAAATTGCAGGGAGCTAGTTCCAATGGCTCCCAGTGCCAGCTCTCCTCCTAATCTTTATCTCTGGTGCTCCTCTCCTCCTTCTGGGCAGAGAAGTACAGAACTTTCCCCCACTCATCCTAAGTGTGTAAGGAGGCCAGCATTACCGGCCCTTGGAGAAACCCAATGGTCTTGAGGTCAACTGGGGCAGAGTCCTTGGACCTTTTGGGCATCAGGAAGTTTGTCCTTTAAGCTGTCACAGTTTAGGGTTCAGCAGAAAAAAATGGAAAAAGCATAAACCATCCCTCTCCCTCCCTTGTGCAAGATTTGTTTAATGGAGGTGGAAGGTTCTAGAAGCCAGGCACCACTGGCCAACCGTAGAGTGCCACATCACCTC
Source organism: Calotriton arnoldi (assembly GCA_963921515.1). Classification (NCBI taxonomy): domain Eukaryota; kingdom Metazoa; phylum Chordata; class Amphibia; order Caudata; family Salamandridae; genus Calotriton; species Calotriton arnoldi. Next base: position 1,624,895 of record CAWUFW010004071.1, read on the forward strand.
TCCACCTCATCCCAACCCTCATATACAGCATGCTGAGACAGAACAAGATGGTGTCGTAAAGGAGTCATTGGTCACATGTGCTCTTTGGACTCAGCTCTGCCCTCACTGATCACTGCCCGGACATGTCTCACCAAAACATCAAAGAGGAGCTCTCCTGTGTTGGCTTCAGTTGTCTGGGCTTCTTCCTTTGATCAGTGGGCCTGGGCTTCCCCTGCCCTGATACAGTGTCACAGGTAGTTGACAGATGCAGATTTTCTTTCCCACCCCTTCCTGCTCAGGAGCTGGTTGAAGCATATCACCTCCTGTGGAGTAAGGAACCGATGCATCTCCTTCCCTGGGCTTAAGGAACCGACAAATCACCTTCCATGCAGCTGTTTTTGTTTATGATTTTGATGCATCCAAGGTACTTTGTGTTGAAAGTGTTGCATCTATAGTTTGCTAAGAAAATTACTGTTTTTACCTTCTAAAAGTCATATTTTGATATTTGTTGTTTTGGTCTTCCTTAGTTTAGATAAAGATTGCTTATTTTTCTAAACTGGTGTGGTGTCCATTTGTAGTGTTTTCACTGTATTACTGTATGTGTGCACAAATGCTTTACACACTGCCTCTGAGATAAGCCTGTCTGCTTGTGCCAAGCTACCAAGGGGGTGAGCAGGGGTTATTTTAGAAGTGTATCTCCCTTACCATGACTAGGAAGAAGGGTCTCTACTTGGACAAAGGTGCAAACCATTGCCAACTAAAGACCCCCATTTCTAACAAATACCTAACATTTTTTACGTGTTTAATTTTCCTTCATAAAATCTATTTGTATTCTTCATATTTGCAAACATGCTCTCTCTTTCATATCAAAGAGCTACAGACCAAGGATCGAAGTAGGTTGTGTGACCATGTATCATAAGGAATAACGTATCACCTCCCGTACATGATAAGGATACGAGTCACCTCGGAATTCCATACTTTCCTCTATTCGGTCATGGAACTCCTCGGTGTCTACATGCCTATATTCAGCTACTTTGCTGTAATATTCCACATGCAATGTACAGAATACTCCATAAATACATCTTGTATAGAATAAATATACAGAAAGTTATTGAATCATAGAATGAAATATAAAACAATAAAATTAACTCATTTGTCCACTGTTAACTACAAGTACACTACACACTCTATAAAACATCAAACATCCCAAAACCTTGAAGAATCTGATCAAAAGAATATAGTCAATAATGTAATCCCACTATATTCATATATAGGGTCTCATTTCTTTATCATAACAATGATTCTTTCTTTCTTTATTTCACTTGTCTTTTTTACTGTAAAAGGCCAGTCAGTCTAGTTCAAAAATGTACTTAGGGCCTCATTGCGATGTTGGTCGGAAAGCAATCCGACCGACTCGGTGTCGGAATGGTTTCCGACCGAATCGGATTCAGGGAGTCCGACCGACTGATTACGATTACGACGGACTCCCAATGATTTCAATGGGAGCCTGTGTTCCGACTGACAACAAAGGCTCCCATTGAAAAAAGGGGTGGTCACGGAAAACCTTACACTCTGTGGCGGGCACCCATTGGTGCCTGCCACACCGTGCATGGTTGGAAAGAGAGGACGCATGGGTACCCCTATTGACCCCAACCGGGGGTCTCTGGGTGAAGGGGGGCCTGCTACAGGACCACAAAGTCAGATTCCGACAACCGATCCATGTCCGACAAACTGATTCGGAAAGGCTGTCCGAATCCAACATCAGAATGCGTCGGTCGGAAACGCGGTCCATAGACCTGTACGATTCGGCTCCGACCGACTCGGTTTCTCTGAATGGCGATCGGAACCGAGTCGGAACGACGGAGCGGTTTCCGACTATCGTAATCGGTAGGTCAGATGTGTTTTCGAGTCGGTCGGAAACGCGGAATCCGATTCGGTCAAACAGAATGAGGTTCGAAGCCTTTCCGACCGACATTGTAATCGGCCCCTAAGTTGTGTTTCCTAAAAAAAAAAAAAAAAAACATTGTCCTTTTAATTGCTTTCATACACTATTAATTCTGTAACCAACATATATAATCAACATTGGTCGTTTCAGGGGGCGTGGCTTCGGAACCCGGGAAGATGGCCGCTCTGTCGCGGAGCTCCGGGCTGACGTGAGGATCCGAGTCTCCTCCGGGCGTTTTTCTTCTCGTTTTGGACCCCACAAACGCTGGCAAGGTTATCGGAAGCCCAGCACAACGATTTCATGCACTTTCCAGTCCTCAGGGTGAGCGCTTTCACAAGTTAATCGCATTTTTCAAATGCGCTCGTTTATATGCGGCCGCCATTTTGTTTTTTCGCCATGGCGCCGCTAAAATTAGTTCTCCTCAGAATTTTGGCACCCCAATGCGCTCAAAATGTTGCCTATAGCTACTAAGAGGCTCTTGCAGGCTGTTTCAGTTTTATGGTGCTATTCTGGGAATATTTACAGTTATTGAGCATTTTTACGGCTACTTGTGCTCTTCTTCTCCTCAAGGCAAGATTTTCAATACAGGTGAAGGCAATTGAGGGCATTTATATTCAATACTGCTCCTCTTTCTCAGGTATTTCAACTGTGGATAAGAAAGCGAACCACTATAATCTACTACATTGATACCATATAGCAACTTCCACTATCAGCGTGGTATGGCAAAGGCGCGCTTTCCTCGCAATTGTACTTCTCCTATGGATAGTAGTTCAGTGACAGATTACAATCCCTTTAACGTTTTGCAGGGAGACATGGAGGATACGGACATTAATCTATCTAATACATCCAATATGACTCCTACTATGCCTCGTAACAACTCCAAACAACTGTCTAAAATTCCCTCTTCCTCAACCATTGCATCTCCTAAACGTGTCAAAAAAGATCAACCATCTTCTAATGATTCATCAACAACATTATCGATGGAGTTGCTTCTTCAAGAAATTCGCGCTCTTAAGCCTCACATGGAGGAAACAAATACCCGCCTCCAAAATCTTGAAGATAAATGGTCTCAAATGGAACAACAGGTTTCACAACTGTCACAGCGTGTTGACTCGGTCCAAGTTGTGACTAATCAGATTCCCCCCTTACAGTCGGAGATTTCATACTTGAAACAGCAAGTAGAAAATTTGGAAAACCGCAGCAGACGTAATAACCTACGTATTTACGGCCTTGTGGAAGGACTTGAAGGTTCAGACTCTCTCTCCTTTTTCCAATCCTTTCTCCCAACTCTTTTGGATCTTCCTGACTCCCCGAAACTGAACATTCAAAGAGCTCATCGCTTAGGTCCACCTCCGAAACCATCATCAGCCTCTACTAAACCAAACGGAGTAATCCTATATTTTTTGGAGTACACAGACTTGCTCAAAGTTTTGCATGCTGCAAGAGCTAAAGGAAAAATTTCCTGGCAAGGTGCCAACCTCTTCTTTGCCCAAGACTATGCTAAAACAACTGCAGATCGTCGTAAAAAGTTCCTAGACATGAGACCGCATCTCCGCAGCATCAATGCTCGATATGGGTTGTTCCATCCTTGCCTCATGAAAGTGACTTTCAATAATAGAACCACCACGTACGAGGATCCTGCTCGTCTACAACTTTTCCTACATACGCACAAAGAAGAAAACATGGAAGTTCCTCGTTCATCAATGTTTTGACGCTCTTATTAGTGTTCTTCATGTATTAATTATTAATGTTGTTCTTGTTATTGTTATTGGTATTCACTATATTTCCTAATTAATGTATTTTTCTTTATTAGGTACAGTTCAATGTGGTCCAAGATTATGTGATTCCGCCTTTCCGCCTGGATGATGTCTCCCTTTTTTCGTCTTCGTCTTGGAGTCTCCCCGCCTAGCTGTGCAGTTTTCCCTTTGTGGTTCCACCCTCCCCATGTGTCCGTGTATTTTTGTGGTATGTTCTTTTATTATTTTCATCTCTCTTTCTGTTGCTTACCAATTTTTCTCCTATTTTTTCCAACTTTTGGTCTGTCTGTTTCATCTTTATTTTCCCCTTTATTTCCATACTTTCCTGTCCTATTACATTCACCGGTCTCTTTTCTATCTACTTGATTTCACGCTTTTTCAGTCTCACCTTAACCTTTCCTTTTATTGCATATTTATCTTTTTTCATATTTATCTTCTCTCTAGTAAATTCCTTTTAAATGATGTTTTGATATCTCTTACGTCATTTCAGTTATATATTTATAATGGTTTACATCAATGTTCACAATTTAATTTATATATTTAAATGTCGTTAAAAGTCATTTCTTGGAACGTTAAAGGTTTGGGCTCTCCTATCAAACGTCAACGTGTTTTATCACATATTGCAAGTTTAAAAGGTGATGTTGCGTTATTGCAGGAAATTCATGTAACAAATACTGAAATACTCAAGTTACGCCGACATTGGGTAGGTCACGTTTTTGCTTCCCCCGGTTCAGGGAAACGTAATGGAGTAGCTATTCTCTGTCATAAACGTTTAGATGTTCAACTTATCCGTCAAGATAATGACTCTGAAGGTAGATGGATTTCTGTGTCTTCATTGATCAATAAGATTTCGCTGACCATTTTTAATGTATACGCTCCCACTATCCCTGATAAGCTGTTCTGGCCTCAAATCTTGTCCACTTTGATGACTTATACCGATGACTACTTAATCTTTGGTGGTGATTGTAACATGATTATGGATCCTTTTATAGACAGAAAGTCAAATTCAAAATGTTTACCCTCTCCTGCACATACACAGTTTACTTCAACTATTTCTCAGAGGTCCCTTGTAGATTCCTGGAGAATATGCCATCCTGATCTGCAAGAATACACATTTTACTCACCAGCACACTCATCTCAATCCCGGATAGATTATATTTTTATTTCCAAAGAGCTCACGCAACATATCTCCCAATCAGATATAGGCTCTATTTTAATTTCGGACCACGCTCCGGTTTCTTTAAGTTTAGATTTGCTTCCTCCTATCAAGGGAGCTAGGAGATGGAGATTCAATAACTCTCTACTATTGGACCCTAAATTTACCTCCTCTTTTTGGATTTTGGCGAGACATTTTTACAGAGAATGAATCTCCGCAGTTATCTCCTCAAATTATTTGGGATACTTTTAAAGCTGCCTCCAGAAGCTTCATTATTTCTTTTATAGCCCAAAAACGTCGAAAATCTTCCCAATCAATACAGTTGCTTGATACACAAATTAAAAAATTGGAACATTCCTACTACTCATCAAAAAGTCAATCCGATTTGAATGAGCTCATTAAAGCCAAACTCGCCTTTAACAAGTTGTCTACAGAAGCTGCAAACTTAGGGGCCGATTCCGATTCAGGCCGGAAATCACTCCGACCGAGCCGGACCCGGAGAGATTTCCGACCGAATCGGACTCTGGCAGTCCGACCGAACGAGTACGATGCGCACGCATGCAATCGGACTTGAGTCGGTCGGACTCCCAGTGAAGTCAATGGGAGCCGGACGTACAACGCGTACGCGGGCTCCCATTGACTCAATGGGTGCGAGGCGAACAAGGGCGCCCTACAGCGGGTTCGCCTCGATGCGACTCGCGGCGTACATGCACAGGTAGGGGGAACCATGGGTCCCCCCTGTGTGCGACTCGCATGGCTACGCGGCCAGGGGGGTCCGACACGGACCCCCAAAGTCCGGCTCCGACTGCTCTTTCGAGCCGAACGGCGCGAGTCGGTCGGACTGCTAGAGGCACGCATCGTACTTGCCCGGCCGGGCAACGTCTCCATTGCGCGGTGCGAGTCGTGTCCGTGCGAGTCGGTCGGAGCGCTTCGGACCCGCGAACGAGTCGGTCGGCGATTTCGCGTGCGCTCACATCGTACTCGCTCGGCCGGACGCACGTACAAATCGATCGGGAAAGAGGGCTCCGAATCGGATCCGGTTACGCCGAATCCGATTCGGTGCCCTACCGGCCGAGATCGGAATCGGCCCCAAAGTCTTGCTTAAATCTAGTGTTAAATACCATACTGCACAAAACAAATCTGGTAATCTTCTTGCCAATTACCTTAAGATTAAAAAAGAATGCACCAAAATTGAATCTATCCTAACCTCATTGAATACCACAGTCCATAAAAATGAAGATATTTTAATGGAATTCACCTCTTTTTATCAAAAACGTTATACTCCGGACTCTCCTCTTCAACCAACCCCTATTTCACAATATTTATCATCCATTCCTCCACCTTCCCCTCCTGATTTAGACCTCTCCTCTCTGGAAGATGATATACAAATCAATGATATTCTTAAAGCCATTGATTCTCTTAAAAGGGAAAGCTCCTGGGCCTGACGGCTTTACAATAGAATTTTACACACATTTTTCCCACTTCCTTCTTCCTAAATTACATCAGTTATTTTTATTCTTTATTGCTTCCCAAAAATCTGAAGGCTCTTTTCAGGAAGCTTTAATCTGTCTTCTCCCTAAGGATGATAAAGACCATACATTATGTAAGAATTACAGACCTATATCTCTAATCAATATAGATTATAAGATTTTTGCGAAAATTCTCGCCCTTCGTTTGGATAATATTCTCCCAAAATTAATTGGAAGAGAGCAAAGTGGTTTTATTAAAGGTCATCATTTATCTGATAATACCCGCCTCTTTTTTAATGTCCTTAGTAAATCTAAATGTCATAAGCAATCATTGGCAGCTGTCGCATTAGATGCTGAAAAAGCATTCGACAGAGTTAACTGGCAATTTATTTTCTCAACACTTGTTTGGTTCGGTTTTGGTCCCAAATTTCTTTCGTATGTCTCGCTACTTTACTCTTCTCCCAGATCTTTTATTTTAGCTAATGGCCTCATATCTGCATCTTTTCCTCTATACAGAAGAGTTAGGCAAGGTTGTCCACTCTCTCCTCTTCTTTTTATTCTGGCATTGGAACCCTTTTTAATAAAAATTCGTTTGAACAATGCCATTACAGGTTCCCCTTATGGTGACAAGCATTTAAAACTCTCGACATATGCAGACGACATTCTTCTATTTATCTCCAATCCACAGCTCTCCATTCCAGCTTTCTTATCAGAAGTAACAGATTTTGCTTCAGTCTCTTGGTATAAACTCAACGTTGATAAATGTGAAATTCTTCCTTTGAACAAATTTTGCTTTCATACAGATTTCACAGCTTCCTCCTTTCATTGGAGTCCAACGAAAATCAAATATTTGGGTTTATGGTTCACCCCTCTATTAAAGATACCGTGGCATTGAATTTGAAAAACTTACAATTAATCTTGACCACTTCCACGACACGTTGGCATCCCCTATTCTTATCTTGGTGGGGTAGATTAGATTCAATAAAAATTATGCTTATTCCAATAATTTTGTTTTTCTTATCTAACCTCCCAGTTAATATTCCCAAAACCTGTTATACAAATATTTATAATATTCTCTCGCGATTTTTATGGCAAAACAAAACTGCTAGGATGTCTCTCTCTAAACTTAAACAGCCTAAGCATATGGGTGGAGTTAATTTCCCAGATTTCTCTTCTTACCATACCTCATTTTTTCTTAAACATTCTTCCTTTTTGATGTCCGAAAATATTAATGACTCCAATTATCGTCCCTTGTGGGCAGACATTGAAGCTTCCTTCTTTCATCCCTTTACCTTTCAAGAATTTATTTCCTTATCCCAAGCTCCAGCGAAACTTTCTCTCCCCATCCTTAAAAATGCCCGTAAACTCTTTCAACCTCTTTTATTAGATGGCTTAGATAAACAAGCATGTTTTCTTCAGTCTCCAATCTGGCATAATAAATACATTAAAATTAAAAACAGAACTCTTTTTGGAAAGAGTGGTTAGACTTGGGTCTTAAATGGACTCACCAATTATTCCAAGACGACACCTGTCTCCCCTTTTCTATAATTCAGACTCGCTTTTCTTTACCTCTTTCCTATTATTCTAAGTATATGTCACTGATTGCAGCAGCTCAAGCTTCCTACAATGCTCTTACTCCCTCTCACACTGCTACCAATCCCCTTCCCATCACAATAACCTTTTACAAACCACTTCCTCAGCATCACAAATATACAAAGAATTAAGAAACGTCCCTAATACCAGAGACAAAACTAAGGTCGAATGCAGTTGGGAATCCGACTTAGGTATATCCCTTCCTATTTTAACTTGGAACAAAATTTGGACTAAAGTAAGGAAATCTTCTAGGGCAGCAAATACTACTCAAACTTTATTTTTCATATATAATAGACTTTTACTTACACCGGTTAGACTGCATCATATAGATCCTTCTATCCCTTCTACCTGTTGGTCTTGCCCCGAACCTTCAGCAGATCTTAAACATATGCTATTCTATTGTGCTCCTATATACAATTTTTGGACCAGAGTTTGGCAACAAATCAATAATATTTTCCATACTCATAAACCTTTCTCTTTTTCCCACATTTTTCTAGGAAGTGTTTCAGAAATATGGACCTCCCACAACCCCAATATTAGCATAGTTGATCTACTCATAGCAGTAGCATTTCAATAAATCACCAAGTCATGGAAAAATGCATCAGATGTGTCATTTCAAGCTTGGTGGTATGGAGTTTGCTACAACCATAGATTGGATAGGGCTTATGTTTACCCAATCACTCTTGCCATTAAACGTGACGTGCTGAAGTTACCTATTACCATTTTTTTAAATGTGTCAGCTCAATCCTTACCCTTACATAATCCTCCCAATGAAGAGATATCCAAGCCTCCTTGAGTTATAGAATTGTTATCTTATATTTTGTATCTAATAGATTTTCTCCCATGGTCATAGGTAAATTGTTGTAATAAGAACTATAGTATCACAATAGATTGCCTGGTGATTCAAAAGACCTTGGGGTCGATTCCGATTCGGGCCGGAAAAAGCACCGACCGACTCGGATCCGGAAAAAATACCGACCGACACGTACCAGTGGCGCCCGACACGCCAAGTACGATGCAAGCCGCGATAAATCCGACCGACACGTCAGGAAACCAAGCCGACCGACCGAGCCGCTCGGAAAATAGCAATCCGGCCGGAAAAACACGCGAATCCAACCGACCGACACGCACCCGGAACAAATCCGACCGAATCGTACCCGCCAACTCCAACCCGCAAAGTACGATGCAAGGCGCGAAAAACACGACCGAGTCGGACGGAGGACAAGCCGTACGACCGACACGCATACAAAACCGAGCCGAAGCAACACAATACACCGCGACCGACGCGTACGCAGCATACAAAACTGCACAAACACAGCGTGAACGAAACGGAAAACACCGTACGAGACCAATGCAGGGTCCGACTCGGTCACAAGAACGTTTCCAACATACACAAACAGCACAAAGGAAAAATCACCCAAAAAAGGCCAAACAAGCAATTACCAAGCCAATAAATACTGGGGGGTGGGGACAGAGAACAAAGACACACCCACAACTCCACCTATATAAAGGACACAAATCACTACCATGAGCCTTTGCAAATGCCATTTCACTGCCAGCACCCAAGAGAAAGCAACCACACACCCACAGCTCATCCCTCACACAAGCCACACACCATCAGCACACCAACAAATACCTACCTCACATACACCCAGCAAAACACACACTCACACACCCTCACCTGCACACCAACACACACATCACTCACCATCACCACCCATCACCATGCCCCCAAGAAGAATCCCAAGTTCCTAGATTGTGAATTGGAAGTCCTGGTAGACGAGATCCTCAGGGTGGAGCCACAGCTGTTTGGCACTCTGGTCCAACAGACCCCCATGTCGCAGAAAACCAAGATGTGGGAGAGGATCATCAACAGGGTGAACGCCCAATCATCATGTCGGCGCACAAAGACGGACATCCAGAACAGGTGGTATGACGTGCGCAGGAGGAGTGCGGGACCTGCTGAAGATAGACTACATCAACAGCCAACAGACCGGCAGTGGCCCTCCTGCCAAGCCAATATACCTCAGGCCCTGGGAGGAGAAGGTGCGGGCCATCCTTCCGCCAGTGAGCGTATATGGACTAGAGAACATCCCAGAGCCTGGTGAGTACACAACAAATGTACACAATAAACTGCCACAAAACACACACATCACTGTCAAGGGGAGAGTCAAACCATGCACACATAGCAATTACACAGCAACTAGAACAGAATCATCCCAAAATGTGTATGTCAGTCAGATAAACACAACACATGCCATCAAAAAAGTCACATCCAACTGTGCCAACACATGTACAAACACAACCACAACTACAGCTAGGCAGTGGCACAAATAGAACTAACACACACATCCACACATGTAGCCACCACAACAACACCAACACACAGTGAAGACCACTCAAAGGAAGGAATTCTGTGTATGCTGGCCAAGTCAGTGTAGCCAATAGCATCATGGGAGTCGCAGTCACACATATTGCCCCCCCACAACTGTCCCATCAACACCACCCTGAACCATGCTCACATCACAGGGAGTGGAGAAGGACTCACAAGATGGCTGACACTGGCTACTGCTGTGGGGAGCACAAGGCCCTGCTGCCAACTGTGCACCAACAAACAGCAGGACACCACTGACTGACATCCTGAGAGACAACTTACACTCCCTGCAATGCAAGCACGTTCCATGGTGGGCTATCTGGCTGGCTGGGTGGGAAGGGGGACTTGCAGCACTGACTATAGTCACCAGCACCTCCCCTCACACCCCCCCAACACAAACTCCACAGTACCCACCTGGTAGAATGCAATGCCCTCCATCCTAACACAAGATCCCACAAAGCACCACCACCCTGGGTTATGTTGTGTGAAGCACAGGGACACTCTTGGGACTCTTAGCCAAACAACTGCCAGGACAACACTCCCAGCCATCCTGTCAGCACAGCCAGCCCACCCCACAGGGAAGCAGAGTCAAAAGGAAGGAAGCATGGGCATGCTGGGAAGGGGGGTGGAGGCAATAGCATGATGGGAGTCGTAGTCACAGACATAGCTCACCCCCACAACTGTCCCATCAACACCACCCTGAACCATGCTCACATCACAGGGAGTGGAGAAGGACTCACAAGATGGCTGACACTGGCTACTGCTGTGGGGAGCACAAGGCCCTGCTGCCAACTGTGCACCAACAAACAGCAGGACACCACTGACTGACATCCTGAGAGACAACTTCCACTCCCTGCAATGCAAGCACGTTCCATGGTGGGCTATCTGGCTGGCTGGGTGGGAAGGGGGACTTGCAGCACTGACTATAGTCACCAGCACCTCCCTCACACCCCCCAACACAAACTCCACAGTACCCACCTGGTAGAATGCAATGCCCTCCATCCTAACACAAGATCCCACAAAGCACCACCACCCTGGGTTATGTTGTGTGAAGCACAGGGACACTCTTGGGACTCTTAGCCAAACAACTGCCAGGACAACACTCCCAGCCATCCTGTCAGCACAGCCAGCCCACCCCACAGGGAAGCAGAGTCAAAAGGAAGGAAGCATGGGCATGCTGGGAAGGGGGTGGAGGCAATAGCATGATGGGAGTCGTAGTCACAGACATAGCTCACCCCCACAACTGTCCCATCAACACCACCCTGAACCATGCTCACATCACAGGGAGTGGAGAAGGACTCACAAGATGGCTGACACTGGCTACTGCTGTGGGGAGCACAAGGCCCTGCTGCCAACTGTGCACCAACAAACAGCAGGACACCACTGACTGACATCCTGAGAGACAACTTCCACTCCCTGCAATGCAAGCACGTTCCATGGTGGGATATCTGGCTGGCTGGCTGGGTGGGAAGGGGGACTTGCAGCACTGACTATAGTCACCAGCACCTCCCCTCACCCCCCAACACAAACTCCACAGTACCCACCTGGTAGAATGCAATGCCCTCCATCCTAACACAAGATCCCACAAAGCACCACCACCCTGGGTTATGTTGTGTGAAGCACAGGGACACTCTTGGGACTCTTAGCCAAACAACTGCCAGGACAACACTCCCAGCCATCCTGTCAGCACAGCCACCCCACCCCACAGGGAAGCAGAGTCAAAAGGAAGGAAGCATGGGCATGCTGGGAAGGGGGTGGAGGCAATAGCATGATGGGAGTCGTAGTCACAGACATAGCTCACCCCCACAACTGTCCCATCAACACCACCCTGAACCATGCTCACATCACAGGGAGTGGAGAAGGACTCACAAGATGGCTGACACTGGCTACTGCTGGGGGAGCACAAGGCCCTGCTGCCAACTGTGCACCAACAAACAGCAGGACACCACTGACTGACATCCTGAGAGACAACTTCCACTCCCTGCAATGCAAGCACGTTCCATGGTGGGCTATCTGGCTGGCTGGGTGGGAAGGGGGACTTGCAGCACTGACTATAGTCACCAGCACCTCCCCTCACACCCCCAACACAAACTCCACAGTACCCACCTGGTAGAATGCAATGCCCTCCATCCTAACACAAGATCCCACAAAGCACCACCACCCTGGGTTATGTTGTGTGAAGCACAGGGACACTCTTGGGACTCTTAGCCAAACAACTGCCAGGACAACACTCCCAGCCATCCTGTCAGCACAGCCAGCCCACCCCACAGGGAAGCAGAGTCAAAGGAAGGAAGCATGGGCATGCTGGGAAGGGGGTGGAGGCAATAGCATGATGGGAG
>CAWUFW010004072.1:1200000-1637206 GCA_963921515.1 Calotriton arnoldi
CGGCTCAAAAGCACCCTGCACCCAGCCGCCCGAGTGCCCCTGGAAGTGCAACCTCTATCCTAACCTACTTCCCTACTTGCCCTGAGCAAGTGACCAGGAGCCCAGCTCCCACAGTCGCGTGGCCTGCTTGCCAGCAGCCACCAACCCGGGGCCCCCGCCTGCCATAGGATAACATTGGGCCTTCTCACTCTGCACCCGGCCGCCCCTGTGCCGCTGAGGGTGTAAAAACTGTACTTACCTGATCCTGGGGGACCCCTGAGTCTTACCCAGAACCTTAACCCTGCCAGTCAAGTACTTACCCGAAATCCGATAACTCACTTTTCTTCCATAGGGTTCCATTGACTGGTTTTCTGCGAAATTTCTTCTAAGTGTGGAGTTCTGAAACTTTAGAATATTCACCAAAAATCAACCGAGTCACGAAAACGAAAATACTCACCTAGTATTAGGAGGGGCCTCAGTGCTGGACCCGAGTGCCCAACACTGGCCCTAAAAGTAATCGCAACGTTACTTACCGTTAACTCACTTTTCTTTCATAGGGATCCATTGACTGGTTTTCTGTGAAATTTCTTCTAAGTGTCGATTTCTGTATTTTACAAATATTCTTTAAAAATCGAACAAACTACAAAAACGTAATTACTTACCTGTTTTAAGTAAATGTCCCAGTGCTGAACCTAGGAGTCCAGCACTGGATTACAAAAGTAACGTAAACATACTTTGCTTGCACACTGTATTTCCTTTCATAGGATAACATTGGTAATTTTACCCAGAAAAGTTTCTAAGTGTCAGCTTTTGAAATATAGTAATATTCTTCAAAAATCACTACAATAACCAAAACGCTTTTTCTTACCTGTTTACAGGAAGTGTCCCAGGACTGAATCCAGGATCCAGTCCTGTGGTTAGAAAAGTGCTCTGCAAAGTAATCAATTGTAATTAAGTATAATTTTCCATTGAGCTCAATGTTGCATTGAATTTGACCCTGTGTTGCCTCTTGCACCAACTGTGATAACCACTATCAACAAAGTCTATTGCCTATCTGTAAGGTGAATAACAAAAGCATCTCATACTGAGAAAGTATATTTTGATCCTATTGTTGGTTCTAAAATAAAACAAGCATATATTTTTTTATATACAAACCATTGGCCTAGAGTTCAGTTCTTGAGTGTGTGGCTTCATTTGCTGACTGAGTGTGTACAACAAATGCTTTACACTGTCCTCTGATACTGCCTTACTGCTCGACCAAGCTACCACTTTGGAGAGTAAGGTTATATCTAACTTTAGCCTCTGTCAACCCTCTGGGGACTGTGGACTCTGTACACCCTGAACCTTACTTAGGTACAGTATATACAGAGCCACTTTCCTACAAATAGCCCCACCGAAAAGGATGCCACCGCCTGCTTGGAACCTCAATGTTGTTCTAACACCGCTTATGAAAGCACCTTTCGAACCCAATTCCAAGGCCTCTCTACATATGCTCACAATAAAGACTGCCTTTCTGGTAGCAATTACCTCGCTACGCAGGGTGAGCGAATTGCAGGCGCTCACACTACAAGAACCCTACATTCAGATTCACAATGACAGGGTGGTAATGAGGACAGACCCACACTTCATGCCAAAGGTGGTGTCCAAGTTCCATATGTCAAACGATACAAATTCCAAGTTTCTTCCAAAAACCATCCACCAGCGCAGAGAGCACTGCACACTCTGGATGCTAGAAGAGCAGTAATGCATTACATCGAAAGGACTAAGGATTGTAGGAAGACAAAGCAATTCTTTGTGTTCTTCGCAAGCAGTTTCCTGGGCAGACCAGTGACTAAAAACACCATCGCACGATGGATCGCACAGACAATTCAATACTGCCACAAACAGGCCAAGAACTACAAGGAGCAGCACAAGCTCACTCTACCAGGAAAAAGGAGAGCAACAATAGCCTTCCTGGCAAACACACCCATCCAAGACATTTGCCTGGCGGCGACATGGGCTTCAGTGCACACGTTCATGAAGCACTACTGCGTGGCTATACAGATGAACAAGGAGGCACAAGTAGGTCAAAAAGTGCTTCAACATATATTCAACAACCAACGCTCATCTTCCACCCAGCCGCCACACACATAGCAAACCGCTACAAAGTCTATGCACAGCATAGTGAATCCAGAAAGATTCACGCTGCAAAACGAATAGTTTCTTACCTGTCGGTGTAGTTTTGCAGCTTGAAGACTTTCTGGATTCACTAGGGAACCCACCCACCTCTGCCAGAAAGATGACAGGAGGAAAGGGGGTCTAAGAAATGGAAAACACCTTCAAAAGGATAAACAAGAAAAAGCACAAGACAAGAAAAAAAGAATCCGAAGATAGCGCCCAAGGGTGGGAGCTTCCGGAGGAAGCGCGCCGACGTCACGGGAGGACACCAAATGGTGGGGCGTCGACGCCCACCTGGGCCACACAAAAAAGAGACTACGATTCCGGACCCAACCACTAGACCGCGGAATAATGCACAGCATAGTGAATCCAAAAAGTCTTCAAGCTGCAAAACTACACCGACCGATAAACTATTCGTTTCTTACCCGTCGGTGTAGTTTTGCAGCTTGAAGACTTTCTGGATTCACTAGCGATCCCACCCTCCTCCGCCAGAAAGATGAGACATGAGGACAAAGGAGGCTAAAATTGCATACATAGCTAAAGGGATCAAGCAAAGCGGACAACAAAACCGGAAAGGAGAAAAAAGAATCCGAAGATGGCGACCAAAGGTGGGAGCTTCCGCAGGAAGCGCTTCGACGTCACGAAGGACACCAAATGGTGGGACGTCGCCGCCCACCTGGGCCACGAGGAAAAAAAAAAAAAGAAAAGATACTACGATTCAGGAACCAACCACAAGATGGCGGAATAATGCACAGCATAGTGAATCCAGAAAGTCTTCAAGCTGTAAAACTACACCGACAGGTAAACTATACGTTCTCTGGTGTGGGCAACCAATCTGTCTACCTTGCTGCCGAGAAAATAAATTTGAAAATTAAGAGCTACATTTATAAATTGATCAGAGTGACTGGTGGGGACGTTTTTCCAATTTAGGAGGACGCTATTTTCTCGTATTTTTACACCTACTGATCAGGAGGCGATACCCACCTGCTCCCTTTAAAGTTTAACAAGGATTGCGATCATTGAGTACTCAGGAGTGATTGTCTCTTACTCTTTTCGTACCTTGCTGCTGACCCATACTACACCCCTGGTGCTGGCCTGTAGGATTGCTTTTGAGTTTCATCCCTTCTGGCCCCCGCTGTCTCGCCTCCCTGATGCTGTTTCCTTCTGTGGCCTGGCAATCGGCCCAGCCCATCCAACAACTTTGTGCCTCCTCAGGAGGGGGTGGGAGTTCTCTTGGCTCTCCCGGTCCTCTGTGGGTCCCCATTGTTCAGATCCTGTTTCCTGGCCCGTGAGGCCCACCACATGGTCGGCAAGGCCTGGCCCGCGAAACAGCGCCAGGACTCTGAAGTGACTAGCGTGAGAGGCAACTTTCAGCCCACTGCAGACATCTTCAGGCCAAGCCTGTCCTCAGCCTCACCGTCTCCCATGGTCTCCTCCGGAAGGCTGGGGTGTTTGCCCAGCCCCTACAGCCACCATGTTACTCTTCAAAGGAGGAGGGTCGTCCAGCAGCTCTTCTGGTCTCCCTTGGGTCCCCACTGATTGGATTCAATACACCACGTGGTTGTTTATTGTAGGAAAGTGCCCCTTTTTGTCATGGTCACCCCCCCCTTTTTGTCACTTGTACTGATGTTTTCAGACTGTGCACTAGGTCCCTGCTAACCAGGCTGCAGTACTTTCCCTAAAACAAGGTAAAATTGTCTAATTGTCGCACACTTTGGCACCCCTGTAAGTCCCTAGTAAGTGGTACCCCTGGTACCTAGGGCATGAGTACCTAAGAAGGTCCCTAAGGGCTGCAGCATATATTATGCCACCCTCTGGGACCCCTGTAGGAAACTGGGTTTTTGTTGCAGTAGTTTCGTGTACACACTCTTTTTTTTGCATGGTATTTGATGCAACTGATGACCGGATTGCCAGTGTTCTTTTCCCAGAACAAGTCACTGGTCAATTGATCTGCAGTTGGCCATGTCTTTAGCACCTCTAAGTCCCTAGTAAATGGTACACCAGTACTTGGGGTGTAGGTACTAAAGAGGGTCACTAAGAGCTGCAGCATATATTACGCCATTCAAGGGACCCAGCACCAAACTCCTGCAGACTGCCACTGCAGGCTGCGTGACAAGGTGCTCTAAAACATGAAGACACGGCGCACACCCTGTGTGCCATGTTCCTTAACACTGCGTGTAATATTTGTAAGTCACTCATACACAATGCCTAACCGCTCAGTGGCAGGGTGCATTATGTTACATGTAAGGACTTATCTGCATGAGCAGATATGCCCCTGTGCTGGCCAGTTCAATTACTGACTGTACAAGTGAACAGAGAAGTCTTCTTAAGGTATGTACTGGGCATTCGTCAAAACGAGTTTGGGGTAACGGACCACTTGTAGCATCCAAGGCTTGTCCAGTCTGGACACCAACGCCAAAGAAGACATACCTGCTCGTCTAAGGACTTCAGGGACAGTGAGACTTTAACCGTGAGTGGCCCGGCTTTCCTGTTTGCCCCTCTGCAGCAGAAATAAAGACCAAGAGTGAGCCTCTGTGAGAAAGTGCCCTCTTTCTGCATGGTATGCCCCCACTTTTTGCTGAATTGCTGATGTTTTGACTGAGTGTGCCCTGGGCTCCTGCTAATCAGGTGCACAGGCCTATGTTCCTTCCCTAAAACTGCATTGAAGCCTAAACCCAATTGGCATCTCTGGCCACAGGTCAGCCCCTGGTAAATGGTACCACAGGTACCCAGGGCACTGTGACCAGAGAAGGCCTCTAAGGGCTGCAGCACTTATTGTGCCACCCTTAGAGGTCCTGTACCCTGACATTCACACACTGCCTTTGCAGGCTGCGTGTCTTGGTGCAGAACAAAGTGAAGAGTCGACATGGCACACATCCCTGTGTGCCATGCGCACAAACCACTGCCCTGTCATACATCAGTCACCCCTCTAGCTGGGTGCACAATGCCAGTGGTGAGGGTACATGTGCATGAGCCCTGTACCCCTACAGTGCCCAAGTCCATTCCTGGGCACTGTAAGTGCAGTGCTGCCACTGAGAGTATATGGTGCTGGGAGTTTGTCATTATGAACTCCACAGCACCATGATGGCTACACTGAAGACTGGGAAGTTTGGTATCAAACGTCTCAGCGCATTAAACACACACTGATGCCAGTGTGGGATTTAATGTAAAATGCACAACAGAGGGCATGTTGGAGATGCCCCCTGAAACTCGACCAACTTCTAGTGACCTGACTGAGTGGCTGCTTAGGCTGCTACCACCAGACATGTTTCTGGACCCCTGGGTCGAGAGCCTGCTGCTCTCGGGGGCCTGAAACAATGTACATCCTGGGACGAGGTGCCAATCCTCCTCCCCCAGGATGGGCAGGGTTCACGAAGGAGAAGCTTCAAAGGCATGCCGCCTTTGTGAGCTTCTCCAGACCATTTGCTGCTTTCAGCAACTGGTCCCCACTGGTTCCACTCCCCCTTTGGGCTGGAGAACCGGTGGGAAAAACAAGTGAGGAAGGGAGGTGTGCCCACCTCTGCCAACTCCACCCCTCAGGTGGGGGAGGCGAGGTGAAGCACAACCTAGAGTCCCCGCCATCTTGAGGATGGGGGGACCCAGCCAAGCAGGGACAGGCTCCTGCCCCCCTCCCACTGGAGAGTGGCAGAATAGGGGGTGTACCCACCCCAGGGAAGGGACCCATTGGTCCCTGCCCTTTACCTACCTGTAACGCCCCTAAATTCAGTATTTAGGGGGCACCCTGAACCTTACTTCCTCAGATCCAGCCTACCAACAAGAAGAAAAGGACTAAGCCGTGCAGAGCTAACAAGAGGACGACGCCCACTGACTTGGCCCCAGCCCTACAGGCCAGTCTCCCCTCGAACCTGCTTCTGCAAAACCCCGGTGTGTCCAGCAGCCAGCAACCTCACAAACCCCGTAGGACCTGCCTGCCTTCACTTCCAATACTGTTTCTCCCGTGAACACCGGTCACGTTTAAACTGCAGCTTCTGGCTCCGGCCGGACACCGCAAATCCAGCCCACTCTGCACCCGCCGAACCCGGCCCGAGCGGGAAAACACCACAAGGTCACCCCGGCGATCCTGACCTGAGATCCGGCGACTCCTGACCTGCCTCAAGCCTCCAGACGACGCCTGCAGCCTCAATCCAGAGGCCCCCCTCTACCGCGACCAGAGCGGGTAAGAAAATCCGACCCTAAAAGGCACCCCTGCACCCGACGCTCCACAGCCTTGTGTGCCCAAACGAACGGTGCCTAACCAACCCAAGACATCCCAACTTACCCCTCGAAGTGGTGGTCGCACCCAGAGGGTCCTCCTCCCCGAGCCTGCAGTGCTTCTTCAAACCGGAGGCTCTCCATAGAAAACAGGGCGTCCGACGTCGAAACAGCACTCTGCACCCGGCCGCCCTAGTGCTGCTGAGGGTGCAACAACAGTGCCTCACTGACCCTGGGGGAACCCTTGTTCTAACCCCAGAACCTTAACTCCCACAGTCGTTTACTTACCTGCAAACCGAGAACCTGTTTTTCCTCCATAGGATAACATTGACAATTTTTCTTCGAAAAAACGACCAAGTGTGGAGTTTTGAAAACTAAAGATTCTTTAAAAATCGTACAATTAACCAAAACATGTTTTCTTACCTGTTTGCAGGACATGTCACAGTGCTGAATCTAGGCATCCAGCACTGAGTTAGAAAAAGTAACGTAAAAGTAACTTACCTGCAATTTGTTGAAACAGCCCATTCATTTCAATGTACTGCTCCAAAAAGTTTCTGAGTGTGGAGTTTTGAAATGTGAAAATATTCTTTAAAAATTGCACGAATAACAAACACATTTACTCACCGGTTTCCAGGAAACGTCCCAATGTTGAATCCAGGCATCCAGCACTGAGTTAGAAAAAGTAACGTAGAAGTAACTTACCTGCAATTTACTGAAAAAGCCTATTCATTCCAATGTACTGCATTTGCTAAGTGTTGCATACTACTGCTCCCCTGTAAATCAAATCAAGTACAATTTCTATTGCTTTTTAAAACTGTTCAACATATACCATCTTATCACTGTAAAGTATTTCATGCTTACCTGTGCCAAGCCTGCTTGGTTCTAAAATAAAACAGTATTTTTTTATACAAAACAATTGGCCTAGAGTTCAGTTCTTGAGTGTGTGAATTCATTTGCTGACTGAGTGTGTACATCAAATGCTTAACACTGTCCTCCGATACTGCCTTACTGCTCGACCAAGCTACCACTATTGGAGAGTAAGGTTCTATCTAACTTTAACCTCTGCCTACCTCTGGAGTCACCTGGACCCTATACACAATACCTCATTTTGGTGTAGTATATATAGAGCCAGTTTCTTACAGCCTCCGACCGCCGACACCTCAAAGCACCTATGCACCTGTGCCCCACAGCCAGAGTCCGAGGGAGGTGACAGTGCCAACGGGTTCCTTAGACCCTAATAAGGCCGAACCCACCCTTGGGGTTTGCCAAGACTGAATTTCTAGTCGTCACCTGCAGCCTCTTTTTGCAGGCCCTCTTAAACCATGGATGATTCCAACAGGCATCCCGGCGCCAAAAGACACCACTGCACCCGAGCCCCACAGCCCGAGGAGAAGTGGACCAACGGTGTTCCTATGTGCCCGAGCATCTCGAGATTCGAACCCCCTGTGCGTTCACCCGAACTGGCTCCCCAGTCCCTGTTCGCAGCCTCTCTGTCCAGACCGATCTCCATTGAAGTGAATAGGGCACCCAAGATGCTGTAACACCTCTGAACCCAGATGCTCCAGAGCCTCCTGAGGTGACTTGTTGGTGTGTCCTTGGGCCTTGCCCCATACTCCTCTTAAGTCCCGAAAAAGGGTGCCTTAAGTCAGTTAAGTGCCCGAATGCACTGTTTTTCCCCTATAGGATAACATTACCGATCCAGATATTGGTGTCAACTTTTGAAACCCATGCAAATTCATAACTTGAAAAGTACTTACCTGATTGTGATCTTGGTTTCTAAATTCATATAAAGTGTTATTTTTATAAACTAGTGTCTGATTTCTTTGAGTGTGTCTTAGTTACTGCCTGTGTGTGTTTGTGTGTGTGGCAAATGCTTAGCACTACCCTCTGATATGCCTAACTGCTTGCCCACACCACAACAAAAGAGCGCATTTGGGGTGTCATTTGTGCCCCTGTGTAAAGAGTCCAAGCAAACCCCAACTGGTTTACAGTGTACCTCGTTTTGGTCCTCTAAAGAACCAGCTTCCTACAACACCCATACAAATTGCATGCAGCCTGCGTGTCTTGTTGCAAACCATGAGTGAAAACACAAGGTACACTCACTGTGTGCCATGCCAAAGTCACTGCATGGAATATATGCAAGTCACCCCTACAGCAGGCCTTTTAGCCCTAAGGCAGGGTGTATTATATTGCATGTGAGGGCACATCTGCTTGAGCGTATATGCCCCCGTGCTGTCAATTCCAATTACTAGACAGTACAAGTGAACAGTATATGTACTGGGCACTAGTTATTATGAGTTCCCCAGCTACATGATGGCTTTAATGAAACCTATGGTGTTTGATATCAAACACTTAGTCTTAATAAATCTGTACTGTTGCCATTACAAGACTTTTATTATGACAGGCACCGGAGGTGCCCCCTGAAAAGCCTACCACTATCTTAGTGTGCTGGCTGACTGGTCTTGTCCAGCCTGCCACTACAGACCGGTTTCTGACCCCCTGCAGGTGAGAACCCACGCTCTGAGGCCTGAAACAATGCCTGCTCCGAAGGAAGATGTTCACACCACCTCCAGCAGGATGGCTAGTGATTTAGCATATTAAGGCCAGGGGCTTCTAAGCCCCTGCTGCCTCTGATATGCCACCCTGGTTTCCCCCAGACCTGGGAAATGCCACCCCCTGCACGAGGCTCATTTGCCACCAGGACAGGCAGGAAATAGCTATGCTAGTAGGCATGTTGCACTACCAGGCTAGTCACACTACTAAGATGGGCTGCCTGATGTGCTCAACGAAAGAAGGGTTCCATAATTTTGTTTTGGGTGGATTTAGGATCTCTGGGACAGGGTTATGCCCATTCCCCACTGGAAGTGGTCATATAGGGGGTGTAGTGACCCCAAGGGTAAGTAGCTCATTGGCTGCTACCCTGCGCTCCCCTTAATGCCCCTAAATTCAGTATTTAGGTGCCCCCCTGACACAGGAACTTAGATTCACCCGACTAAAGAAGGACAAAGAGTCACTGAAAGCAAGAATTGTGGACTAGCTGTCAAATCCTGCCTACTCCTGTCCTGTCAATTGCAAACACCCTCCTTGTCCTGCAGCTGTGCATCCTCCAAAAGCCTCAGAGGGCTGCCAGCACTTCGCCAACCATCCAACATCTCCCTAGAAGTGGAGGAGCCACTTCCCTGGAGGCACTGACCCCATCGACCTGGTACACCTGTCTGCTGACCCCCCCCCCCCCCCCCGACCACAGAGTAAGCGGCATCCCAGGAGGTAATCTCTGTGCTTTAGGAGGAGGTCTCTGTGCTCCAGGAGGTCAGATCAGTCTCCCTACCAAGTTTGGATATGTCTGCCCCCTCACCCCCAGGAGTCACCCTGCACCAATACGCAGGGTACGAGAGCCCTTGCAGCAGCCAAGACTTTAGTTTTCAGCCCGGATACCAACACTGCCAAGACAGACCTACTGACGTTTGATGTCAGCACCAGAGAGGCCATCGACCAGTGACCATGCTGTCCTGTTTTGTCCCCATCTCCAGGTCGACCTAAAAAGTGAGAGCCTCCAATGCAAGCATCCTGCAGTCCCCACTTGCAGCTCTTTCTTGCTTACATGTTTCCCATTGACTTCAGCAGTAGCGTTCGAGGCTACCCCTGCGATCGACACCTCCACGCGTACACACCAGGGCAGGTAAACCGAAACTGCTGGTGGTTCTAAGGACCTTGGCCCCTACTTGCCTTACCTTAAGTGCAGAACAATCCTGTAACTTGATTCAAGTACCCCTATGCAGTGTATGTTTCTCCCATAGGATAACATTACTGCGTTCGAGGGTCATGCTTCAAATCTGTTATTTTTTTTTATAAATTAATGTTGGATTTCCTTAGTGTCTATTATTGACTGTGTGCAACAAATGCCTAACACTTCCCTCTGATAGGCCTAAGGCTGCTCAACCACACTACCACAAATATAGTACCTTGGGATTCTTAAAGCAAGCCCCTGTACACTATAAGGGATACCTAGACTCTACACAGTGCAACTCATTTTGTTACACTAAGTAAAGAGCCACCTTCCTACCTTTGTCCTGCTTCAGCCCCAGGAACAACCAGTGGGGGAGGCGTCGCAGCACCTGCTTCGTAGCCCCTGTGTCGCACCACCTGCAAGGCTTTCCTATGCTCTCTGCATCTCAGAGCCACTAACTGGTGCCTGCTCCAATACTTTCAGGCGGATTACGTGATCTAAGTGCAGAGCTAACTGGCGACCCACATCTTGGCTGCTTCAGACATGTCCCCACTACAAACCTCTTACTGTCTCTTGTTTTTAATTTATTTTAATTGGAATGGGACAGTATGGGTCCTGTAGATCTGCAGCACAGATCAGTTGTCTTTACCGAGGTTAAGGAAGATGTGACATATGGCGAACATCTGAAACGTATTCCGCTTGATCACTTGTTGGCTCTTCATCTTTCCAAGACTGGTCTGAATTCCTAATTTGGTCCTTTTTTTCTTAACCAGAAAATGTCTTGAGCAGATGTCTCTTCTCCCTGTGAAGGTAAGGGATTGGTTCTATTGCACTTTATTATTATTATTATTATTATTATTATTATTATTATTATTATTATTTTCTTAGCAGTGATGTCTTTCGGCAGAATAGGTTGGAATTTTGAAGCGGGTTTTGATGGAATAGGTGGTGGAGGACTCTTGAAATGTAGAGAGTACCAATACTTTGGTGAGCACCTAATCTTGCAGATGCCTCTATCTCTTACTTGCTGTAGGAAGCTGGGTTTCTGTTTCCCCCCACTTTTTGCCAGACTACTGATGCACTTTGACTTGATGTGCCCTGGGTCCATGCCAGTCAGGTTCCCAGGGCCTGTTCTTTCCTAAAACTGTACCTTGTACCCCCCAATTGGCACCTCTCTGGCCACATGAAAGTCCTTTGTATAAGGTACCATGGGTACCAAGGCCACTGTGGCCAGACAAGGCTTCTAAGGGCTGCAGCACTTATTGTGCCACCCTTAGAGGCCCTGTACCTTTACACACGCACACTGCCATTGCAGGATGCTTGTTTTGGTGCAGAATAAAATGAGGTCTACATGGCACACATCCCTAGGTGTGCCAGGCATACAACCTACTGTCCTGCCATGTCAGCCACCCCTCTACTTGGGTGTACTATACCAGTGGTGAGGGTACAGGTGGATGAGCCCTGTACCCCTACAGTGTCTAGACCAATTCTTAGACATTGTAAGTGCAGTAAGGCCATTAAGAGTTTATGGTGCTGGGAGTTTGTCATTACGAACTCCACAGCACCATAATGGCTTTACTGAATTCTGGGAAGTTTGGTATCAAACTCCTCAGCACATTAAACCCACACTGATGCCAGGGTGGGATTTAATGAAAAATGCGCACAGAGGGCATCTTGGAGATGCCCCCTGAAAAACAACCAGCCTCCGGTGGGTTCCCTGACTGGTACACACCAGCCTGCCACCACAAGACCTCTTTCTGGACCCCTGGGATGGAAGCCTTTGCTCTGAGCCCAGAAACAAAGCCTTTCCTGGGCGGAGGTGGTCACACCTCCCCCAGGCCAGGAAGAGCCATCTGTGGCATGGGAGCTTCAAAGGCCTTGCAGCTTTAGTAATGCAACCCCCAGCCTCTCCTATCAAGAGCAGGCCCCCTTCCTGTCTCCCCTCCTTTTCGGCGGGAAGACTGGCGGGAAAAATTAGCACAGCCCAGAAGGTGCCCACCTATGCCAACCCTCCGGTGAGGGAGGCGCCGTAAAGCCCACTCTTCAGTGCCCGCCATCTTGCAGATCGCAGGCACTCTCCAATCAGGATTAGGGATTGTGCCCACTCCCCCACGTGGGGTGAGCACACCAAGGGTATAGTCATCCTTAGTCGATTACTTGCCTACAAACCGATAACCTGTTTTTCCTCCATAGGATAACATTGACACTTTTTCTCCAAAAAGTTTCAAAGTGTGGAGTTTTGAAATCTGAAAATATTCTTTAAAAATCGCACGAATAACTAAAACGTATTTACTTACCTGTTTGCAGGAAATGTCCCAGTGCTGAATCTAGGTATTCAGCACGGAGTTAGAAAAGTAACGTAAAAAGTAACTTACCTGTAATTTACTGAAAAAGCCTATTAATTTCAATGTACTGTATTTGCTAAGTGTTGCAACCTACTGCATCCCCTGTAAATCAAACAAAGTACCATTTCTATTGCATTTTCAAACTGTTCTATATTCAGCAACTTATTATTGCAAAGTATTTTATGCTTACCTGTGCCAGGCTTGCTTGGTTCTAAAATAAAACCGTATATTTTTATACAAAAACAATTGGCCTAGAGTTCAGTTCTTGAGTGTGTGAATTCATTTGCTGACTGAGTGTGTACATCAAAGGCTTAACAATGTCCTCTGATACTGCCTTACTGCTCGACCACTCTACCACAAATAGAGTAAGGTTCTATCTAACTTTAACCTCTGCCTACCTCTGGGGTCACTTGGACTCTATACACACTATACCTCATTTTGGTGTAGTATATATAGAGGCAGTTTCTTACAGTATTTGATCTGGGAGTGTCATTACGAACTCCACAGCACCATAATGGCTTTACTGAAAACTGGGAAGTTTGGTTGCAAACTTCTCAGCACATTAAACCCACTGATGCCATTGTGGGATTTAATGAAAAATGCACTCAGAGGGCATCTTAGAGATGCCCCATGAGAAACTACCTAACTCTAGTGTCCTGGCTGCTTGCCAGCTGCCACCCCCACACATGTTTCTGGACCCCTGGGTCGAGAGCCTCCAGCTCTCGTGTTCTGGAAACCAAGCGCATCCTTGGACGAGTGCCAAGCCTCCTCTCCCAGGATGGGCAGGGTCCACGAAGGGGAAGCTTTTGTGAGCGGACACAGCCATTTTCTGCTCCCAGCAACTGGCCCCTACTGGTTCTGCCCCCACTTTGGGTGGGAGAATCGGCGGGAAAACCAAGATAGGTGGAGAGGTGTGCCCACCTTTGCCAACCCCACCCCTCAGGTGGTTGAGGCGAGGTGGAGCATAACTCGGTCCCCGCCATCATGAAGGTGGGGGAGACTCAGCCAACCAGAGTGAGGTTTATGCCACCCCCTCCCACTGGAAGGTGGCATAAAAGGGGATGTACCCACCCCAAGGAAGGGACCCATCGGTCCCAACCTGTACCTACCTGAAACGCCCCTAAATCTAGTATTTAGGGGAAACCCCAAATCTTGCCTCAGACAAGAAACAAGGAGGAGGACAAAGACTTGCTGAAGGAAGAAGAGGAGGACACCAACTGACTTGGCCCCAGCCCTCCGGCCTTTCCTGACCTCATCGTGCTCTAGCAGAATCCCAGCGTGTCCTGCAGCCAACAGCCCCCCAGAACCCAGAGGACCTTCCCTCCTTTCACTGAAAAAACTGTCTCCTGTGATCACCGGATTTGCTCACCAACGGACTCTGGCTCCGACCCAATCCGTGACTCTGCACCCAATGCCCATGGTCCGAGATAGTGACCCAACACCACGAGGTAGTCTCCCCAGTGATCTGGACCTGCCCTGAGTCTCCCAATGACACCTGCAGCCCCTTTCTGGAGGGTACCATGACTCGAGCCGGTAATGAAAACCCTATGCCAAAAGACACCCCTGCACCCGACACCCCATGGCCTTGGGTGGCCCAACCAACCAACGGTGTCCCGGTATCCCACGACATCCCAACTTACCTCGCCAACCGGTGGTCGCCTCCAGAAGATCTTCGTCCCTGAGCCTGCAGTGTTTGTTGCAACCGGAGAATCCCCATTGAAAACGGGGCACCCAATGCCAAATCAGCACCATGCACCCGGCCCCCCTGTGCCGCTGTGGGTGCACTTTGTGTGCTAACTTGACCCCCCCCCCCCCCCCCCTCTTTGCCCTGAGCTTAAGTCCAGGAGCTTTGCTCCCACAACCTTGTGGCCTGTTCGTGAGCAGCCACCATCCGGAGGCCCCCTATCCCCCATTGATTAACATTGTGCCTCGGCACTCTGCACCCGGCTGCCATAGTGCCGCTGAGGGTGCTTTTTAAGTGCTTTCCTGACCCTGGGGGAACCATTGTTTTAACCCCAGGAACTCAACCCTCAAGACAGTTTTACTTGCCTGCAAAACGATAACTCCATTTTTCTCCATAGAATTGCATTGACTGTTATCCTCTGAAAAACTTCGAAGTGTTGAGGGTGTTTTTGTATGGAAACCTCAAACTGTGTTTTGATCAAAACGGTTTTACTCGCCTTTTATCCAGGAAATGTCCCAGTGTGATATTTAGGCATATCACACTGAGTAGAAAAAGTAATCTGAAAAGTAACTTAAAGTAATTGCAAAGTAATTTCAACTGTTTCTGAAAATTTTACCTGCCTGTATCTACATTCAACTGTATTATCAGAAAAGTACAATTTTTCCTTGCCTGCACCAAGTCTGTATTGGTTCTAAAAATAAAATACAATAGTTTTGATACAAACAATTGGTCTGAGTTCGGTCTGAGTGTGTGACATTTCTTGCCTGAGTCTGTACAATAAATGCTTAACACTACCCTCTGATCAAGCCTTACTGCTCGCCCACACTACCACAAATAGAGTAAGGTATCTACTTTAACCTCTGTAATCCTTTGGGGAGCCACTGGACTGTGCACATATACCTTACTTTGGTATAGTATATACAGAGCCAGCTTCCAACATCTCCCCCAAGAATGGGCCAGTGCTCGTAGGGAAAAGTTTCAAAGTCCTGCCGCCTTTGTAATGTGCCCCCCCAGCCTGCTGCAAGCAGCAGATGGCAGCCCCTCGTTTGCACCCCCATTTTGGGCGGGAAAACCGGCCGGAAAACTCTGGAGAATAGGATGTGTGCACACCTCTGCCAACTCCACACCTAAGGTGGAGGAGGCGAGATGAAGCTCATCTCAGTCCCGGCCATCTTGAAGATGAGGAGACCCCTCTAATCAGGGCTAGGTCTGTGCCCCCTTCCACAGGAGGGTGGCATAGGTGTAGTCACCCCAGGTAAGGTGCCCATTGGCCCTACCTCCTACTTCTCTAAAACTCCTAAATCTTGTATTTAGGTGGCTCCCCAACCTAGAAACGAGATCTGCGATGACTTAAGAAGCTAGAAGACATCCCTGCAGTAAAGACTGAAGACAACTGCCTTGGCCCCAGCCCTACTGGCATTTCTCCAGCTTCTGTGACCTGTCTTGCAGCCAGCGTCCTTTGAAAAACCTGGTAGGATTGCTGCCTTCGAAAAAGTCTCCGATCTCCCGAGAACAGCGGCCCTGTCCAGCAGAATTCAACTACAAGGACGGCGGATCCACGTCTCCTACCCACTCTGCACCTGTCGCCTGCGGCCTGAGTGGCTCACCTGTGCAGTGAAGTCTCCCTAGCGATCCTGACCTAAAGTCCAGCGTTAGCTGACCACTTCTGATCTCCACAACTGCACCTACAGTGTGAATCTAGAGGCTCCCCCTGACCTCGACCAACTCAGTAAGACGACTCGGACGTCAAAAGGCACCCCCACACCTAAAGCCCCTGGGCCTTGGTGAGTTGACCCTACGGCCCCCCACACCGCTACTAAACTATGCTGTCATTGGTCAGCCTCCTGCAACCGCCGGTGCCACTCCTGCTGCCTGTTTGCCAAAAGAAGAATGTCAATTGAAAGCATTGGGGGCCCATGCTTATTTTGCACCCAGCCTCCCCTGTGCCGCTGGTTGTGTATGTTTGGTACTACATTGTGGCCCCCTGTGCTTGTGCTAACCCCAAAAGCTTACCTGAAAGCAGTGTGGCTCCAGGCACCCCCGTCTCCATTGAAAAACATTGGGTCAAACTCTGATTTTGACCTTTGCACCCAGCTGCCCCTGTGTCGCTGGTGGCGCAGTTTTGGTACTCACCTGACCCTTGCTGATTTTTGGTCCAAAAGACTGGAATTGTAAGTGCATTATTTAACTGTTTAACCGCAATATTGTTTTCTCCATTGGATAACATTAAATTGAGCTGAAAGGTTTTAGTGTCGATTTTTCAAAGTGAAAACTTTTTATTTAAAAAGGTACTTACTTTATTGCGAAGATCTTGGCCTTAAAATAAAGTTTAAACCAAGCATATTTTTCTAAAATTGGTCTGGATCTTCTTGAGTTGTCCATTATTGATCACTGTGGTGCAATAAATGTTTTGCACTCCTATCTGTTAGGCCTAAGGCTGCTCGCCTGCACTACCACTAATGGAGCACTTTGGGTTTTACATTGAGCCCTGCACACTTTCGAGGAACTCCTGGACTGTGTGCACGGTACATCCACCTAGTGGTAATACCATATACGGAGCCACTTCCAACACCTCTGGTACAAGTTCGAGAAGGGGTTTTGGAGACGGTTGAGGCTCAAATGTCTATATGCGATGTTAATTTAAATGCATGTGTAGTTCATTTGATTGCTCCTCTAACCAAAATATCATGAAAAGTGGTGGTGTCTACTGGCCAAATCCCCGATGGACCTGCCGGAGATGTGGGTGCTTTTGAGGACCTAGAGTCAAAGGAGTGAAAGGGAAGTGATCTGATACTTTTATGCTTCCTTGGTGTGCATGTAGACTCTGACCCCTCCCTCATCTGAGCTGTCTTGGGATGGGAAGTGCCACCTGAAGACTTGGGTGTCAAAGGCAGCTTCCTAATCACAGGAATTGATTTCTGCCTTGATACCATCAATGGCAGAGGTGGAATATTTAACAGCTGGGGAGGACTTTGTAAAGGTTCTTCTGCTGGTCAAACCTTGTTTCATCCCCAAGTTTTTGCTGTTCACTCAGCAAACTGCAGTAGGCTCAGCCTTTTTCTTTTTGTAAGCTCTGCTTCTGGTGTACAGGTCGATGTATAGACTATTTGGGAAATGTTGGCCGGTATCTTTACTGCGTGAGCCCCGCCGACGATTGATTGACAGTGAACGGACAGCGAATCTGTTTAAGAAGACACTCCTGCACCTGGCGTGCTTTGACGTCACTGACTTACTCTCTGTGGCAGCAGTGTCGCCATCAAGGCAGTTCTGTATAGATGTTTGGGGCCTAAACCTTGGCCGATAGTGAGGGGCAACAATGTTAACAGGAATGTTGACAATGATGCCTTTTTCCAGTTTTTCTGACTTCTTAGATCTCCTTTGAAGGTCCTTGGAGGTTGTATGGACTGTTTCAGTGAAAGTGGGCATTCCTTGGCAGACTTTCTAGCATTTCTCCTTTTTCCTTCAGTTCTTCCCATTTGGCACATAGACTTAATGACATCATGGTCTCCGAGTCCTTTGTGACACATTTTGGAAAAAGTCACATTCTGTGACAGAATGTGAAGATTGCAGACACCACCTGGTTTGGTTGAGCCTTTTTCCTTCAATGGGTAGGGCACTTCACTAATAAGGAAAGCATTCTGACTGAACACTCTGGTCAGAGACCAAAAAAAAGCTCTTGCCTCGCCTGCTTAAAAAAAAAAGAACTGACTTGTAGCAACTGCCTGTACCAGACATCTTGGATAGTGGAAGCCCCTGGACCCTTAAAAGCGAAAGGTTGCTTTAAGTCTCAAAATGAAAGCCTTTTCAGGCTGCACTTTCCGCATTCCATAGACTGGTACACAGCAAGGGCATTCTAGGTACTACATTGTATTTTTTATTTTTTTTTATTTTTAGTATTATGAACTGTACATTTCGGGAATTCTTTTGATGGGATTTAGGAGGGTGATGGGTTCCCTGCATTCTACGGGTGATTATTCTGATGTTTGACTATCTGGGAGCCTATGGTGCATAATTATATATTTTTTAATTAGAACTTTTTGTAAGCTTTTAAAGACTCTATTGTATGGCTCTTAAAGTACCAAATTATAGTAGAGGAGAGACTTGTATTTTCAAGCATGTTGTGCATTTACGCTTAATCACTGAATTCCTGATCTTATTGGTAAAGCTGTGCCATTAGTTAGTTTGTGTGAACAGCAAAGAGCAGCCTTGAATTAATCAACTGGGTGTGTTCAGGAACCTTTAGGTTGTATGAGCTTTCACCACTTTCCAGAGTGAGTGAGGCTAGACCGCACCCCTTGTTACGAGAGCCTAATTATACAGAAACTTGATCCTAGTTTACACCTTTTTTACTTAATTCCCAAAATCATACAATTTATTGTTGTATTCTATTCGTCATTGGATTTAAGGCAAGGATTTTCCATGTGAAAACAGGTAAATGTTCTCAGCCCAGTTTACAGTTTTTTTGTAGGGCCCTAGCCTGTTGTGTGGAAAAAAGTATTGCTAATTGTGCAGATTTTTTTCTTCTTTTTGACGTAAATTCTGATTCAACCAAATTTATTTGCAGGAGGCAGTATGGTTCCTCTCCAATATAACAGCAGGCAATCAGCAACAGGTTCAAGCTGTGATTGATGCCAACCTGGTACCAATGATCATACACCTGTTAGATAAGGTAAGCGTGCAAATAGTGTAATGTTTAGTTTGCCCATTTTAATTCTAGTGTTGAGCAAAACTTCTTCCAAGAAATCTTTACAGACCCTGGCTTTCAGTCAACACTCTACTTTCCTTGTTCTTACTGTTTCATTTAAATTTTACTTCAGCCCACCAGAGCAGAGGGGTATTGGGTTAGCCCACTCAGCCATTGGTTCCTTTCTTTGTGAGTGATTGCATGTTTCCAAAGCACAATGTAGTCTGCCACATAGAAAATAGTTAACTTCAATACTTGGAATTTTAAGTCTATGTATGTTTTGTTTTTCTATTTTCTTTGACTAGGGAACCAGCAGCTCTTTGCAAACTGTGATTGAGCCACTTGTGCCTTGATGTGTGCCTTGTACACACATGTATTTAATTTTGCAAAAAAGCATTCTGAAGTTGCTCTCCAATTTTGCACATGCGTTGTCACATTGCGCTGCCAAAATGTACGGCAGCCAAAACTGGACCGATTGGCTCGAATTGGTAACATTTCAGTATGAGTGTGAAAGTTGGGCATTGTTATGGAGCAAGGCTTTCGGCCCTTAGCCTGCTGTACATTGAAAGCACAGTGGTGGTGGCTTGGCCTAGATGGGGCTCAGGCTTAACCATTACACCATGAGCTGCTTTGGAGAAAAATAGGGGGAGGGGACGGCACTTCTACAGGGCCAAATACAAAAAAAAACACCCATGTGTCCTGGAGGGGTTGTGAAATCCATAATGAATTTCAGTATTTCAAAGCCTTCATAAACCAGCTAGAAGCCTTCTCTGTTAGTATTTCTTGCTCACCGTTTTTGCTGTTTTTCACCGTGTGAAGTGAGGCAAGATCATGTGACACATGTTGGCACCGAGAGTGGACCTTCGTATTTTTGCATTGACGAAGGAAAACATGAGGGCATGCCAACAAATGCACATAGAGTATATCAGCTTTTCCAAACCCTTCAAAGGGGTATTTTTCTTCCAGCACTGGCCACATACAGAAATGCTGTTGTCCTTGGAGGGGGGGAAAAACAATTGGCAGAGACTGCCATTAAGAAACCTATTACTTTGGCACCAGACTCTGGCTTCTTGGAACATTTCAAGGGTATTGCATTTGGCGACCAAGGCACCTACAGCAGCATGGGTTCACATCCTGGTGTCAAAGCCATGAGATGGAATGGTGTTGAAGATCTAGGATCCTAACATAACATTTGTGATAAAGAGCCTCTTTTGCATGGTTAGCCCCCACTTTTTGCCTGGTTTTGATGTGGTTTCAAATGTAGTGCACAGGGTCCCTGCCAACCAGGGCTCCTTCCCTAAAACAAACTCCCAATTGGTACTTCTGCCTCCTATAAGTCCCTAGTAAATGGTACCCTGGGTACCTACGGCCTGGGAGCTGAAGAGGATCCCTTTGAACCCCCCCTTACTGGGATCATGCCACGGCCCTTGCAACCTGCATGCCCCTGGAAGGGAGAAAATGACAGTCGACATGGCACCCTGCCTGCTAGCATAGGTAAGTCACCCCTCTGGCAGGCCTCACAGCCCTAAGTCAGGGTGCACTATACTACAGGTGAGGGCATATCTGCATGAGCAAATATGCCCCATCAAAATTGGGCACCATTTCCTAATATTGTAAGTGCAGCTGAAGCCATAGAATGTACATGGACTGGGAACTCTTCAACTAGAGTTCCACAGCAGCATGATGGCTTCACTGAACACAGGAGTGTTTGGTACCAAACTACTCCTTTAAATGAACCCACACTAATGCCAGTGTGGGATTCATTGTGCAATCTACTCAGAGGGCACCTCGGAGGTGCCCCCTAAATCACTGCCAACCCTGGTGTGGTCTAACCGGCTGTAGGCAGCCAGCCGCTACCAGACATGTTTCTGGACCCCTGGGTAGAGAGCCCCTGCTCTCTGGGACCAGAAACAATGCACATTTTGGGCTGAGGTGTCATGCCTCACCCAGGATGGGTCAGTGCTCGAAGAGGGGAGCTTCAAAGGCCTGCTGCCTTTGTAATGCGACCCCCAGCCTCTGCTGCTAGCAGCAGATGGCATCCCCTGGTTTACAACCCCACTTTGGACAGGAAAACCGGCGGGGAAAATTCAAAAATAGTTGTGCCTACTGTGAGAAAGTGCCTTCTTTCTGCATGGTATGCCCCCACTTTTTGCTGAATTGCTGATGTTCTTTGACTGAGTGTGCCCTGGGCTCCTGCTAATCAGGTGCCCAGGGCCTATGTTCCTTCCCTAAAACTGCATTGAAGCCTAAACCCATTTGGCATCTCTGGCCACATGTCAGTCCCTGGTAAATGGTACCACAGGTACCCAGGGCCCTGTGACCAGAGAAGGCCTCTTAAGGGCTGCAGCACTTATTGTGCCACTCTTAGAGGTCCTGTGCCCTGACACTCACACACTGCCTTTGAAGGCTGCGTGTCTTGGCGCAGAACAAAGTGAAGTCGACATGGCACACATCCCTGTGCCATGCCTACAACCCACTGCCCTGGCATAGGTCAGTCACCCCTCTAACTGGGTGCACTATACCAGTGGTGAGGGTACAGGTGCATGAGCGCTGTACCCCTACAGTGCCCAAGTCCATTCCTGGGCACTGTAAGTGCAGTGCTGCCATTAAGAGTATATGGTGCTGGGAGTTTGTCATTACGAACTCCCCAGCACCATGATGGCTACACTGAAGCCTGGGAAGTTTGGTATCAAACTTCTCAGCACATTAAACCCACACTGATGCCAGTGTGGGATTTAATGTAAAATGCACTCCAGAGGGCATCTAATAGATGCCCCCTGAAACTCTACCAACTTCTAGTGACCTGACTGAGTGGCTGCTTAGGCTGCCACCACCAGACATGTTTCTGGACCCCTGGGTCGAGAGCGTGCTGCTCTCGGGGGCCTGAAACAATGTACATCCTAGAACGAGGTGCCAATCCTCTTCCCCCTCCCCCTCCCCCCAGGTTGGGCAGGGTTCACGAGGAGAAGCTTCAAAGGCATGCCGTCTTTGTGAGCCTCTCCAGACCATTTGCTGCTTTCAGCAACTGGTCCCCACTGGTTCTACTCCCCACTTTGGGCGGGAGAACCGGCGGGAAAAACAAGTGAGGAAGGGTGGTGTGCCCACCTCTGCCAACTCCACCCCTCAGGTGGGGGAGGCGAGGTGAAGCACAACCTCGAGTCCCCGCCATCTTGAGGATGGGGGGGGGACTCAGCCAACCAGGGACAGGCTCCTGCCCCCTCCCACTGGAGAGTGGCGGCAGAATAGGGGGTATACCCACCCCAGGGAAGGGACCCATTGGTCCCTGCCCTTTACCTACCTGTAATGCCCCTAAATTCAGTATTTAGGGGGCACCCTGAACCTTTCTTCCTCAGATCCAGCCTACCAACAAGAAGAAAAGGACGAAGAGCCGTGCAGAGCTAACGAGGACGATGCCCACTGACTTGGCCCCAGCCCTACAGGCCTGTCTCCCCTCGAACCTGCTCCTGCGAAATCCCGGCGTGTCCAGCAGCCAGCAACCTCACAAACCCCGGAGGACCTGCCTGCCTTCACTTCCAAGACTGTTTCTCCCATGAACACCGGTCGTGTTTAAACTTCAGCTTCTGGCTCCGGCCGGACACCGTGAATCCAACCCACTCTGCACCCGCCGAACCCGGCCCGAGCTCGAGTGGAAAAACACCACGAGGAGGTCACCCCGGCGATCCTGACCCGAGATCCGGCGACTCCTGGCCTGCCTCCAACCGACGCCTGCAGCCTCAATACAGAGGCCCCCCTCTACCGCGACCAGAGTGGGTAAGAAAATCCAACCCTAAAAGGCACCCCTGCACCAGACGCCCCACGGCCTTGTGTGCCCAAACCAACGGTGCCTAACCAACCCAAGACATCCCAACTTACCCCTCGAAGTGGTGGTCGCACCCAGAAAGTCCTCGTCCCCGAGCCTGCAGTGCTTCAAACTGGAGGCTCTCCATAGAAAACAGGGCGTCCGACATCGAAACAGCACTCTGCACCCGGCCGCCCCAGTGCTGCTGAGGGTGCACCTTTTGTGCCTACTTGTTTCCCCATTTGCCCTGACCTAAACCCTAGGAGCTTTGCTCCCACAACCCAGTGGCCTGCTTGCCAGCAGCCCCCAACCAGAGACCCCCTATCCTCCATAGGATAACATTGGGCCTCAACCCGCCCTAGTGCCGCTGAGGGTGCAACAGTGCCTCACTGACCCTGGGGAACCCTTGTTCTAACCCCAGAACCTTAACTCCCACAGTCGTTTACTTGCCTGCAAACCGAGAACCTGTTTTTCCTCCATAGGATAACATTGACAATTTTTCTTCGAAAAAACGTCCAAGTGTGGAGTTTTGAAAACTAAAGATATTCATTAAAAATCGTACAATTAACCAAAACGTGTTTTCTTACCTGTTTGCAGGACATGTCACAGTGCTGAATCTAGGCATCCAGCACTGAGTTAGAAAAAGTAACGTAAAAGTAACTTACCTGCAATTTGTTGAAACAGCCCATTCATTTCAATGTACTGCTCCAAAAGTTTCTAAGTGTGGAGTTTTGAAATGTGAAAATATTCTTTAAAAATCGCACGAATAACAAAAACACATTTACTCACCGGTTTCCAGGAAACTTCCCAATGCTGAATCCAGGCATCCAGCACTGAGTTAGAAAAAGTAACGTAGAAGTAACTTACCTGCAATTTACTGAAAAAGCCTATTCATTCCAATGTACTGCATTTGCTAAGTGTTGCATACTACTGCTCCCCTGTAAATCAAAGTACAATTTCCATTGCATTTTCAAACTGTTCGACATTCAGTAACTTATTACTACAAAGTATTTCATGCTTACCTGTGCCAGGCTTGCTTGGTTCTACAATAAACAGTATATTTTTTTATTCAAAAACAATTGGCGTAGAGTTCAGTTCTTGACTGTGTGAATTCATTTGCTGACTGTGTGTACATCAAATGCTTAACACTGTCCTCTGATACTGCCTTACTGCTCGACCACACTACCACAAATGGAGAGTAAGGTTCTATCTAACTTTAACCTCTGCCTACCTCTGGAGTCACCTGGACCCTATTCACACTACCTCATTTTGGTGTAGTATATATAGAGCCAGTTCTTACACCTACCTCTGCCAACCCTAAGGTGGGGGGGGGGGAGCAGAGTGAACCACCACTTAAAGTCCCCGCCATCTTGAGGATAGTGGGACCATGCCAATCAGGACTAGGTCTGTGCCTCCTCCCACAGGAGGGTGGCATACTAGAGGGTATAGTCACCCCCAAGTAAGGTGCCATTGACCCTACCTACTACTCCCCTAAAACGCCTCCTAAATTTAATATTTAGGTGGCTCCCCCAGATCTGCCCCTCAGATCTGCGACTACCTATGAGGAAAGACACCCTGCGGCAGAAGCCAGAAGATCACTGCCTTTGCCCCAGCACGAACAGCAGGTCTTCAGCTTTGATTACCCTGGGGCCTGTCTTGCAACAATGACCGCCAAACCCCCTGGGAGGACTTTACCCTTCAATAAAGACTCCAATCTCTCGGACAGCGGACCTGTCCAGAAAGAAACCGACTCCAAAGATTCTGGATCCAGGTGGATCCGTGTCTCCTGCCCACTCTGCACCTGACACCCACAGTCAGTCTGAATGACTAACCTGTGCAGTGGAGTCTCCCCAGGGATCCTGACCTCATGTCCAGCGGTGGCTGACCTCTCCTGCCCTCCACGACGGCGTCTGCCGTGTGAATCCGAAGGCTACCCCCGATTGCGATTGGCTCCGGTAAGAAGAATCAGACGTTAAAAGGCACCCCTGCACCTGAAGCCCCTGGGCCTTGGTGAGCTGAACCGAAGGTGCCCCTACATCCCAACTTACCTCTGCGGTCGGTCTTCCTCCTGCGACCTCCGGTGCCACTCCTGTAGCCTCTTTGCACATCTCAGTCCCCACCATCTTGAAGATGAGGAGACTCCTCCAATCAGGGCTAGGTCTATGCTCCCTCCGACAGGAGGGTGGCTGTAGGAAGCTGGCTCTGTATATACTATACCAAAGTAAGGTATATTGTGCAGAGAGTTCGGGGATACCCCAGAGGTATAGCAGAGGCTAAATTAGGTAAGTACTAACAGCTTTGTGGTAGTGTGGGTGAGCAGTTGGGCTTATCCAGAGGTTTATTGTATTCACTCACGACTGATGGCGCACACTCAGAGACCGACTCCAGACCAATTAGGTAAGTATAAAAAAGTATACTTATATTTTAATTTTAGAACCTAACAGGACTTGGCACAGGTAAGTGAAATCTACTCACAAATTCAAGACTATACAAGGAAATGCAGTTGAACTTGCAATTGTTACAGGTTTGTATTGGGTTAAAAAAACAGTTCAAATTACACAGCAGTTACTTTTGAATTACTTTTAGATTATTATTTCAACTACTACTTTGGGTGGTATGCCTAGATACCGCACCGGGGATCTCACAATACAAGGTAAGTAAGACTTTTGGAGGTTTGCAGTTTAGTTACTTTCTTTTTCATACAAAAGTTCAACTCTACGCAACATTATATGAAAGAGACACGTTAGTGACCGATTCCTTACCTTAGAATATCCCCAGGCGTCAGGCTGGATCCGGAAAGTTTTTTGCGTAGCAGTACCCTTGCGCGTCGGTAGGCGGCGTCGTGCGGCTCCGCGTCCGTCGGGATCGCCGGGATGATGTCACGGGCAGTACTTAGACGCCGCCCCTGCGCGCTGACGTCAGTTCTTCTATTTCCGCGCCAGTAAGCGCAGATCCGGGAAGAGCAGTGCCCTAGTCATTTTTTGACTAAATTTTTGGTGATTTTTTTCACTGTTTTTCTAAACGAGTCTCTCGACTCCGAAGGTGTCGGTAGGGATGCCCGGCTTCAAGCCCTGCGACACCTGTGGTCGCATGATGTCGATCACAGACCCGCACTTAGTGTCTCTACTGCCTCGGCCGCGACACGAAGTCGTGCCTCGACTGCCGGGCCTTGCACCCGAAGGCTTTGCGAGAGCGGTCTCCAAAGCTCCTCGAGGTCCGGCAGTCAGCTCCGCACCACACCAAGCCCCGGTCACGTGAGAGGTCGAGGGGCCGGTCGCGGAGTCCTCATCGGTCGTCGGGGTCCAAGTCTTCGCACTCCTCCGGTAAGTCGAAGCATAAAAAGTCTAAGAAGCGTCATCGCTCAACGGCTTCGCCTCGCCGGTCTCGCGACTTGGCTGAGGCTCCTGTCTGCACCGTCCCCGCGGCTCCGGGAGTGCCTGTGAAGCCGCCCCCGCATTACCCGTCCTTCCCGGGTTCGGGGGCGACTCCGGCCGAGATACAGGAATTCCTGTCGCCCATGGCCCGCCTCTTCGGGCCTCAAGGTCCCCCTGGTGCGCCTTCGGGCCCCGCGGGGGCCCTGATGGGGTTTCCCCGGCGCCGCCGGCGACTCCGGTCCCGGCGCCGCCTGTCACACCAGCCTCGGCTTCGGCCCCGGCCTCAATCCCGGCTCCGGTGCTGCCGCAACCCCCATCGACGCCGGTTGACCTAACTACACCTCCGCCGGCGTCTCCGGTGCCGTTCCCGACG
Organism: Calotriton arnoldi; assembly: GCA_963921515.1. Classification (NCBI taxonomy): domain Eukaryota; kingdom Metazoa; phylum Chordata; class Amphibia; order Caudata; family Salamandridae; genus Calotriton; species Calotriton arnoldi. The sequence continues at coordinate 1,226,335 of CAWUFW010004072.1, forward strand.
CCGCCCGGGGCTCCGTGCGGCGTCGTTCCCCGGTTCTCTCCGGATCCGGACACGGCGCCGGATCGACTCCGACGCCGATGAGACCTTGGGTCCCGCGTGTCCCGCCTTCTCATTATTTTGAACCTGAGGAGGACGAAGAGAACTGGGAGGGGTCGGATGACCCTCTCACACAGCAGTGTGAGTTTGAACAATACTGGGCTGAGGAACTTGGGGATGCCAGTGGTCTGGACACCTCCCCTGACTCTTGCATGCTGTCTCCTCCTTCCGTGGCAACGGAGGAGGGAGCAAATTTTGCAACGGTGTTGCATAGAGCAGCTGGGGCCTTACACCTCCAACTGTCTACAGTGGCTGTCAGGACTAACCTCCTGACGGAAGTGCTTCAGCCGGCGGCTACCTCCTCGGAGCCACTGCTGCCGTTTAATGACGCGCTTTCTGACGTTCTTTTGGGCACCTGGTCCAAGCCCGCCACAGGGGCTCCTGTGGATAGGAACGTGGCCCGACTCCATCGCCCGCTCCAGGCGACCCCCTGTTCCTCTCCCAACACCCCTCTCCTGAGTTTGGTTGTCCAAGCCTCTGCTTCCCAAACCGCCTTCCCTACCGCTCCTCCGGATAGGGAATCCAAACGCCTGGATCAATTTGGGAAGAAGGTCTTTTCTTCCTCCAGTGCTGGCTTGCGGTCTGTCAACACCGCTTGCCTTTTGGGACGATATTCCCACTCTCTGTGGGACTCGGTGGCGCAAGCTTTGACCCAGTGTTCTGAGGAGGTCCAGACACTGCTTTCCCGCGCCATTGCGGAAGGAAGAGATGCGGCTAAATACACCATCAGATGTGGCCTTGATACCGCCGACTCGCTGGGCAGATCGATTGCGACGACAGTGGCGCTGCGCCCTCTCGCCTGGCTGAGAACCACTGGTTTCTCGGGTGATGTCCAAAACACTCTTATGGACATGCCCTTTGATGGGGTCGGTCTTTTTGGGAACAAGGCAGACCATGCGCTGGAGCGTTTTAAGGACTCACGGGCTACGGCCAAGTCCCTGGGCCTTTTTGCTGTACGCCCTCTGCAGCCATCTGCTTTTCGCCCCTTTCGTGGCCACGGAAGTGGCGCCCAGTCACGTCCGCTGCCCAGCCACCGGCCCGCGCAGCAAGCGTCTTCGCGTGGCCGAGGACGTGGCTCCCGCCGTGGCGGGTCAGGCCACCAGCGTGCGGGTCAGGCCACCAACCCCGCCCCGTCCGCGGCCTCCAAGCCCTCCTAGTCCTTCCTTTCAGGTGCACAGCACGCCAGTAGGGGGCAGGGTCCGCCATCACCTTCACCACTGGCGTGCCATCACCTCGGACAGGTGGGTCTTGGACATTGTCCGAAGGGGCTACTCCCTCCCCTTCTAGACCGCCCCCCCAGCCATGCGACCTCAAGTCCACCGCCTGTCAGGGGGATCACTTGGTGCTTCTTCAGAAGGAAGTTGCGGCCCTCTTGGCCAAGAGGGCCATCGAGCGCGTTCCGACCCCAGAAGTAGGTCGTGGTTGCTACTCCCACTACTTTCTGGTGCCCAAAAAGGACAAGGAGGACATGTGTCCTATCTTGGACCTCCGGAACGTAAATCGCTTCCTCCGGAAGGAGAAGTTCAAGATGCTCACCCTAGCTCAGGTCTTGACTGCCCTCGACCCTGGAGATTGGTTGGTAGCGTTGGACTTGCAGGACGCATATTTTCATATCCCCTTCCTGCCGGCCCACCGGCGTTACCTGCGGTTCACGGTGGACCTCGAGCATTTTCAGTTCACCGTGCTCTTTCGGCCTTACCAGCGCCCCTCGGGTGTTCACGAAAGTGATGGCGGTGGTAGCAGCTCATCTGCGCCGGGCAGGGGTTCCAGTCTTCCCCCTACCTCGACGACTGGCTGCTGAAGGCGGGCTCGTCCCAGGCAGTCGTCTCCCACCTCCAGACTACGGCCGAACTCCTGCACTCGCTGGGGTTCTCCATCAATGTGCCGAAGTCGCATCTGATTCCTTCTCCACAGCTCCTTTTCATCGGAGCAGTTCTGGACACCACGCAGTTTCGGGCCTATCCTCCCGAACGGCGAGTCCGGGATATTCAGGCTATGATTCCGATCTTTCAGCCTCTATCCTGGGTTTCGGTACGGATGACCCTGAGGCTGCTGGGCCTCATGGCCTCCTGCATCCTGCTAGTCGATCATGCCAGATGGCATATGCGGGCTCTGCAGTGGGACCTGAAGTTCCAGTGGGCGCAGCACCAGGGCAACCTGTCCGATCACGTCCAGATCTCGGAGGGGACTGCAAGACAGTTGCAGTGGTGGCTCTCGAACCGGCAATGGGTCAGGGGCAGATCCCTCTCCCTTCCCCAGCCAGAGCACACAGTTGTGACGGACGCGTCCCTGCTGGGATGGGGCGGTCACATGGGAGAGGCGGAGATCAGAGGCCTCTGGTATCCGGCGGAGTCCCGGCTCCATATCAACCTTCTGGAGCTCCGGGCGATCAGACTTGCACTCAAGGCATTCCTTCCCTCTGTCAAAGGGACGGTAGTGCAGGTGTTCACAGACAACACCACCGCCATGTGGTACTGCAACAAACAAGGCGGGGTGGGGTCGTGGACCCTATGTCAGGAGGCTCTGCGCCTCTGGACATGGCTGGAACATCGGGGCATATCCCTGATGGTTCAAGACCTGGCAGGTTCCCTGAACGCCAGGGCGGACGAACTCAGCAGCAGGTGCATGATGGATCACGAATGGCGTCTTCACTCGGAAGTGGCGCAAGGACTCTTTCTACAGTGGGGAGAGCCTTGGTTAGATCTATTCGCCACCGAAGAGAACGCGCAATGTCATCAGTTCTGCGCGTTGGAATTTCCAAGGCGGCACTCGCTCGGTGACGATTTTCGTCGCGAGTGGAGTTGTGGTCTGTTGTACGCCTTTCCGCCTATACCACTTCTACCCAGAGTGTTGAAGAAGATTCGGCGCGACCGGGCCCAAGTCATCCTTGTGGCTCCGGACTGGGCTCGAAGAGTTTGGTATCCCGAGCTACTCAGTATGAGCGTCAATCCCCCGATCCGTCTGCCTCTTCGGGAGGATCTTCTGTCGCAGCAGGGGACAGTCCTCCACCTGAACCTGTCCAGTGTACACCTGCTTGCGTGGCCATTGAGCGGCGGCAGTTGATTCCTTTCGACTTGCCTCCTTAAGTTTGTGATGTGATTCTGGCAGCCAGGCGTCCCTCCACTATGGTGGTATACGCCTGCAGGTGGAACAAGTTTGTGGCATGGTGCACAGCAAAGGCTGTGAATCCCCTTTCTGCCCCTCTTTCTGAGGTTCTTCTCTTCCTTCTTTCTCTGGCCCAACAGGGTTCTGCCCTGGGTACCATCAACGGCTATCTTTGTGCAATCTCGGCCTTCCTCAGGCTTCCTGATCAGCCCTCTCTTTTTAAGTCCCCTGTTGTTAATAGGTTTCTTAAAGGCATTACTCACCTCTTTCCTCCTGTTCCGTTTATAATGCCTCAGTGGGACTTGAATTTGGTTCTTACCTTCTTAATGTGCGCTCCCTTTGAGCCTCTGCATAACTGTCCTCTTCGTCTTCTGACTCTGAAGACAGCCTTTCTGGTGGCCATCACCTCCGCTCGGCGGGTGAGTGAGCTCCAGGCTTTCTTGCAAGCCTCCCTTTCTGTCTGTACATCCAGACAAGGTTGTTCTCAGGACGCGGTCCTTCTTGCCAAAGGTGGTTGCTGCTTTCCACATTGGGCAGACCATCACTTTGCCCACCTTCTTTCCGCCTCCGCATCCTTCCAGAGAGGAAGAGAGGCTCCACCGTCTGGACCCAAAACGTGCGATTTCTTTTTATCTAAATCGCACACAACAGTTCCGGATGGACGACCAGCTCTTTGTTGGCTATGTGGGCGCCAAAAAAGGTCGGGCGGTACACAAGCTGACCATCTCCCGCTGGGTCGTCTTGTGTATCAAGGCCTGTTATTCTTTGGCTAAAAAGGAGCCCCCTGTTGGGTTGCATGCCCATTCCACCAGGGCGACAGCCGCCACCACGGCTTTAGGACGTGGTGTCCCTTTACAGGACATTTGTCAGGCAGCTACGTGAGCCTCGTTGCACACGTTTACCAAGCATTACTGCCTTGACAGCCAAGTCCGGAGAGACAGCTTCTTTGGCCATTCTGTTCTCCGAGACTTCCTCGTCTGATCTTTGTTCGCAGACCCACCACCGGGGTTGGTATTGCTGGGGTATCTATTCTAAGGTAAGGAATCTGTCACTAACGTGCCTCTTTCAGATGCACAAGTTACTAACTTGTGTAACGATATATCTGTAAGAGACAGTAGTTAGTGACAGATTCCTTACCGCCCCACCCATCCTCCCGGTTCTGCGAACTGATTTCTAGGGCTAAGGACATCCCTTTCAGGGCCCTAGTATTTTTCAGACACCAATGTCAGCTTCTTGCATTGCTCTGCGTTCCTGGCGCAGAAAGTCATGTACAGAACTGACGTCGGCGCGCAGGGGCGGCGTCTAAGTACTGCCCGCGACGTCATCCCGGCAATCCCGACGACTGACGCGGAGCCGCACGACGCCGCCTACCGACGCGCAAGGGTACTGCTACGCAAAAAACTTTCCGGATCCAGCCTGACGCCTGGGGATATTGTAAGGTAAGGAATCTGTCACTAACTGTCTCTTACAGATATATCGTTACACAAGTTAGTAACTTGTGCTTTAGGGACAAAACTCATAACATTGGTTCCTATGGCAGAAAAAGGATTAATGGTTCTGAGATAAGTAAAGGACTTACGAGTGGGAGTTTTGGAGGTTAGGACCAAGGTTCCCCCAGGTCTAGGTAGGCCCTCAGTTTGCACCACCAGCGGCCCTGGTGCGGCCGGGTGCAGAGTGCAGATGCCCAATGTTAGCCAGTGGGGCTAGGGGGCACTTTGGTTGGGGGCAGCCCGTGAGCAGGGTACTCTGTCTTGGGAGCCCATCTCTTAGGGTAAAGGTCGGGGCTAAGGGGTTCCCAGGTTAACACAAAGTCCACACCACCATAGGCACGGTCGGCCTGGTGCAGGGTGCTGAGGAGTTGGGAGCCCAATGCAATCCTATGGAGGTTGCCGGTTTTTGATTTTGGTTGCAGATTTGGTCCAGGAAGTCTACTGGGTGGAACCAACAGCTGGGCAGATAAGTTTGGTGGTTATCTGGGTATCCTGTAGGGGGTCAACCCACGGACTCTGACTCTGGAGCGCTGGGGGACCTTGCTGGCATCGGTCTGCCACTTGGACACAGGCCATAGGTGATGGGTGCAGTTGTGGTTCCAGGCGTTGTTTCTTCGTCCTCGGCACGCTCCGAGCTTTTCTTTGTAGTTTTTTTAACAGAGCCGCTGTTCGCAGGAGATCCGGCCTTTGTTGAAGGCGGCCAGTCCTCCCAGGGGTTCTGGAGGTAGCTGGCTTAAGGACAAGTCTACTTTTGGTGCAGGATCTCCGGAAACTGCAGACTGGCCAGTAGGGCTGGGACCAAGTCAGTCCTTCTCTGTAGTCTCCTCTGCTGTGCGGCTTCTGTCCTTCGTAGGTTGCAGAAATCTAGGGAGGCTAGGTTCAGGGTCACTCCTAAATACTAAATTTAGGGGCGTTTACAGGAGTGTGCAGGTCAGGACCACTGTGCCCCTTCCTTGGGGTGGGTACACCCCCTATTATGCCACCCTCCAGTGGGAAGGGGGCATGAGCCTCTTTGTAATTGGCTGGGTTCCCTCATCTTCAAGATGGAGGGGACTGAGATGAGAGGGGTGGGGTTGGCAAAGGTGGGCACACCTCTCCTAATTAGACATTCCCGCCGATTCTCCTGCCCGAAGTGGGGGTCAGAACCGGTGGGAGTCAGTTGCTGGGGGCAGCAAAAGGCAGGGACAGCTTACAAAGGCGGCAACCCTTTGAAGATTCCCCTTCGTGGACCCAGCCCATCCAGGGGTAAAAGGCATGACACCTCTGCCCAGGATGGGCTTTGTTTCTGAACCCAGAGTGGACAATCTACCCAGGGGTCCAGAAACCTGTCTGGTTGGTGGCAAATGGCAGGCTGCCATTCAGGAACCACACCAGGGCTGGTTGTTTTTCAGGGGGCCTCTAAGATGCCCTCTGTTTGCATTTTACATTGAATCCCACACTGGCATCAGTGTGGGTTTAATGTGCTGAGACATTTGCTACCAAACTTCCCAGTTTTCAGTAAAGCCATTATGGAGCTCTGGGGTTTGTAATGACCAACTCCCAGACCATATACTCTTTATGGCTTTACTGCACTTACAATGTCTAAGAATGGACTTGCACTGCAGGGTACAGTGCTCATGCAACTGTACCCTCACCAGTGGAGTGGTATAGTGCATCCAGCTAGAAGGGTTTCTTACCTATACCATAGGCAGTGGCTTGCAGGCATGGCACACGGGTATGTGTTCTATGTCGACTCTTCACATTTCTCTGCACCAAAACACGCAGCCTGCAATGGCAGTGAGTGGGTGTTAAGGTGCAGAGCCCCTAAGGGTGGCTGTAGGAAGCTGGGTTTCTGTTGCAGTAACCCCCCCCACTTTTTGCCAGACTACTGATGCACTTTGGCAGTGACCCAGGGCACATCAAGTCAATCAGGTTCCCAGGGCATGTGTTCTTTCCCAAAACTGTACCTTGTACCCCCAATTGGCACATCTCTGACCGGCTGTAGGCAGCCAGCCTCTACCAGACATGTTTCTGGAACCCTGGTAGAGAGCCCCTGCTCAGCCGGTCAGTGTCCTTGGTACTTGTGGTACCATTTACAAGGGACTGACCTGTGGCCAAAGAGTGCCAATTGGGTTTTGTTTTCAATGCAGTTTAGGGGAAGAGCATAGGCCCAAGGTACCTGTTTGGCAGGAACCCAGGGCACACTCAAAGCACATCAGCACTTTAGCAAAAAATGGGGGCAACCATGCAAAAAGAGGGCACTTTTAAACCCCCTGCACCCGGCCGCCCCTGTGCTGCTGGTGGTGTATGTGGTGCTGTTTTGTGCCCCCGTGCTTGTGGTAACCCCCTAAAGCTTGGCCCCTGCAACCTATTTACCTACCTGCAAGCTGTGTGGCTCGAGTCACCCTACGTCTCCATTGGAAAGCATTGCGTCGAACTCTGATTTTGACCTGCACCCCGCTGCCCCTGTGCGGCAGGTGGTGCAGTTTTTGTACCTACCTGATCCCTGGCCCTTGCTGACTTTTGGCTCCTAAGACTAAGTTTGAAAAAGTTTCTAAGTGTTGATTTTTGAAAGTGAAAAGCATTTTTAATTAAAAACATACTTACCTGGGTCTTAAAATAAAGCACAAACAAAGTATAATTTTATAAAATTGGTCTGGATCTCCTAGAGTCCTGTGCCCATTATTGATCATGTGGGTGCAATCACGGTCTTACACTCCTCTGTTAGGCCTAAGGCTGCTCTCCTCGCTAGCATTAATAGAGCACTTTGGTTTTTGCATTGAGCCTGTACACTTTTGGGGAACCCCTGGACTCTGTGCACAGTATTACCACCTAGTGGCAATATCCTATACAGAGCCAGCTTCCTGTACTTACCCAAACAAGGGTGGTGTGATCAGGGGAATGTGTGAAAATTATCAGGCAGAGGTACAGTTTCCATGGGTGTCTCTGGCCTTAACATGGCTGTTGGCCATGCTTCCAAAATGCTTACCTTCTCATCCAGGGGATACTCATCAATAGTCATAAGCACTGAATAATCCCCGCCCACGTGCGGGATCCCGGAGCATATAGAAATGTGTATATATACACATATATGTGTATGCTCGGGCCCACAAGTGTAACACCTCCGAAACATACACATACATATGTATATACATATAAACATGCAGCCTAAAACTGTTCCAATAGGGCAAACCGCCAAAATTACATAGGTTTCTCTTGTATGAAAATAATCCCCTAAATACATTTTGTAATAGAGAACATACACTGTAATAAGAATCCTTTTTTCAGAAAAGGAAAACCGGTAATAGCAGGCAGTTGGCCCATAGGCTGCATAGATAAATAACTATCATAGTACAGCAAGAAAACTGGCACCTTGCCTTTAAGGCTTCCAAGATTCTGGTCACCGTGCCTTTAAGACCTCCAGGAGCCCCTCTGCTCCCATCATGCACCACAGGTGACAGGTCAGTTCTTTTTTCCGGCTTCTTCTGTGAGGATCCTGGAGCTTGAGCTCGACAGTTTTGCAGCGTGAATCTTTCTGGATTCACTATGCTGTGCATTATTCCGCGGTCTAGTGATTGGGTCCGGAATCGTAGTCTTTTTTTCTGTTTTTTTTTTTTTTTTCGTGTAGCCCAGGTGGGCGTCAACGCACCACCATTTGGTGTCGTCCTGTGACGTCGGCGTGCTTCCTCTGGAAGCTCCCACCCTTGGGCGCCATCTTCAGATTCTTTTTTCCGCCGTTGGGTCTGGATCGTCGTGAAGAGCTCCAGAGTTGGAAGAGGAGAGAAGAAGTAAGAGAAACGCAGAAAGAACCGAGAAATTGGAGATCTTCATCACAAGACAAAGAACATACTACCGGGACGACGAAGCTGGTGAGAGGTAGAAGAAACTTTGACGTCCAACGGAGAATGCGCATACGGGCTCCCTGAGCGCGGGAATGGACAAGACACCATTCAAGTTCTGTCGTAACTGCCACCACAAGTTCGCACAGAAAGACCAACATCCAGTCTGCAACCTCTGCCTACCGATCGACCATCAAAGCGACGACTGCAACGCCTGCGCAGCATTCGCCGCCAAGACCCTCAGGGTGAGGGACAGACGGAGGAGAGCAAACTACAGCATGCAGGGCCAAGGGCCACCTCCGTCGCTGCGGGACCTGGGCCTCTCCAGTGGGGAAGAGGACAACATCGCCGAGGGACCAGAGGACTGCACGGTCGTAGAGACCGATGACACTTCCAGGAAGGAGGTAAGACACGTCGACCCAAAGAACCCCGACAGACTCTCGAAAATCCGAGCCAAAGTCCTCAAAAGGAGCACCGGCTTCGAAGCACTCGACGACCGAAGTTGCATCCAGGGACAAACAGCCCAGCGGATCCTTCGAAAAGGACTCCCGGTCGGCGAAAGCTCTTGCCACACCCAGGTCGTCGAAGCACGGTTCTGAGAAACCGCACTCTACGCCGAAGGGGAAAGAGCAGAAGGCCCCTCCGACGTCAACTACGACCTCGAAGAGAACTGCCTAAACTCTCGACGCCGATCAAGCGGCGGAGAGGAAGAAGAAAAGGCTCGAGGCCGAAATGGCCAGTATCATCCAAAAGAAGAAGGACTTCGACGACCGGATGAGTAGATACACCATCCCTTCGAAGCCCTCGACGGTCGTCGAAGCGGAAACGCAAGAGGAGTTCGACAGCACCGAGCTGCCAAACTCCCGAACCGTCGGAACAACAGGACGAAGAGGTCCTGTACGATTATACGGAGGGTGATGACGACCAGCAGACGCACTTCGGCTCGACACCCTCGGAGGCTCAAGACCTGGAATGGCAGGATCTCGACGCCGAAGACCCTGAGGAGGCCGTGGAGACGTATCCGTCGAGGCCTTCGCCGCCGGACGACATAGGAGTGTACAACATGGTCGTCAGGAACGCGGCAGCCACCTATAGAGTGGAAATGGAGGAGGAAAAGCCTAAAGCCTGTTTTCTCCTGGAAACCCTGCTACCAACACAAACTAGGAGCCAATTCCTTCCTATGCTCCCTAGTGTGCTAGACCAAGGCAGGGAAGCTTTCAAGGAGCCATCTACCTGCAGATCAGTCACACCCAGAACTGAGAAAAAATATAAACACTCTTCAAAGGATCCACCATATATCCAGGGATCTGTGCCAGCTGATTCAATAATAACAGCAACAGCCAGGAAGAGGGCCAACGTTCCCACAAACTCCGGTCCGCCCCCAGACAAGGAGAGCAAGAGGATAGACCTCACAGGGAGGAAAATTGAAAGGAATGCGGCAATACATTGGCGCATTGCCAACTCCAACGCCCTTATAAATAGGCACGCCTACCAGCACTGGGAAGAAGTTGGGCAGTTGCTCAAACTGCTCCCCACAGAAAACCAGCAGAGAGCGGCACACCTGGTGGAGGAGGGGAAGAACATGGCCAACACCTGCCTAAAGTCGGCCCTAGACGCAGCTGATACATCAAGCAGGCTGATGATGATCGGGGTGACAGAGAGGAGACATGCCTGGCTCAGGATCTCCGGGTTCAAGCCGGAGGTACAAAACAACATCCTGAAGTTGCCCTTCAACAGGGAAAAGCTGTTCGGCACGCCCGTGGACGAGACGCTGGCGCAGCTCAAAAAAGATAACGAAACGGCAAGGTCCATGGGAGCACTACAGTTCAGGGGTATGAGAAGGGGCACCCCCTCACGAAGACCAAACTGCAGAGGTGGAAACCAGCCGGGAACATCGCACCAGGCCTTGCAGCAAACATTTCAGGGAAGCAGCCAGGCACAACAGGGACAGCAGCAACAAGGCTGGCAGAACCAACAGAGGGGCCAGTCCTTTCGTAGCCGACCAAACGGACGAGGCAATACAAGAAGAGGCAGCCAGCAGCCCGCCCCCAAGTGACTCCACACTACAACACGTGCCCGCACCCCCAACATCGCTAGTGCCGCGGCACAACAAAAGATAGACAAAATTTACAAATTTACCATCATACAACGCCCGTAGGAGGAAGACTAAAACACTTCTCCCAGGAGTGGGAGAAGATAACAACCGACAAGTGGATACTCAACATCATACAGTTCGGCTACTGCATGAGAACTCGTAAAGAGGCCACCAAACAAGAGGCCAACAAACAAAAAACATTCAACAAAAGAGCTGTCACTATTGTGGCAGGAAGCACAAGAACTCCTCCACAAACAGGCTATAGAAAAGGTGCCGTACAGAGAAAAGGACTTCCTCGTACCAAAAGTAGACGAAACGTTAAGGCCCATACTGGACCTACGGTTCCTAAACAAATGCATCAAAACTCAAAAGTTCAAGATGACGTCCTTACAAGAGGTCATACCTCAAATGAGGCACGGGGATTTTATGTCCACAATAGACCTCAAGGATGACTACCTACACATCCCCATAAACCAAGGACACAAGCGTCTGCTCAGATTCACCATCAGCATGACGCACTACCAGTTCATGGCCCTAGCCTTCGGCCTCAAATCAGCGCCAAGAGTATTCACCAAAGGCCTAGCTGCCGTAGCAGCACATCTGCGAAGACAGGGGATACACGTATACCCCTACCTAGACGACTGGTTGGTAAAAGCGAACTCCTACAACCAATGCAAACTACATACTCGGCAAGTCACACAAACGCTGACAAAACTAGGCTTCTCCATACACAAGGAGAAGTCATCGCTGGAACCAGAACAAGTGAAGATCTTCCTGGGTGCGAAGATCGACACCATTCAGGGGAGGGTGTTCCCCAGCGAGAAAAGGATCCTCGCACTACTGAAGGAGACTCGCCGCTACCTGAAGGGGCAACGTCTGACAGTGAGGACAGTGAGCAAGCTCATGGGCATGATGGCATCCTGCATACATTTAGTCCCCAATATTCGGCTACACATGAGACCATTCCAGGAATGGCTGCAACAGCAATGGTCACAGTCAACAGGGAGTTGGGAAGATCTAGTGGTTGTAACGCACGCAGTGCAGGAAGAGATAGCATGGTGGAACAGGGGCAACATAAGGGGAAACCCATTCACACCACCAACTCCAACAGTGACCATCACAACAGACGCATCCCAGATGGGGTGGGGAGCACACATGAAACTGCTCAAGGTAAGGGGGTTATGGACACAAACAGATGCCGTCAAACATCAACTACCTAGAACTCAAGACCGTGTTCCTTGCCCTAAAAGCGTTCCAGAAACAGCTGTACGGCCAAAGGGTGTTAGTACAAACACACAACACCACAACGATGTTCTACATCAACAAGCAGGGAGGAACACACTCAGTGGCGCTCTCAGATCTAGCACAACAGATATGGAAATGGGCAATTCCATTACAAATAGACCTCCTGGCAATACATCTGCCAGGGAAGGACAATGTGGAAGCAGACAGACTGAGCAGACAGACGTCAATCTCACACGAGTGGGAGCTCAACGCGCAGGAGACGCAAAAACTATTCAAGAAGTGGGGGACCCCACAACTAGACCGGTTTGCAACACACCAGAATGCAAAATGCCAATACTTCGCATCCAGGCAGCCAGGCCATCAATCCCAAGGAAATGCCCTATGGATGAGCTGGTCAAAGACATTTGCCTACGCTTTTCCACCGATACCGCTGATACACAAAGTGCTCAGCAAGTGCAGAACAAGCACTATGACACTAATTCTGGTAGCACCACAGTGGGCCAGGCAGTCCTGGTTCTCGCAGATCGTGGAGATGGCACAGGGACCACCACACAAGTTCCCAAGAAGGAAAGACCTGCTCTCGCTACAAAACGGAAGGGTACTCCATCCAGAACCAGAGAGCCTCAGCCTAGCAGCGTGGCTCCTGAGGACTTGGAGTTCGCTCACCTCAAGCTTCCACAAAGCACGCTGGCAGTGCTGCGAGGAGACCCACCACACGGAAATGCTATGCAGCAAAGTGGAAGAGATTCACTGAATGGTGCATCAACAAAAAGCTCCACAGGAGAATCACTAAAGAATCAACTGTGCTAAAAATACTTAACACACTTACTAAAAAGTAACCTAAGCTGCACTTCTCTAAGAGTGCACCTGGCAGCAATAGCCTATACAAGAGGAGAAACAGGGAAAAGCTTCTTTACATCTCAAGTAGTAAAAAGATTCCTAGAAGGAGCCAAAAGAATAGCACCGCCAAAGAGGATGCCACCGCCTACATGGAACCTCAATGTAGTTCTAACACAGCTTATGAAAGCACCGTTCGAACCCATCCACAAGGCATCGCTACATATGCTCACAATAAAGACGGCCTTTCTGGTAGCGATTACCTCGCTACGTAGGGTGAGCGAGTTGCAGGCACTCACACTACAAGAACCCTACATTCAGATTCACAATGACAGGGTGGTAATGAGGACGGACCCACACCATGCCAAAGGTGGTGTCCAGGTTCCATATAAACCAAACTATACACATTCCCAGTTTCTTCCAGAAACCATCCACCAGCGCTGAAAGGGCACTGCACACTCTGGATGCCAGGAGAGCAGTAATGCATTACATCGAAAGGACTAAGGATTGTAGAAAAACAAAGCAGTTCTTTGTGTCCTTCGCAAGCAGTTTCCTGGGCAGACCAGTGACGAAAAATACCATTGCACGATGGATCGCACAAACAATTCAATACTGCCACAAACAGGCAGGCCAAGAGCTACAGGGAGCAGCTCAGGCTCACTCAACCAGGAAAAAGGGAGCAACAATAGCCTTCCTAGCAAACACACCTATCCAAGACATTTGCCTGGCGGCAACATGGGCTTCAGTGCACACATTCACTAAGCACTACTGCGTGGATATACAGATGAACAAGGAAGCACAAGTAGGTCAAAAAGTGCTTCAACATATATTCAACAACCAACACTCATCTTCCACCCAGCCGCCACAAATATAGCAAACCGCTACAAAATCTATGCACAGCATAGTGAATCCAGAAAGATTCACGCTGCAAAACGAATAGTTTCTTACCTGTCGGTATAGTTTTGCAGCTTGAAGACTTTCTGGATTCACTAGCGAACCCACCCGCCTCCGCCAGAAAGATGAGACAGGAGGAAGATGGGACTAACAAATGGAAAACACCTTTAAAAGGGTAAAAGGATAAACCGCACAAGACAAGAAAAAAAGAATCCGAAGATGGCGCCCAAGGGTGGGAGCTTCCGGAAGAAGCGCGCCGACGTCACGGGAGGACACCAAATGGTGGGGCGTCGATGCCCACCTGGGCTACACGAAAAAAAACCCAAAAAAAAAAACCTGAAAAAAGACTACGATTCCGGACCCAACCACTAGACCGCGGAATAATGCACAGCATAGTGAATCCAGAAAGTCTTCAAGCTGCAAAACTATACCGACAGGTAAACTATTCGTTTTTGATTATCTTTAGTCAAATTGGTTTTTTCTCTTATTTTTGAACATTTTTGACTGCTGGTTGTTTTTCTTAAACCTTTCTGACAATTTACCGTATGTTTCTGTCAGAATGCCTGCTTTATTCAATAAATGTCCTTGTGGTAAAAAGATGGCAAAATCGGACCCACACTGTGTGCATCGTGTGTTTACCATCTTCACACAAACCTGATACTTGCATTTATTGTCAGCAATTTTCTAAAAGGACTCTTCGGGACAGGGAGAAGATTAGGCTCCATGCCCTACTGGAGAGAGGAAAAAGTCCTCACAAAAGTGGCCTTGGGGGGGGGCTTCCAAGGGCCCTCCTCATCAGGAACACCGAAAGAGGCGAAGATCTACCTCTCCAGAGTCCAGAAAGAAGCGGATTCCTGACTGTTCGCCGTCGGCGTCGAGATTGCCGTCGAAGAAGCAGGCAAGACGCACTTCAGCAGCAAGGGACAGATCACTGTCGAGACGACGACCCTCTCCGTCGCACAAAAGTAAGTTGACGTAGAGACCTACTTCGGGCTCGAAGTATTCTGGTCCCGAGAGACCCGATAAGCCCCCGTCGGCGTCGAAACATACGGTGAGGAACACTCCGCCACCTTCTCGGAGGTCGTCGAGAGGTTTGCCGGCGAAGACTCTGCCGAGAGCTTACCGACTGATGACGTCGATCTCCGCAGTCGAGGCGCTCATCGGCAAAAAAGGCGACGTCAAAGAAGCGCCAGAGTCGTTCGACGTCAATCTCTTCGCCGGCGTTCAACGTAGAGGACAACGCCGAGATCGCCACAGAGAACAGGATCTGCCAGTATCTCGCCGCCAAGGAGATCAACGTCGAAGACTGCACAGTCTGTGTCGCCGTAGAGACATCGGTCGACGTCGAGAAACTGAAATCCTGTAGTCTCGGAGGAGGTTACAGAGGGGGCGTGGTCTATGTCTAGGTCAAGACGTTCGACGTCAAAGACCTTCATCATCCCCGGGTCTTAACATCATCCAGATTTCACCGGAGGGTTCTCCGGTTCCGGCTAAGAAACATCCTTTCAATCTTTCGCCAAGCTGGCTGGAAGGTACCGGTTCTGCTCAGGGAAGCCCTGATTCAGATTACTCTCGCACCTACTCTGTCAAACTTCCAGGGGTCCGCCTCCAACGACGACATCGAGGGTCTCTCTGAAAAGAACCCCGAGAAGGTCAAGGTCCCCAACCTGCCGCCACACGAGGTCACGGGAGCGGTCTCGCTCACATCATGATTCCTCTCCCAAGAGGAGGAGACTAAGATCAACAACGTGGTCTACATCCACCAGATCTTCGATCAAGGATTATTCACCAACTGTCTGCAACGCCACCATCCAGAGTGTCCCCGATTGACGACATTGGAACTTTCACTGACGTTCTCTGCAGAGGGGCCAAAAAACTCAACATCAGTATGTCGGCCCAGACGGTCTCCACATCTGTTATCTTTGAGACATTACACCATCGCTTGTCAACCAGGTCTCTACTGCCTCTGGTCCCAGGTTTTTTAGAGCCCGCCATGTAGATTTTCTCAACTCCTTCCACAGTGGGCGCAGTGCCATCTCGTATTGCCAAGAAATATAAGGCACCGGCTCAGGACCCACTGTTCCTCCGATCCTCCACCAGACTGTCATTGTGGCGGCAGCCAGGAAAGGCACACTCTGCGACTTCTTCCTCGTCAGTCCCTCCCGAGAAAGACAGCAAGAATATGGACTCACTGGGCAAGAGGATGTGCATTGCCTCTGTTATGAAGGTGGCCAGCGCCTCAGCTCTTCTAGGGAGGTACGACAGGTCTCTCTGGGACTCCCTTGCCAGATTCACGGACAAACTCCCGAAAGAAGACCAGCAGGACTTTCAGGAGATTCTGCAAGAAGGGGGCTTGGTGGCTAACCAGGTGATAAGCGCAGCTGCAGTCTCATCGGATCTGGCCGCACATGGCTATTCGCACGGCATCTGTTCCAGACGCTTGGCCTGGCTGCGTCTCTCAGGCTTGAAACCAGATGCTCAACGGAGGATTGGCAACCTTCCGTTCAATGGGTCTTCGCTGTTTGGGTCTCACAGATGATGAGATGGCCAAAGTGAAAGCTGAATTGGAAACTGTGAAGGCCGTTGGCCTAGAGAAACGGAAAGAATTCCACAAACTATTACGTCCCTACGACAGGCGCTCCTTCAATCAGAGGGTTCAAACCCCTCAGTGGTCATCCCAGAACCAGCAGCATCAGAGGTCGCAATTCCATCAAAGATGACCTGGTAGAGGAAACGACAGGCAGCAGGCTTCAACTGCTAAGCAACCAGCCAAGCAATGAGCAGAGGCTTCCTCCGTGCCCGATAGCCACTCCGGTAGGAGGAAGTATCACTTCATCTGGTAGAGTGGAGATCAATAACAAAAGACAAATGGGTGCCTAATATTGTGCAAAATGGATACTTGCTGAGGTTCAAAGCCCCACCTCCATCAGTTCCTCCTCAAAGAAAATCCAGCAAACATCTACTGTTGCAAAAAGAGGTGAACAGTCTTCTGCAAAAAAAACGCCATAGAGTATGTTCCAAAGCAACAACAAGGGCAAGGCATTTACTCTCGTTACTTCTTGGTCGAAAAAAGAGGACCGACCAGAGAATACAGACCAAATCTCGATCTGCGGCTCTTGAACAAATTCATCCGCAAGGAAAAATTTCGGGTGTTGGCTCTGCACCAGATCTTCCCTCATCTACATCGGGGGGGGACTGGATGTGTGCTATAGACTTGCAGGACGCCTACTTCCATAGCCCGGTGTCCAAAATTCATCGAAAGTTTCTCCGCTTTCAGGTAACCCATCAACATTTCCAATTCCGAGTTCTACCGTTCGGGCTCAAATCAGCCCCTGGAATGTTCTCGAAGTGCATGGCGGTGGTGGCAGCTTTCCTCCGCAAGCACAAAATCTTCATTTACCCCTATCTGGACGATTGGCTCCTGAAGAGTGCTACACCTTCTCTACATCAGAATCACCTCAACTACTGTCCAACTGTTGAACACACTGGGACTTCCGGTCAACTTCAAGAAGTCAGTCTTCAATCCGACCCAGAAAATCCATTACCTGGGCTCTTCACTGGATACCGCAAAAGCAAGCGTGTGTCCTTCGGAGGAGAGGTTGTTGTCAATCAGAAACAAATGTCGCGATCTCCTCAGCGCCCGTCATCCCACAGTCAGACAGGTTTCGTCGCTGTTGGGCTCCATGGCCTCTTGCGTATTCATCGTCCCCAGTGCCAGATTGAACATGCGTCCTCTACAGCAGTCTCTGGAGGACCAGTGGATGCAAGTCTCAGGTCGCTGGGAAGACCGTGTGACTCTACCTCAATCGGCCAAAGACTCCCATCAGATGGTGAATGAAGCAGTCACACCTACTAAAAGGAGTCCCATTCCATCAAGACATTCCCACTCAGACTACAGTCACGGATGCTTCCCTGCAAGGTTGGGGAGCGCACATGGGGCCTCTTCAAGTACAAGGTCTCTGGTCCGAGACAGAGCAAGGGTATCTCATCAACTTTCTGGAGCTAAGAGCCGTCCACCTGGCTCTCCAGTCTCTGTACCCTTCTCGCCAGTCCAGCTCCCTCTTAGTTCAGACAACACCACCACGATGTATTATCTGAACAAGCGGGGGGGGGCACCAGATCGAGGACTCTCTCTCTGGAGTCACAGACCATCTGGAGGTGGCTTCTCGCCAGGAACCTCAGCATTGTGGCCATTCACCTTCCGGGGGTCATGAACGTTCAAGCAGACTCACTAAGCAGAGACTTCGTAGAAGCGCACGACTGGGTGCTAATCAGTGCAGTCGCGCAAGACCTCTTCCAACAATGGGGAGTGCCAGACATCGACCTCTTCGCAGACGCGGCCAACACCAAATGCCCCGTCTTCGCGTCCAGGTTTCCCCAACCAGGGTGACAAGGGAATGCCCTTTCGATAAACTGGTATCCGACATTACTGTACGCCTTTCCTCCGCTTCCGCTGATCCCTGCAGTGATCAACAAATTTTGCAGGACCAACACCAGAATGATCCTGATAGCTCTGGAGTGGCCGCGGCAGTGGTGGTACCCGGACCTTCTGCAATTATCCGAGGTGCCACACCGAAGGTTGCCTTGCCGTCCAGACCTGTTGTCCAAGAACGAAGGCAGAGTGTTTCATCCCAATCTCTCATCCCTCAGATTGACAGCATGGCTCCTGAGGTCCTGCAATACGGACACTTAGACTTACCAGCTGACTGTATGACCATCCTCAAGGAAGCCAAGAGACCTTCCACCAGGGCGTCCTATGATTTCAAATGGAAGCGACTCTACTTGTGGTGCATGAACAATGCTCATGATCCAGTGAGGGGTCAAGAGCAGGTGATCTTGCCATACCTACTACATTTGGCCAAATCTGGCCTGCAGTTTTCCTCAATTAAAGTTCACCTAGCAGCAATCACTGCATACAGAAAGTCCCCTACACAGGTTTCTTTTTTCCAGATGCCAGTGGTTAAAGATTTCCTTGAAGGGATAAAGAAGGTTTACCCCCCCCCAGTGAGATCTCCTTCTCCACCTTAGGAGCTCAACATAGTCCTTACAAAATTAATGGCTGCTCCTTTTGAGCCAATTCACAGGGCTTCTCTGCAGCACTTGTCATGGAAAGTTGCCTTTTTAGTCACCACTTCTGCCCGCAGGGTTAGTGAAATACAGGCCTTGTGCTGTAACGAGCCCTATACTGTTTTCCATGCAAACAGGGTAGTTTTAAGAACCCATCCGAGTTTTCTACCCAAGGTTGTCTCTGATTTTTACATCAATCAGACTATCACTCTGCCCACATTTTTTCCCAATCCCACGACGACTCCTGAGAGGTCCCTCCATTCCCTAGACCTCAAGAGGGTACTGAAATTTGATCTCGACAAAACTAAGTCATTGTGAAAAACGGACCGGTTGTTTTGTTAACTATGGTTCCATAAATACCGGTTTGGCAGCCTCTAAAAGATCCATCTCAAGGTGGGTAGTCTCTTGCATATCTTTGGCTTACCAACTAGCCAACAAGTCTCTAGAGGGGAAACCTAAAGCACATTCTACCAGGGGAAAAGCCTCTACCACGGCTCTCCTTAGAAATGTTCCTATAGTAGAAATTTGTAAAGCAGCTACATGGCGTTCTGTTCATACTTTCTCTCACCATTACTGTTTGGACTCTTTGCACAGGCGGATGCCCAAGTTGGGCAAGCCTCGTTGAGAAATTTGTTTGGTTGATTCCATTTTAAGATGCATTGTTATATATTTTGTTTACTGGTTTGCTCGTCCGCGAAGTAGTGGGTATGGGCTTGCTACTCTATTCAGTGCTTATGACTATTGATGAGTATCCCCTGGAAGAGAAGGATAAGTTACTTACCTGTAATCCTAGTTCTCTTCCAGGGGTATACTCATCAAAGTCATAAGCAACCCTCCCGCCTCCCCGGACGAGCAATTATGGTACGATACTGTGTTGTGCATCTTATACTCCGGCTGATACAACTTAGTACGCCGTAAAAAAGAACTGACCTAACTGTCACCTGTGGTGCATGATGGGAGCAGAGGGGCTCCTGGAGGTCTTAAAGGCACGGTGTCCAGAATCTTGGAAGCCTTAAACGCAAGGTGCCAGTTTTCTTGCTGTACTATGATAGTTATTTATCTATGCAGCCTATGGGCCAACTGCCTGCTATTACCTGTATTCCTTTTCTGAAAATAAAGGATTCTTGTATGATACTATCTGAAAGAGACACGTTAGTGACAGATTTCTTACCTTAGAATATCCCCAGGCGTCAGGCTGGATCCGGAAATTTTTTGCGTAGCAGTACCCTTGCGCGTCGGTAGGCGGCGTCGTGCGGCTCCGCGTTTGTCGTCTGCGTCGGGACTGCCGGGATGATGTCGCGGGCAGTACTTAGACGCCGCCCCTGCGCGCTGACGTCAGTTCTTTTTTCCGCGCCAGGAAGCGCAGATCCGGGAAGAGCAGTGCCCTAGTCCTTTTTTGACAATTTTTTTGGGTGATTTTTCACTGTTTTCTAAACGAGTCTCTCGACTCCGAAGGTGTCGGTAGGGATGCCCGGCTTCAAGCCCTGCGACGCCTGTGGTCGCATGATGTCGATCACAGACCCGCACTTAGTGTCTCTACGGCCGCGACCACGACACGAAGTCGTGCCCCGACTGCCGGGCCTTGCACCCGAAGGCTTTGCGAGAGCGGTCTCGAAAGCTCCTCGAGGTCCGGCAGTCGGCTCCGTGCCACACCAAGCCCCGGTCACGTGAGGTCGAGGGGCCGGTCGCGGAGTCCTCATCGGTCGTCGGGGTCCAAGTCTTCGCACTCCTCCAGTAAGTCGAAGCATAAAAAGTCTTAAGAAGCGTCATCGCTCGAAGGCTTCGCCTCGCCGGTCTCGCGACTCGGCTGAGGCTCCTATCGGCACCGTCCCCGCGGCTCCGGGAGTGCCTGTGGAGCCGCCCCTGCATTACCCGTCCTTCCCGGGTTCGGGGGCGACTCCGGCCGAGATACAGGAATTCCTGTCGGCCATGGCCCGCCTCTTCGGGCCTCAAGGTCCCCCCCGGTGCGCCTTCGGGCCCCGCGGGCCCTGATGGGGTTTCCCCGGCGCCGCCGGCGACTCCGGTCCCGGCACCGCCTGTAACACCGGCCTCGGTCCCGGCCCCGGCCTCGATCCCGGCTCCGGTGCTGCCGCAACCCCCATCGACGCCGGTTGACCTAACTACACCTCCGCCGGCGCCGATGTCTCTGGTGCCGTTCCCGATGCCGCCCGGC
The DNA here is from genome assembly GCA_963921515.1 of Calotriton arnoldi. NCBI lineage: Eukaryota > Metazoa > Chordata > Amphibia > Caudata > Salamandridae > Calotriton > Calotriton arnoldi. The sequence goes on from CAWUFW010004072.1 coordinate 1,247,155, forward strand.
GCTCCGGGCGGTGTCGTTCCCCGGTTGTCTCCGGACACGGCGCCGGACCGGCGTCGCTCGACGCCGGCTCCGACGCCGCTGGGACCTTGGGTCCCACATGTCCCTCCTCCTTATTTTGAACCTGAATTGGAGGACTTAGATAACTGGGAGGGGTCTGATGACCCTCTCACACAGCAGTGTGAGTTTGATCAGGACTGGGCTGAGGAACTTGGGGATGCCAGTGGTCTGGACACCTCCCCTGACTCTGGCATGCTGTCTCCTCCATCCGTGGCAACGGAGGAGGGAGCAAACTTTGCAACGGTGTTGCGTAGAGCAGCTGGGGCCTTAAACCTACAGTTGCCTACATTGGCTGTCAGGACTAACATCCTGACGGAAGTGCTTCAGCCGGCGGCTACCTCCTCGGAGCCACTGCTGCTGTTCAACGAGGCGCTTTAAGACGTTCTTTTGGGCACCTGGTCCAAGCCCACCACAGGGGCTCCTGTGGATAGGAACGTGGCCCGACGCCATCGCCCTGCTCCGGGCGACCCCCCCCCCGTTTCTCTCTACACCCCACCCCTGAGAGCTTAGTGGTCCAAGCCTCTGCTTCCCAAAGCGCCTTCCTTACCGCTCCCCCGGATAGGGAATCCAAACGCCTGGATCAATTTGGGAAGAAGGTCTTTTCTTCCGCCAGTGCTGGCTTGCGGTCAGTCAACACCACTTGCCTCTTGGGCCGATATTCCCACTCCTTGTGGGACTCGGGGGCACAAGTTCTGCCCCAGTGTCCTGAGGAGGTCCAGACACTGCTTTCCCGCACCATTGCGGAGGGAAGAGATGCGGCAAAGTACACCATCAGATGTGGCCTTGATACCACCGACTCGCTAGGCAGATCGCTTGCGACGACCGTGGCGCTGCGCCGTCACGCCTGGCTGAGGACCACTGGTTTCTTGGGTGATGTCCAACTCTCTTATGGACATGCCCTTTGATGGAGTTGGTCTTTTTGGGACAAAGGCAGACCATGACCTGGAGCGCTTTAAGGACTCGCGGGCTACAGCCAAGTCCCTGGGCCTTTCTGCTGTGCGCCCTCAGCAACAGTCTGCTTTTCGCCCCTTTCGTGGCCACGGAAGGGGCGCCCAGTCACGTCCGCTGCCCAGCCACCGGCCCGCGCAGCAAGCGTCTTCGCGTGGCCGAGGACGTGGCTCCCGCCGTGGCAGGTCAGGCAACCAGCGTGCGGGTCAGGCCACCAACCCCGCCCCGTCCGCGGCCTCCAAGCCCTCCTAGTCCTTCCTTTCAGGTGCACAGCACGCCAGTAGAGGGCAGGGTCCGCCATCACCTTCACCACTGGCGTGCCATCACCTCGGACAGGTGGGTCTTCGACATTGTCCGAAGGGGCTACTCCCTCCCCTTCGTGACCATCCCCCCAGCCATGCCACCTCAAATCCACCGCATGTCAGGGGGATCACTTGGTGCTTCTTCAAAAGGAAGTTGCGGCCCTCTTGGCCAAGAGGGCCATCGAGCGCGTTCCGACCCCAGAAGTAGGACGTGGTTGCTACTCCCACTACTTTCTGGTGCCCAAAAAGGACAAGGAGGACATGCGTCCCATCTTGGACCTCCGGAACGTCAATCGCTTCCTCCGGAAGGAGAAGTTCAAAATGCTCACCCTAGCTCAGGTCTTGACTGCTCTCGACCCTGGAGACTGGATGGTAGCGTTGGACTTGCAGGACGCATATTTCCACATCCCCGTCCTGCCGGCGTTACCTGCGGTTCACGGTAGGCCTCGAGCATTTTCAGTTCACCGTGCTCCCTTTTGGCCTTACCAGTGCCCCTCGGGTGTTCACGAAAGTGATGGCGGTGGTCGCAGCCCATCTGCGCCGGGCAGGGGTTCCAGTCTTCCCCTACCTCGACGACTGGCTGCTGAAGGCGGGCTCGTCCCAGGCAGTCGTCTCCCACCTCCAGACAACGGCCGAACTCCTGCACTCGCTGGGGTTCTCCATCAACGTGCCGAAGTCGCACCTGATTCCTTCTCCACAGCTCCTTTTCTTCGGAGCAGTTCTGGACACGACGCAGTTTCGGGTTTATCCTCCCGAACGGCGAGTCCGGGATATTCAGGCTATGATTCCGATCTTTCGGCCTTTATCCTGGGTTTCGGTACGGATGACCCTGAGGCTGCTGGGCCTCATGGCCTCCTACATCCTGCTGGTCAATCATGCCAGATAGCATATGCAGGCTCTGCAGTGGGACCTGAAGTTCCAGTGGGCGCAGCACCGGGGCAACCTGTCCGATCACGTCCAGATCTCGGAGGGGACTGCAAAACAGCTGCAGTGGTGGCTCTCGAACCGGCAATGGGTCATGGGCAGATCCCTCTCCCTTCCCCAGCCAGAGCACACAGTTGTGACGGACGCGTCCCTTCTGGGATGGGGCGGTCACATGGGAGAGGCGGCGATCAGAGGCCTCTGGTCTCCAGCGGAGTCCCGGCTCCATATCAACATTCTTGAGCTCCGGGCGATCCGACTTGCACTCAAGGCATTCCTTCCCTCTGTCAAAGGGACGGTAGTGCAGGTGTTCACAGACAACACCACCGCCATGTGGTACTGCAACAAACAAGGCGGGGTGGGGTCGTGGACCCTATGTCAGGAGGCTCTGCGCCTCTGGACATGGCTGGAACATCAGGGCATATTCCTGATGGTTCAACACCTGGCAGGTTCCCTGAACGCCAGGGCGGACGAACTCAGCCGCAGGTGCATGATGGATCACGAATGGCGTCTTCACTCGGAGGTGGCGCAAGGTCTCTTTCAGCAGTGGGGAGAGCCTTGTTTAGATCTGTTCGCCACAGAAGAGAACGCGCAATGTCAGCAGTTCTGCACGTTGGAATTTCCAAGGCGGCACTCGCTCGGCGACGCTTTTCGTCGCGAGTGGAGTTGCGGTCTGTTGTACGCCTTTCCGCCTATACCACTTCTACCCAGAGTGTTGAAGATTCGGCGCGACCGGGCCCAAGTCATTCTTGTGGCTCCGGACTGGGCTCGAAGAGTTTGGTATCCCGAGCTACTCAGTATGAGCGTCGATCCCCCGATCCGTCTGCCTCTTCGGGAGGATCTTCTGTCGCAGCAGCAGGGGACGGTCCTCCACCCGAACCTGTCCAGTCTACACCTGCTTGCGTGGAGATTGAGCGGCGGCAGTTGATTCCTTTCGACTTGCCTCCCGAAGTTTGTGATGTGATTCTGGCAGCCAGGCGTCCCTCCACTATGGTGGTATACGCCTGCAGGTGGAACAAGTTTGTGTAATGGTGCACAGCAAAGGCTGTGAATCCCCTTTCTGCCCCTCTTTCTGAGGTTCTTCTGTTCCTTCTTTCTCTGGCCCAACAGGGTTCTGCCCTGGGTACCATCAAGGGCTATCTTAGTGCGATATCAGGCTTCCTCAGGCTTCCTGATCAGCCCTCCCTTTTCAAGTCCCCTGTGGTTAACAGGTTTCTTAAAGGCATTACACACCTCTTTCCTCCTGTTCCGTTTGTAATGCCTCAGTGGGACTTGTACTTGGTTCTTACCTTCTTAATTTGCGCTCCCTTTGAGCCTCTACATAATTGTCCTCTTCGTCTTCTTACTCTGAAGACCGCATTCCTGGTGGCCATCACCTCTGCTCGGCGGGTGAGTGAGCTCCAGGCTCTTTCATGCAAACCTCCCTTTCTGTCTGTTCATCCAGACAAGGTTGTTCTTCGGACGTGTCCGTCCTTCTTGCCAAAGGTGGTTACTGCCTTCCATATTGGGCAGACCATCACTTTGCCCACCTTCTTTCCGCCTCCGCATCCTTCCAGAGAGGAAGAGAGGCTCCACCTTCTGGACCCAAAACGTGCGCTTTCTTTTTACATCAACCGCACACAACAGTTCCGGGTGGATGACCAGCTCTTTGTTGGCTACGTGGGCGCCAAAAAAGGTCGGGCGGTACACAAAAATACCATCTCCCGCTGGGTCACTGTGTATCAAAGCCTGCTATTCTTTGGCTAAGAAGGAGCCTCCTGTTGGGCTGCGTGCCCATTCCACCAGGGCAACGGCGGCTACCACGGCTTTAGGCCGCGGGGTTCCGTTATAGGATATATGTCAGGCAGCTACGTGGGCCTCGCTGCACACGTTTACCAAACATTACTGCCTTGACAGCCAAGTCCGGAGAGACGGCTTCTTTGGCCGTTCTGTTCTCCGGGACTTCCTCGTCTGATCTTTGTTCGCAGACCCACCACCGGGGTTGGTATTGCTGGGGCATCTATTCTAAGGTAAGGAATCTGTCACTAACGTCTAGACAGTAGTTAGTGACAGATTCCTTACCGCCCCACCCATCCTCCCCGTTCTGCGAACTGATTTCTAGGGTTAAGGACATCGCTTTCAGGGCCCTAGTATTTTTCAGACACCTATGTCAGCTTCTTGCATGGCTCTGCGTTCCTGGCGCGGAAAGTAGTGTACAGAACTGACGTCGCGCAGGGGCGGCGTCTAAGTACTGCCCGCGACGTCATCCCGGCGGTGCAGACGACGGACGCGGAGCCGCACGACGCCGCCTACCGACGCACAAGGGTACTGCTACGCAAAAACTTTCCGGATCCAGCCTGACGCCTGGGGATATTCTAAGGTAAGGAATCTGTCACTAACTACTGTCTCTTACAGATATATCGTTACACAAGTTAGTAACTTGTGCATTACAGTGTATGTTCTCTATTACAAAATGTATTTAGGGGATTATTTTCATACAAGAGAAACCTATGTAATTTTGGCGGTTTGCCCTATTGGAACAGTTTTAGGCTGCATGTTTATATGTATATACATATGTATGTGTATGTTTCGGAAGTGTTATACACTTGTGGGCCCGAGCATACACATTTTTGCAGCGTGAATCTTTCTGGATTCACTATGCTGTGCATTATTCCGCGGTCTAGTGGTTGGGTCCGGAATCGTAGTCTCTTTTTTTTTTTTTTTTTTTTTTTTTGTGTGGCCCAGGTGGGCGTCGACGCCCCACCATTTGGTGTCCTCCCGTGACGTCGGTGCGCTTCCTCCGGAAGCTCCCACCCTTGGGCGCCATCTTCAGATTCTTTTTTCCGCTGTTGGGTCTGGATCGTCAGGAGGAGCTCCAGAGTTTTTTGAAGAGGAGAGAAGAGGAGAAAAGCAGAAAAACACTGAGGAATTGGAGCTTCTTCATAACAAGACAAAGAACATAGAACAGGGACGACGAAGTAGGTGAGAAGGAGGTAAAACTTTGACGTCCGACGGAGAATGCGCACACGGGGGGCTCCCGGAGCGCGGGAATGGACAAGACACCATTCAAATTTTGCCGTAACTGCCACCACAAGTTCGCGCAGAAGGACCAGCATCCAGTCTGCAACCTCTGCCTGCCGATCGACCACCAAAGTAACGACTGCAACGCCTGCTCGGGATTCGCCCCCAAGACCCTCAGAGTGAGGGACAGAGGAGAGCAAACTACAGCATGCAGGGGCAAGGACAACCTCCGTCGCTTCGGGAACTGGGCCTCTCCAGCGGAGAAGAGGACATCGCCGAGGGACCAGAGGACTGCACGGTCGTAGAGACCAATAACAAGTCGACAAAGGAGGTAAGAGACGTCGACCCCTAAAACCCCGACAGACTCTCGAAAAACAGAGTCAAAGTCCTCGAAAGGAGCACTGGCGTCGAAGCAAAAGACGACCACAGCTGCGTCCACAGAAACAGCCCAGCGGATCCTTCGATAAGGACTCCCGGCCGGCAAAAGCTCTAGAAAAACCCAGGTTGTCGAAGCACGGTCCCGAAACGCCGCACTCGACGCCGAAGGGAAAAGAGTAGAAGGCAACTTTGACGTCAACATCCACGACCTCGAAGAGAAACGCCGAGACTCTCGACGCCGAACAAGCAGCCGAGATGGAAAGGAAGAAAAGAAGGCTCGAGGCCGAAATGAACAGTATCCTCCAGAGGAAGAAGGACTTTGACGAACGGATGAGTAGATACACCATCCCTTCGAGGCCCTCGACGGTTGTCGAAGCAGAAGTCCAGGAGGAGTTTGCCGCCGACCCGCTGAAAACTCCCGAACCGGCGGAGCAGCAGGACGAAGAGGGCCTGTAATATTACACAGAGGGCGATGACGACCAGCAGACTAACTTTGGTTCGACACCCTCGGAGGCTCAGGACCTGGAATGGCAGGACCTCGACGCCGAAAACCCGGAAGAGGCCGTGGAGACGTATCCGTCGAGGCCTTCGCCACCAGACGACATTGGCATATACAATATGGTCGTCAGGAACGCTGCAGCAACTTATAGGGTGGAAATGGAGGAAGAAAAACCGAAGGCTTGTTTTCTCTTAGACACTGCTGCCAACCCAAACTAGGAGCCAATTCCTTCCTATGCTCCCAAGTGTGCTGGACCAAGGCAGGGAGGCTTTCAAGGAGCCATCAACCTGCAGATCTGTCACCCCGAGGACCGAGAAAGTACAAGCACTCTTCCAAGGATCCAGCATATATCCAAGGATCCGTACCAGCTGACTCTATTATAACAGCAACAGCCAGGAAGAGGGCCAACGTTCCCACAAACTCAGGGCCACCTCCAGACAAGGAGAGTAAGAGGATAGACCTCACAGGGAGAAAAATTGAGAGGAATGCGGCAATTCACTGGCGCATCGCCAACTCCAATGCCCTAATAAATAGACATGCTTACCAACATTGGGAGGAAGTAGGGCAGCTGCTCAAACATCTCCCAGACGAACACCAGCAGAGAGCAGCGCACCTGGTGGAGGAAGGCAAGAACATGGCCAACACCTGCCTGAAGTCTGCCTTGGACGCAGCAGACACATCAAGCAGGCTTATGATGATCGGAGTAACAGAAAGAAGGCATGCCTGGCTGAGGATCTCGGGGTTCAAGCCTGAAGTCCAGAACAATATCCTGAACATACCCTTCAACGGGGAAAAGCTGTTCGGCACACCAGTGGACGAGACGCTGACACAGCTGAAGAACGATAATGAGACTGCAAGGTCCATGGGAGCAATGCAGTTCAGGGGGATGAGAAGGGGCACCCCCACACGGAGACCAAATGGCAGAGGAGGGAGCCAGCCGGAAACATTGCACCAGGCCTCCCAGCAAACCTATCGGGGAACCAACCAGGCGCAACAAGGTCAGCAACAGCAAGGCTGGCAGTACCAACAGAGGGGCCAGTCCTTTCGAGGGCGACCGAACGGACGAGGCCACACTAGAGCAGGGGGACAGCAACCTGCCCCCAAGTGACTTCACAGTACCAAACGTGCCCACACACAACATCCCTAGTGGCGCGGCACAACAAAAGACCCAAAGAACAAGTAAAAATCAACGATCATGTTACACCAGTAGGAGGCAGACTAAAACACTTCTTCCAGGAGTGGAAGAAAATAACGTACAAATGGATACAATATCATACAGTTCGGCTACTGTATAGAATTGGTAAAAAAGCCACCAAACAGGAGGCCAACCAACAAAACATGCTCAGCAGAAGAGCTATCACTCCTTTGGCAGGAAGCACAAGAACTCCTCCACAAAGAGGCTATAGAAAGGGTACCATACAAGGAAAGAAGCACAGGAGTGTACTCCCAACTACTTCCTCGTACCAAAAGTAGACGAAACGTTAAGGCCCATACTGGACCTACGGTTCCTAAACCAATACATAAAGACTCAAAAGTTCAAAATGACGTTTTTACAGGTTATACCTCAGATAAGGGACGGGGATTTTATGTCCACAATAGACCTCAAGGATGCCTACCTACACATTCCCATGAACCAAAAACACAAACATCTACTGAGATTCACCATCAGCAGGACGCACTACCAGTTCACGGCCCTAGCCTTCGGCCTAAAATCCGCACCAAGGATCTTCACAAAATGCCTAGCTGCGGTAGCAGCACACTTGCGGAGGCAGGGAATACATGTATACCCCTACCTCGACGACTGGTTGGTAAAGGCAAACTCCTACAACCAATGCAAACTACATGCTCAGCGGGTCACACATACGCTGACAGAACTAGGCTTCTCGATACACAACGGGAAGTCCTCGCTAGAACGAGAACAGGTGAAGATCTTCCTGGGTGCACAAATCGACACCATTCAGGGCAGGGTGTTCCCCAGCGAAAAGAGAACCTTCGAAATACTGAAGGAGACTCGTCAATACCAGAAGGGGCAACGTCTGACAGTGAGGACGGTGAGCAAGCTCATGGGGATGATGGCGTCCTGCATACACCTAGTCCCCAATATTAGACTACACATTAGACCATTCCAGGAATGGCTCCAACAACAATGGTCACAGGCAACAGGGAGTTGGGAAGATCTAGTGGTTGTAACGCACGCAGTGCAGGAAGAGATAGCATGGTGGAACAAGGACAACCTAACCAGGGGAAAACCATTTACACCACCAACTCCGACAGTGACCATCACAACGGACGCATCCCAAATGGGGTGGGGAGCGCACATGAACCTGCTCAAAGTAAGGGGTTTATGGACACAAACCGATGCCGTCAAACACATCAACTACCTAGCACTAAAGACCGTGTTCCTTGCACTAAAGGCATTCCAGAAACAGCTGTACGGGCAACGGGTGTTAGTACAAACAGACAACACCACAACGATGTTCTACATCAACAAGCAGGGAGGAACACAATCAGTGGCGCTGTCAAATCTAGCGCAAGAGATATGGAAATGGGCAATCCCATTACAAATAGACCTCCTGGCGATGCATCTACCAGGGAAGGACAATGTGGAAGCGCACAGACTCAGCAGACAGACATCAATCTCACACGAGTGGGAGCTCAACCCGCAGAAGACGCAAAGGCTATTCAAAAAGTGGGGGACCCCACAAATAGACCTGTTTGCAACACACCAGAATGCAAAATGCCAATACTTCGCATCCAGACAGCCAAGCCAACAATCCCAGGGAAATGCCCTATGGATCAGCTGGTCAAAGACATTTGCCTACGCTTTTCCCCCCCGATACCGCTGATGCACAAGGTGCTCAGCAAGTGCAGAACAAGCAACATGATGCTAATTCTGGTGGCACCACAGTGGACCAGAGAAAAACAAGAAACAGGAGTAAACCCGTTAACCCAGTTGAGACCGGGTAAGTATTGCATCAATAAAACAACGTCTCAACAGGTATATCAAGCGGGGGACTGTTCAAAAAGGTGTATCAATCACACAGCACAGGAAAGAAATAAGGAGACCAATGAGATTGAAAAAGATTGTTATTTACATATAGAAGCACTGAAATCAACTAAATTGCAGTAACCATAACAAACAAATGTGCACTGGAAGTGTTCTAGTGAATAAACGGCGCAGTGACACACGTGATTAGAAACAACGTGAGGCGGCGAAAAATTATAATAATAATCAGTGTAGGTCAAACAAAAATATTTACAATCACAAACATAATTCCATTATTTGTGAATGACCCTTTGGTTGCCGCAATTGGCGTTGTAGAGTCGACGGCGTTTCGACCTCTCTAACTCAAGGTCATCATCAGGACGATGGTTACCCGATTTATTTAAAGTGCTCTATAGAATCAAGAGGGAAAGGAGAAAAATCAATAGGACTGAAACCCAAAGAAAAAAGAAGAATAAAATGCAGGAAGGAAAGTCTGGGCAATACCTGGTGGCACTAGGTGGGGAGGGGGAATCCAGAAGGTGAGTCCTACACGACTGGAACTGTAGGCGGTGTGATTTGAAGAAGCCTTCAATGGCTGGAATATCATCTAAAGGGAGAAAATTAAGAAGGCAATGGCTATCAGGAAAACAGGGGCCGAGTAAAAGGACAGAGGTTTAGACGGCGCCGTGGACTTACCAATTGTGGAAAGTACTGCGTCAGGGGGAAGAACGTGCGGAAAGCTGGGCAGCGTTCTGAAAGGAAACGAGATAAGAAAAGGAAAGGGGAGGGACGTTTAGATATAGCAATAGACCGACGGTTTAAAAGAAAGGGACAAAAACCGCCGTGGTCTTACCGGAGAAAAATTCCGATGGGCAGCGGGTGGTTGGTTCCACTGATTCGTCAGGTTTGAAGGAATATGTGATCAGGATGCCGGGATAAGTCCAAAAGCAGGTAGGACGAGTGAAGCGTCTCAAGCGTGCTGCACGGCATATCTAAGATATAGAAGCCGGCAGAATCACGTGAGAGTGCTTAGCAGCGCAGGTCCTGACAATAAGAACTAGAGCGTGGTACAAGAGTTCAATACCCCGGGGGACGGGAAAAAATAGTAATAAAATAGAAATAAATAACGGCATAGAACCATGGCCGTATGTGAAAGACACCGAGAGGGAGTGACAGTATACATATTCATATTCAGACTACATTCAAGGGTATTATTACAATAGAAACAGTGAGCTGATAATAGTATAACTCCACAGTTATTAGGTAGACTACAACGCAATACATACAATTGGTAATACGGAGGCTACCGAATATATTTGGATGAACCCAAATGGGAATTAAGTGCCATGCACTAAGAAATTAGACCAACATATTACATCTGAAGAGTAATATGAAGCGAAAGAAAATTAATTAAACAATTTACCAAAATGCGGAACCAATATACTGGCTATCAAGTCCATTTGGATGATCTTTCACAGAAAGTTTTTACCATGTAGGAGGGAATAAAAACAACATAATACATCTTGTGTAACATGTAAATTAGTAAAAAGAGTGAAATCGAATACATAAACAGTTTACAAAACAGCGGAAACAATCACTAATGTATTTGACAAACTCTGGGCTTGTGTATTGCGACCAACTGTGTTGACAAGTGTTACACCACCAATGTAGATGTTAAAACATGTAGTATGAATAAAAACAATTTGAAAAAGTTTATGAATTAGGTTCCAGTTCGCAAAAATGAACATACCGAATTAGAGCAAGAAAACAGCTATCACACGATGAATGTAGGACTAGGAATACTATGTTGTAGTGATCACTGTGTTCCACTCATCAAGTGAATTCAGACCATGGGCTACAGAGTTGCATCGTGTGATCCATCTACACTCACATTTGTTCAATAAAAGTTGGAGGTTACCGCCACGGATGGGTAGTAGTGGACGGTCTATGACCTGCCATGTCAAATCTGTTTCTGAGTGATTATTTTCTTTGTAGTGTGTTACCAATGGTGCAGTGGTAACATTGCATCTAATGCGACTCTTGTGCTGAGAGATGCGTTGTTTCACCATCTGTGTGGTCTGGCCTATGTAAAGTAGATTGCAAGGGCAACGAATCGCATAGATGACATTATTAGTGCGACAGTTGGAGAAATGCTTTAGTTGGTAGGTACGGTCTGTGGTGACAAATACCTTGGTGTTACTGGTAAGGTCACAAACATTACAATTCTGGCATTTATAATGGCCTATGATGGGTGGGAGACCCCACAATGATGTCACTGATTGGTCATTCTTTACTTTAGAAGGCCATGTAATGGCGTGGACCAGTTTGTCTGAGAGATTGTCTCCTCTTTTGTAAGAAAGTAAAGGGGGTTCAGAAAAATGTGCAAAGGTACGGAGCAATGTCCAGTTTTTCTTGATTATTTTGCCAACCTTGTTACTACAAGGACTGTAGGTTGAAACAAAAGGAATACGTGTGTTTTGGCGTTTGATTGATGGTGTCAAAAGTATCTCTCTATGACTATACCAAGCACGCTTGAGCGCCCTTTTTACTAGGTGTTTAGGGTAGCCTCTGCTAATTAATTTCTCAGAGAGGATAGCTGCCTCACGGAAATAATCCTTGCGCCATTTACAATTACGCCGTACGCGGAGGAATTGCCCATATGGTAGGCCGTCACGCAAGCCGCGTGGATGGTAGCTAGAATAAAGCAACAAGGTATTACGTTCAGTGGGTTTTCGATACAAGATAGTGCCAATGGTACCATCCTCTGCGTGTAATGTGAGATCAAGGAAGGGAAGATCATTTCTTCTGATGTCAGAGGTAAAGGTAAGGTGGGGTTGGTTGGTGTTAAGCCAAATGACAAAGGAGGAAAGGTCTTCTTGTTGTCCCTGCCATAGGAGAAGGATGTCGTCTATGTAACGACGCCATAATATAATATTATTCAAGAAAGGATTTTGAATTGACAAAATGAATGTCGATTCCAAATGATGAACATAAAGGACAGCAAAATTGGGGGCGAAACAAGCGCCCATGGAAACTCCCTTAATCTGGAGGTAGTATGTGTCTTTGTACAGGAAGTAATTGTCAGTCAATGCAATGTTAAGAAGTTGAATTATGAACTCGGTCGGAATAAGCATGGGTCTCAATCGTGTATTCAATAGATGTTCAATCACTGCCAGGCCCTCTGTCTGGGGAATGTTAGTATACAACGATTCAATATCGAGGCCGGCCATAAGGTCAGTATCGGTGTTGAATGGGAGATCCTCAATGATATTGATTAAGTGGGTGCTGTCTTTGACAAAAGTATTGGTGAATGGAACAAATTCTTTCAAGATGGCGTCAATATATTTGCCCAAAGGTTCCAAAATGGAACCACAACCAGAGACTATAGGTCGGCCGGGTGGGGTCAATGAGTTTTTATGTATTTTGGGCAAAATATAAATCACAGGTGTTCTGGGATGTGGATTATTGAGGAAAGCATGTTCTTTTTTACTGATGATGCCACTATGAAGAGCCTGAGAGGTGATTGTGGATATTTTCTTTTGGATAGTAGTGAGTGTATACTGTCACTCCCTCTCGGTGTCTTTCACATACGGCCATGGTTCTATGCCGTTATTTATTTCTATTTTATTACTATTTTTTCCCGTCCCCGGGGTATTGAACTCTTGTACCACGCTCTAGTTCTTATTGTCAGGACCTGCGCGTTAAGCACTCTCACGTGATTCTGCCGGCTTCTATATCTTAGATATGCCGTGCAGCACGCTTGAGACGCTTCACTCGTCCTACCTGCTTTTGGACTTATCCCGGCATCCTGATCACATATTCCTTCAAACCTGACGAATCAGTGGAACCAACCACCCGCTGCCCATCGGAATTTTTCTCCGGTAAGACCACGGCGGTTTTTGTCCCTTTCTTTTAAACCGTCGGTCTATTGCTATATCTAAACGTCCCTCCCCTTTCCTTTTCTTATCTCGTTTCCTTTCAGAACGCTGCCCAGCTTTCCGCACGTTCTTCCCCCTGACGCAGTACTTTCCACAATTGGTAAGTCCACGGCGCCGTCTAAACCTCTGTCCTTTTACTCGGCCCCTGTTTTCCTGATAGCCATTGCCTTCTTAATTTTCTCCCTTTAGATGATATTCCAGCCATTGAAGGCTTCTTCAAATCACACCGCCTACAGTTCCAGTCGTGTAGGACTCACCTTCTGGATTCCCCCTCCCCACCTAGTGCCACCAGGTATTGCCCGACTTTCCTTCCTGCATTTTATTCTTCTTTTTTCTTTGGGTTTCAGTCCTATTGATTTTTCTCCTTTCCCTCTTGATTCTATAGAGCACTTTAAATAAATCAAGTAACCATCGTCCTGATGATGACCTTGAGTTAGAGAGGTCGAAACGCCGTCGACTCTACAACGCCAATTGCGGCAACCAAAGGGTCATTCACAAATAATGGAATTATGTTTGTGATTGTAAATATTTTTGTTTGACCTACACTGATTATTATTATAATTTTTCGCTGCCTCACGTTGTTTCTAATCACGTGTGTCACTGCGCCGTTTATTCACTAGAACACTTCCAGTGCACATTTGTTTGTTATGGTTACTGCAATTTAGTTGATTTCAGTGCTTCTATATGTAAATAACAATCTTTTTCAATCTCATTGGTCTCCCTTATTTCTTTCCTGTGCTGTGTGATTGATACACCTTTTTGAACAGTCCCCCGCTTGATATACCTGTTGAGACGTTGTTTTATTGATGCACCACAGTGGACCAGGCAGCCCTGGTTCTCACAGATAGTGGAAATGGCGCAGAGGCCACCACACAAGTTCCCAAAAAGACCTGCTCTCGATGCAAAACGGAAGGGTGCTCCACCCAGAACCAGAGAGCCTCAGCCTAGCGGCTTGGCTCCTGAAGACTTGGAGTTCGCTCACCTCAAGCTCCCCAAAGCACGCTGCCGGTGCTGCGAGAAGCAAGGAGCAAGGAGGCCCACTACACGGAAATGTTATGCAGCAAAATGGAAAAGATTCACTCAATGGTGCATCAGGGAAAAGCTCCACAGGAGAATCACCAGGGAATCAACAGCGCTAAAATACTTAACACACTTGCTAAGGAGTAACCTAAGCTGCACCTCGCTAAGAGTACACCTGGCAGCAATAGTAGCCTATACAAGAGGAGAAACAGGGAAAAGTTTCTTTACATCTCAGGTGGTAAAAAGATTCCTAGAGGGGGCCAAGAGAATAGCCCCACCGAAAAGGATGCCACCGCCTGCTTGGAACCTCAATGTAGTTCTAACACAGCTTATGAAAGCACCTTTTGAACCCATTCACAAGGCCTCTCTACATATGCTCACAATAAAGACGGCCTTTCTGGTAGCAATTACCTCGCTACGCAGGGTGAGCGAATTGCAGGCGCTCACACTACAAGAACCCTACATTCAGATTCACAATGACAGGGTGGTAATGAGGACAGACCCACACTTCATGCCAAAGGTGGTGTCCAAGTTCCATATAAGTCAAACAATACAAATTCCTAGTTTCTTCCAAAAACCATTCACCAGCGCAGAGCGAGCACTGCACACTCTGGACGCTAGAAGAGCAGTAATGCATTACATCGAAAGGACTAAAGATTGTAGGAAGACAAAGCAATTCTTTGTCCTTCGCAAGCAGTTTCCTGGGCAGACCAGTGACTAAAAACACCATCACACGATGGATCGCACAGACAATTCAATACTGCCACAAACAGGCAGGCCAAGAACTACAAGGAGCAGCACAAGCTCACTCTACCAGGAAAAAGGGAGCAACAGTATCCTTCCTGGCAAACACACCCATCCAAGACATTTGCCTGGCGGCGACATGGGCTTCAGTGCACATGTTCACGAAGCACTACTGCGTGGATATACAGATGAACAAGGAGGCACAAGTAGGTGAAAAAGTGCTTCAACATATATTCAACAACCAACGCTCCTCTTCCACCCAGCCGCCACACACATCAAACCGCTACAACGTCTCTGCACAGCATAGTGAATCCAGAAAGATTTACGCTGCAAAACGAATAGTTTCTTACCTGTCAGTGTAGTTTTGCAGCTTGAAGACTTTCTGGATTCACTAGCGAACCCACCCGCCTCCGCCAGAAAGGTGAGACAGGAGGAAAGGGGGACTAAGAAATGGAAAACACCTTCAAAAGGTAAAAGGATAAACAAGAAAAAGCACAAGACAAGAAAAAAAGAATCCGAAGATGGCGCCCAAGGGTGGGAGCTTCCGGAGGAAGCGCGCCGACGTCACGGGAGGACACCAAATGGTGGGGCGTCGACGCCCACCTGGGCCACACAAGAGAAAAAAAAGACTACGATTCCGGACCCAACCACTAGACGGCGGAATAATGCACAGCATAGTGAATCCAGAAAGTCTTCAAGCTGCAAAACTACACCGACAGGTAAACTATTCGATATGTGTGTGTATATATACATATATGTTCGAGGCATATGAGCTGCAGATCGTACACTGTGCATGAGATCGCCATCTGGTGTTGGGCTCGGATGCTTGCACTTTGTTGTTGTCTTGGAAGAGTCTTTTGTAGTCACGAGATAGGTGACTCCTCCTTTGGACGATAGTGCGCATGGGCATCGACTCCATGGTTAGATTGTTTTTTTCCGCCATCGGGTTCGGATGTACCTTGCTGCGCTCCGGATCCACATCGATCGGTTCCCCTCTCGACGCGCAGAAGAACCTCCTACCGTTCGACGGTATTGTTTTCGATCGCGATCCCCTCATCGCGTCTCCACTCCAACACTGTTTCGAGTCCGGTCGCCGACGTTGGTCCGTTGGGCGTGTCGGCGCCATCATCCAGCATATGGAAAGGACTCCATTTAAAAAATGCAGGTGTGGGGCTAAATTCCCACACACAGATCTCCACGAGATCTGTAATCTTTGCCTCTCTCCAGAACACGAGAGCCAACACTGCCAAGCCTGTGACTCCTTTCGGTCCAAAAAGACCATCCGTGATCGCCGGGCCCGACGACACGAAATGTCCAGGTCAGCCGCTCCCGCACCGGACGACATCTTTGACACAGGCTCCGACAACCCGGACACCGGAGATTTACAAATCGACACCTCCGGAGCCGAAGACTCAGGGTCCGACGACCAACTCATCACACCACACCAACGTACTGTGAGTACTGACGTCGATGCCCCTGCCCCCAAGAAACAAAAGGCTTCGGTCACACCTTCGCCTTCGGGCCTAGGTCTGCACCATCACAAAGCTTCAGGAGCCCCGCCTTCCGGCTCGACTCCCAAGCACCTAAAGCCTTCTGGCAGCTCGGGACCGAGCCAGCCACGTCCCGGAGCCGAAAAACACTCATCGGCACCGAAACACAAGACTAAGGTCTCGGCACCAACAGACCCTTCGGCGCCAAAGTCCAAGGTCCCAGACACCTCGACACCGAAGCATACCAAACCTTCGGAGTCGACAAAAAAACCCTCGGTGTCGAAAACTTCACCAAAGGACACCAAACAACCTCGCAAGCCCAAACAACACTCGGAGCCGAAATCTTCGATGCCGACCAAACACGCCAGCTCAGAAGAACTCTTGGTTCCCATCGACCCAAAGCAGAAAACTCTGCACATTGACCCTATTACCGGACAGGTACAATCAGTAATACCTCACAAGAGGAAGATACAGGAACCAACCACACCTGAGCCACCTCATAAGAAGAAAGACTCTTCCACATCACCTATAAGGTCTTTCTCTCCACCTCCACAACACCTCAGCCCTCTACACTCCCCGCCTCACTCTCCTCCACCTTGTTTTTCACCACAAGGGGATACAGACAGGGAGGATCATGATGATGACATGCAGTCACCTCACAACACCTACACTGATGACGACCTTCACAGTATCCCACCACAAGACCCCTGGGACAGTTATGACCTCCCAGATATACCTGTCCCTGAACCATACCCATCAAAAGCCTCACCTCCAGATGATGCTATAGGGTTTTCACAGGTGATAAACAGGGCAGCACAATACCATGGTGTCAAGTTACACTCAGACCCCCTGGAAGAAGACTTTTACTAGAAACTTTTAGCCAGCCTCAAAAGTCTACCCATACTCTACCTATGCTTAAAGGCATTATTAAACATGCCCCTGAGGTCTTCAGAGACCCAGTTAGGGCTAGGGTTCTTAACCCAAGGATCGAGAAAAAATATAAACCTGCCCCTTCTGACCCAGCTTATATTAAAGGCCAACTCCCTCTAGACTCATTAGTAGTTGCTAATGCACGGAAAAGGGCAAACTCCCAGACTACTGGTGAGACACCACCACCAGACAAGGAGTCCAAATTACTCGACGCATCGGGAAAAAGAGTTGCGTCTCAAGCAGCAAACATGTGGCGCATCGCCAATTCCCAAGCCTTACTGGCGAGATATGACAGAGCCCATTACGACGAGCTTGAAAAGCTCATTGAGCACCTTCCAGATCAGTATAAGACCAAGGCCAATGATCTAATACAAGAAGGCAAGATTGTCACAAACACCTCAATAAAGTGCGCCCTTGACGCAGCAGATACAGCAGCACGCACAATAAACTCAAGCGTTTTGCTGCGCAGACACGCATGGCTACGAATATCTGGCTTCAAGCAGGAGGTGCAATCTACCATCCTCAATCTACCCTTAGACCAGGAACACCTGTTTGGGCCTAATGTGGACACTTCTCTAGAAAAAATGAAGAAGGACTGTAAGAAAGTGGCTCTGTATATACTGCACCAAGGTAAGGTTCAGTGTGCACAGAGTCCACAGTCCCCAGAGGTTTGGCAGAGGCTAAAGTTAGATATAACCTTACTCTCTAAAGTGGTAGCTTGGTCGAGCAGTAAGGCAGTATCAGAGGACAGTGTAAAGCATTTGTTGTACACACTCAGTCAGCAAATGAAGCCACACACTCAAGAACTGAACTCTAGGCCAATGGTTTGTATATAAAAATATAGTTGTTTTATTTTAGAACCAACAATGGGTGTCAAA
Source organism: Calotriton arnoldi (assembly GCA_963921515.1). Lineage (NCBI taxonomy): Eukaryota > Metazoa > Chordata > Amphibia > Caudata > Salamandridae > Calotriton > Calotriton arnoldi. The sequence continues at coordinate 1,265,246 of CAWUFW010004072.1, forward strand.
ATATACTTTCTCAGAATGAGATGCTTTAGTTAACTACTGTTCAATTGGCAATAGACTTTTGAATGCAATAGTTACAGTTGTTGCAATATGCAACACAATTTTAAACACAATTATACATTGAGCTCAATGGAAATTTCTGGTTAAATGCAATAGATTACTTTTTGGATTACTTTTTCTAACCACGGGACTGGATCTTGGATTCAGTCCCGGGACACTTCCTGTAAACAGGTGAGAAAAAGCGTTTTGGTTATGGTAGTGATTTTTGAGGAATATTACTGTATTTCAAAAGTTGACACTTAGAAACTTTTCTGGGTAAAATTACCAATGTTATCCTAGGGAAGGAAATACAGTTTGCAAGCAAAGTATGTTTACGTTACTTTTGTAATCCAGTGCTGGACTCCTAGGTTCAGCACTGGGACATTTACTTAAAACAGGTAAGTAATTACGTTTTTGTAGTTTGTACGATTTTTAAAGAATATTTGTATGATTCAGAAATCGACACTTAGAAACTTTTTCAACAAAAAGCAGGCAATGATATCCTATGAGAGGAATTTCCAGTTACTGGTAAGTACGGTAAAAATTACTTTTCATGGTCGGTACTGGACTAAAAGATGCAGTACTGAGGTCTCTCCTGATAGTAGGTGAGTAATTCGGAATTCGTTACTGTTGTGATTTTTAAGCAATATTTTGGTATTTCAAAAGTGGACACTTAGAAGAAATTTCACAGAAAACCAGTCAATGGATCCCTATGTAAGAAAATTCAATTCGCCGGTAAGTTACTTTTAACGTTACTTTTGTAATCCAGTGCTGGACTCCTAGGTTCAGCCCTGGGACATTTACTTAAAACAGGTAAGTAATTACGTTTTGGTAGTCTGTACGATTTTTAAAGAATATTCTTGTTTTCAAAAGTCGACACTTAGAAACTTTTGGAAGAAAAAGTGCCCATGTTATCCTATGAGGAAAAATGAGTTATCGGTCTCGAGGTAAGTAATCGGTCTTTTGAGTTAGGGTTCTGGGGTTAGACTCAGGGGTCTCCCAGGGTCAGTGATGCACTGTTGTTGCACCCTCAGCGGCACTAGGGCGGCCGGGTGCAGAGTGTTGAGGCCCAATGTTATCCTATGGAGGATAGGGGACTCCGGTTGGTGGCGGCTGGCAAGCAGGCCACGGGGTTGTGGGAGCAAAGCTCCTAGGGTTAAGCTCAGGGCACGTTGGGGACCAAGTTAGCACCAAAGAGGCACCCTCAGCGGCACTAGGGCGGCCGGGTGCAGAGTGCTGTTTTGAGGTCGGGTGCCCTGTTGATTTCAATGGAAATTTTCGGTTTTGGTTTTCAGCTGCAGGCTCGGTCCAGGAAGACTTCCAGGAGGAACCAACAGCTGGGCAGGTAAGTTGGAGGGCTCGGGGACGTAGGTGCACCTCGGGTTCCTTTCTCCAGGGCGCAGGGCGTCTGGATGCAGGGGTGTCTTTTGAGGTCGGATTTCACCTTACCGGGCCACTCGCGGTTGGGGGTTCTCCGTGCAGAGGCTGCAGGCGACGTCGGGGAGTCCTGGAGGGGTCAACCCACGGTGGACTCGGACTCTGGAGAGCTGGGGGACCTCGCTGGGACCGGTGGGCCACTTGAACTCGGGCTGTAGGCGACGGGTGCAGTGGTGGTTCCAGGCGTCGGGTTTCTTTCTCCTCAGCAGGCTCGGAGTCTTTGTTTGGTGTTTCTTTTGAACAGAGCTGCTGTTCACAGGAGATCCGGTCTTTGTTGAAGGCAGTCAGTCCTCCCTGGGGTTCTGGAGGTCGCTGGCTGCAGGACAAGACTATTTTGGCGCAGGATCTCTGGAAACTGCAGACGGGCCGGTAGGGCTGGGGCCAAGTCAGTTGTTCTCTGCAGTCTCCTCTGCTGGGCGTCTTCTTTCGTCCTTTTCTTCTTAGGTTGCGGGAATCTAAGGAAGGAAGGTTCAGGGTGCCCCTAAATACTAGATTTAGGGGCGTTACAGGTAGGTAAAGGGCAGGGACCAATGGGTCCCTGCCCTGGGGTGAGTACACCCCTATCCTGCCACTCTCCTGTGGGAGGGGGCAGGAGCCTAGTCCTGATTGGGCAGGGCTCCCCATCTTCAAGATGGCGAGAGCCCGGAGATGTGCTTCACCTCGCCTCCCCCACCTGAGGGGTGGGGTTGGCAGAGGGTGGCACACCCCTTTCCTCCCTTGGTGTTTCCCTCCAGTCTTCCCACCAGGTTGGGGGAGGAACCGGTGGGGACCAGTTGCTGAGTACAGCAAGTGGTCTGGGGAAGCTCACAAAGGCGGAATGCCTTTGAAGCTTCCCCCTGCCCATCCTGGGGGAGGGGCCTAGCACCTCACCCAGGACGTGCATTGTTGCAGGCCCGGAGAGCGGATGGCTCTCTACCAGGGGTCCAGCAACATGTCTGCTGTGTGGCAGCCTAGGCAGCCCCTCAGACAAGACGTGGATTGTAGGTTAGGTTCAGGGGGTAACTCTAAGTTGCCCTCTGACGTGCATTTTACAGTAAATCCCACACTGGCATCAGTGTGGGTTTACTGTGCTGAGGAGTTTGATACCAAACTTCTCAGTCTTCAGTGCAGCCATCATGGTGCTGTGGAGTACGTGCTGACGACCTCCCAGCACCATATACTCGGAATGGCAGCCCTGCACTTACAGTGCCCAGGAATGGGCCTGGGTACTGTAGGGGCACAGGGCTCATGCACCTGTGCCCTCACCACTGGCATAGGGCACCCAGCTAGAGGGGTGACTGAGGTATGCCAGGGCAGTGTGTTTGTGGGCATGGCACACAGGGATGTGTGCCATGTCGACTCTCTGTTTTGTTCTGCACCAAGACACTCAGCCTGCAAGGGCAGTGTGTGTGTGTCAGGGTACAGGGCCTCTAAGGGTGGCACAATAAGTGCTGCAGCCCTTAGGGGTCTTCTCTGGTCACAGTGCCCTGGGTACCTAGGGTACCATTTACCAGGGGCTTACCTGTGGCCAGAGATGCCAATTGGGTTTAGGCTGAGTACAGTTTTTAGGGAAGGAACACAGGCCCTGGGTACCTGATTGGCAGGGATCCAGGGCACACCAAGGAAAAGTGCATCAGTTATCAGGCAAAAAGTGGGGGGTTACTGCAACAGAAACCCACTTTCCTACACAAGCCCCCCAGCCCAAAGGCCAGGAGACTCAGCCAACGCTGGGAGAGCCTGTCTAGTCTTTCAGGCGAGGAAGAGTTGGGGAAGTGGTTTGAAAGTTGCAGGGCCTACTCCGCCTTATATCCTTCTGTCCAGGTCAGTCCCTTTGGGGAGCTGGCCTACCTCATCAGTTTCAGGACCTAATTCCCAAAGCTCCTCTCCTTGCTCTTTAGTGTCTTCACCCCATCTTTTAAGTTTGGGTTCAGAGGTGCCCACCTCTGCAAAGTCTAACTTAGCCAGGGCAAAGCCCAGCTTACCCACAGAGGTCACCCACAGTTTGAGCAACCCCACCATGACCAATAGGGTCAGGGGCCTAGCTTGTTATTTGGCAGGGGGTTAGGCCACCATGCCAAGGATAGGGCTGCCATGAAGGCTAACACCCAGCAGAGGCTGCTGACAGCTGTCAGTGCCCAGAACCACACCTTTAGCTCCTGTCTGGCAAGTGAAGGGGCTATCTTACAGGTCTCTTTGGGTCCTGGCTGTCTGCCTGTTGCTTTAGGGTGGGGGGTCACTAAACTTTGTAGTGAGCACCCTTCCTCCACCCTTTGTTCTGCCAGCTGAGGAGCCACCAACTCAGGCTGGACAGTTGCCTGACTAGTCAGGTCTTCTTGTTGGCTAGGGGGGCTTTACGAGGGCCACTTCTGGAGTTTTCCTCACTGGGATAGAATCTCCCTGGCCCTCTGGGACTGTGGCTAACAGTTGCCCACCTTTCCTACCCTGTTCCTTTTTACTCTTTTGGGGCTCAGCTGCACTGACTGCAGGTTGAGCCCCCCAGGTTTCTTGGGTGAGGCCTGGCATTGGGCCAGTGCCTCTCTTTGGCTCAGGTCCACCTCTAAGTGGTCATTCCCCAGGAGACAATCAAGGGGAGGTCTTTACTGACTACCACCTTTCTCCATCTAAGGGACCCAGCTATGACTAGGGGCACTACAGCCACAGGCCTAACAGTGACTCCCCCTGGGACAGCCCTTACTCTCCTTGATTCCCCTGGGACATACTGGTGTGGGAGTACCAACCTGTCATGCACCACAGTGTGACTGGCACAGGTATCTCTCAGGGCAGTGGCTGGGATTCCATTCACCAGTAGGCGGTGGAAGTGTCTACTCCCCTCTGGGATCTCCAGCTTACCTCTTGGGCCCATTTTCCAGTTGAAAGCTAGGAGGACTTCCTCATCTGAGGACCCTTCCTCCAGAGCTACACTGGCAACTCCTGGGGCTACACTAGTCACCCCTGGGGCTGTACTAGGGATCTTGTTTTTAGGACAGCTAGGGTCCTTGGTGTGGTGTCCTGACTTCTGACAGTTGTGACACCATATTCTGTTGGGATCCCAATTCTTACCTTGGTACCCTGGTTTAGTTTGTGAGGTGTCTTTGGGCCCACCCTCCTGGACAGGTTTTTGGGGGCTGCCTGGGACTCCTTACTTTTATCCTTAAGGGGTTCACTATCTTTCTTCTGGGGAGGCTTTGTGACCCCTTTCTTTTGGTCACCCCCAGTGGATGTCCTAGTTACCCTTGTTCTGACCCAGTGGTCTGCCTTCTTTCCCAATTCTTGGGGAGAAATTAGACCTAGGTCTACCAAATGCTGATGCAACTTTTCGTTTGTGCAATTACTTAGTATGTGTTCCTTCATAAACAAATTGTAAAGTCCAGGAAAATCCTGCACATTATGTCCAGCTAACCAACCATCCAGTGTCTTTACTGAGTAGTCTACGAAGTCAATCCAGGACTGGGTCTGGGTTTTGTGAGCCCCCTGAATCTAATTCTATACTCCTCAGTAGTGAGCCCAAATCCCTCAATCAGAGTATTCTTCATGAGGTCATAGGACCCTGCATCTGGCCCAGAGAGGGTCAGAAGCCTGTCTCTGCAGTTACCAGAGAACAGTTCCCACAGGAGTGCCCCCAGAGAGGTTTCTTTACTTTTCTTATTTCACAAGCCCTCTCAAAGGCTGTGAACCATTTGAGTGATGTCATCACCTTCCTCAAATTTAGGGACAATCCCTTTGGGGATTTTAGGATCAGAAGTTTCCTCCCTATCCTTAGTTTTAGTATTGCTGCCACCATTGATGGGTGCTAAACCCATCTCCTGTCTTTCCTTCTCTAGAGCCAGGAGTCTGGTCTCTAGGTCCAGTCTTTTGGCCAACCTTGCTAAAAGGTGGTCCTCCTCACTAAGGCTATCCTCAGTGTCCTCTCTGGGACCTGAACCACCTAGGTGGCCCCTAGGTCCCCAGAGGTTTACTCTTGGAAATAAGGGTGCAGTGACCCTGTCTTCCCTAGGAAGTGGTGGAGGTGGGTTACCATCCCCATCCTCCTCACTCCTTTCCTCCTCTGCGTGGTCATCACCATGCTCAGAGGGTGGGCCTTAGCATACTCAGCCAGGAGCTCCTGGAGCCCTTGTTTGGTTGGATGCTGGCCCATTGGTATATTTTTAAGTTTACCTAAGGACCTTATCTCTTTGAAAGACAAATGAAGATAAGGGGTGAGGTCGAGCTCCTCAACCATGTCCTGTATGTCATTATTATTTTCACTAATAGCTGGGTTGTTTTCTTGAGACATTCTAACAAAAAGTTCTAACCCCTCTACCCTTGACTATAGTGACTTTTTATTTTCTACAATTTTAAAGGGACTTAAGCAAGGCTCTAACAAGACTTTTAGTAATTTGGTAAAAAATGCCAATTTGAAAAAATCAGAATTCTAAAGGCAATTTAAGAGTTCTGTCGTGTGATCAGATGGTAACCAAGTAGTCCAACAATGCAAGTTTGTATCCCACCGCTGATCCACCAATGTAAGAAAGTGGCTCTGTATATACTGCACCAAGGTAAGGTTCAGTGTGCACAGAGTCCACAGTCCCCAGAGGTTTGGCAGAGGCTAAAGTTAGATATAACCTTACTCTCTAAAGTGGTAGCTTGGTCGAGCAGTAAGGCAGTATCAGAGGACAGTGTAAAGCATTTGTTGTACACACTCAGTCAGCAAATGAAGCCACACACTCAAGAACTGAACTCTAGGCCAATGGTTTGTATATAAAAATATAGTTGTTTTATTTTAGAACCAACAATGGGTGTCAAAATATACTTTCTCAGAATGAGATGCTTTAGTTAACTACTGTTCAATTGGCAATAGACTTTTGAATGCAATAGTTACAGTTGTTGCAATATGCAACACAATTTTAAACACAATTATACATTGAGCTCAATGGAAATTTCTGGTTAAATGCAATAGATTACTTTTTGGATTACTTTTCTAACCACGGGACTGGATCTTGGATTCAGTCCCGGGACACTTCCTGTAAACAGGTGAGAAAAAGCGTTTTGGTTATGGTAGTGATTTTTGAGGAATATTACTGTATTTCAAAAGTTGACACTTAGAAACTTTTCTGGGTAAAATTACCAATGTTATCCTAGGGAAGGAAATACAGTTTGCAAGCAAAGTATGTTTACGTTACTTTTGTAATCCAGTGCTGGACTCCTAGGTTCAGCACTGGGACATTACTTAAAACAGGTAAGTAATTACGTTTTTGTAGTTTGTACGATTTTTAAAGAATATTTGTATGATTCAGAAATCGACACTTAGAAACTTTTTCAACAAAAAGCAGGCAATGATATCCTATGAGAGGAATTTCCAGTTACTGGTAAGTACGGTAAAAATTACTTTTCATGGTCGGTACTGGACTAAAAGATGCAGTACTGAGGTCTCTCCTGATAGTAGGTGAGTAATTCGGAATTCGTTACTGTTGTGATTTTTAAGCAATATTTTGGTATTTCAAAAGTGGACACTTAGAAGAAATTTCACAGAAAACCAGTCAATGGATCCCTATGTAAGAAAATTCAATTCGCCGGTAAGTTACTTTTAACGTTACTTTTGTAATCCAGTGCTGGACTCCTAGGTTCAGCCCTGGGACATTTACTTAAAACAGGTAAGTAATTACGTTTTGGTAGTCTGTACGATTTTTAAAGAATATTCTTGTTTTCAAAAGTCGACACTTAGAAACTTTTTGGAAGAAAAAGTGCCCATGTTATCCTATGAGGAAAAATGAGTTATCGGTCTCGAGGTAAGTAATCGGTCTTTTGAGTTAGGGTTCTGGGGTTAGACTCAGGGGTCTCCCAGGGTCAGTGATGCACTGTTGTTGCACCCTCAGCGGCACTAGGGCGGCCGGGTGCAGAGTGTTGAGGCCCAATGTTATCCTATGGAGGATAGGGGGACTCCGGTTGGTGGCGGCTGGCAAGCAGGCCACGGGGTTGTGGGAGCAAAGCTCCTAGGGTTAAGCTCAGGGCACGTTGGGGACCAAGTTAGCACCAAAGAGGCACCCTCAGCGGCACTAGGGCGGCCGGGTGCAGAGTGCTGTTTTGAGGTCGGGTGCCCTGTTGATTTCAATGGAAATTTTCGGTTTTGGTTTTCAGCTGCAGGCTCGGTCCAGGAAGACTTCCAGGAGGAACCAACAGCTGGGCAGGTAAGTTGGAGGGCTCGGGGACGTAGGTGCACCTCGGGTTCCTTTCTCCAGGGCGCAGGGCGTCTGGATGCAGGGGTGTCTTTTGAGGTCGGATTTCACCTTACCGGGCCACTCGCGGTTGGGGGTTCTCCGTGCAGAGGCTGCAGGCGACGTCGGGGAGTCCTGGAGGGGTCAACCCACGGTGGACTCGGACTCTGGAGAGCTGGGGGACCTCGCTGGGACCGGTGGGCCACTTGAACTCGGGCTGTAGGCGGCGGGTGCAGTGGTGGTTCCAGGCGTCGGGTTTCTTTCTCCTCAGCAGGCTCGGAGTCTTTGTTTGGTGTTTCTTTTGAACAGAGCTGCTGTTCACAGGAGATCCGGTCTTTGTTGAAGGCAGTCAGTCCTCCCTGGGGTTCTGGAGGTCGCTGGCTGCAGGACAAGACTATTTTTGGCGCAGGATCTCTGGAAACTGCAGACGGGCCGGTAGGGCTGGGGCCAAGTCAGTTGTTCTCTGCAGTCTCCTCTGCTGGGCGTCTTCTTTCGTCCTTTTTCTTCTTAGGTTGCGGGAATCTAAGGAAGGAAGGTTCAGGGTGCCCCTAAATACTAGATTTAGGGGCGTTACAGGTAGAGTAAAGGGCAGGGACCAATGGGTCCCTGCCCTGAGAGTGGGTACACCCCTATCCTGCCACTCTCCTGTGGGAGGGGGCAGGAGCCTAGTCCTGATTGGGCAGGGCTCCCCATCTTCAAGATGGCGAGAGCCCGGAGATGTGCTTCACCTCGCCTCCCCCACCTGAGGGGTGGGGTTGGCAGAAGGTGGCACACCCCTTTCCTCCCTTGGTGTTTCCCTCCAGTCTTCCCACCAGGTTGGGGGAGGAACCGGTGGGGACCAGTTGCTGAGTACAGCAAGTGGTCTGGGGAAGCTCACAAGGCGGAATGCCTTTGAAGCTTCCCCCTGCCCATCCTGGGGGAGGGGGCCTAGCACCTCACCCAGGACGTGCATTGTTGCAGGCCCGGGAGAGCGGATGGCTCTCTACCCAGGGGTCCAGCAACATGTCTGCTGTGTGGCAGCCTAGGCAGCCCCTCAGACAAGACGTGGATTGTAGGTTAGGTTCAGGGGGTAACTCTAAGTTGCCCTCTGACGTGCATTTTACAGTAAATCCCACACTGGCATCAGTGTGGGTTTACTGTGCTGAGGAGTTTGATACCAAACTTCTCAGTCTTCAGTGCAGCCATCATGGTGCTGTGGAGTACGTGCTGACGACCTCCCAGCACCATATACTCGGAATAGCAGCCCTGCACTTACAGTGCCCAGGAATGGGCCTGGGTACTGTAGGGGCACAGGGCTCATGCACCTGTGCCCTCACCACTGGCATAGGGCACCCAGCTAGAGGGGTGACTGAGGTATGCCAGGGCAGTGTGTTTGTGGGCATGGCACACAGGGATGTGTGCCATGTCGACTCTCTGTTTTGTTCTGCACCAAGACACTCAGCCTGCAAGGGCAGTGTGTGTGTGTCAGGGTACAGGGCCTCTAAGGGTGGCACAATAAGTGCTGCAGCCCTTAGGGGTCTTCTCTGGTCACAGTGCCCTGGGTACCTAGGGTACCATTTACCAGGGGCTTACCTGTGGCCAGAGATGCCAATTGGGTTTAGGCTGAGTACAGTTTTTAGGGAAGGAACACAGGCCCTGGGTACCTGATTGGCAGGGATCCAGGGCACACCAAGGAAAAGTGCATCAGTTATCAGGCAAAAAGTGGGGGGGTTACTGCAACAGAAACCCACTTTCCTACAAGGACACAGACACAGCCAAAGCTATGGGAGCTCTACAAGCCACACCTAGCAGAGGTTCCTTTCGTCGCTCCTTATATAGAGGCGGCTCCAAAACTACAGCCACAGACACCACCTCTGCTAACTACAAAAACACCACTCAAACCTCCTCTAATAGAGGTTACTCCAGAGGTAATTACAGAGGTAATAACAACAGGGGTAGAGGACGCGGGTTTAACACACGCACCTCCCCTACCACCAAACAGTGACTTCCCTCCGTTTCCCCCGATCATTCCACTCCCGTCGGGGGAAGACTGTCAAAGTTCCTACCTGCGTGGAATTCCATCACCACCGACAGGTGGGTAATACAAATTATCCAGTATGGTTACTGCCTCGAACTCACTTCTACTCCCCCAACATACCACCCAGACAGCGTCCCATGTCCACGGAACATCTAACGCTCCTCAATCAAGAGGTTCTCTCTATGCTCCAAAAGCACGCAATAGAACCAGTCCCTCTACAACATCAGGGCACAGGGGTTTACTCACTATACTTTCTAATCCCCAAAAAGGACGGTTCCCTCAGGCCCATACTGGACCTCAGACCCCTCAACTATTACATTCACTCAGATCATTTTCACATGATCACTCTTCAACAAATACTTCCACTACTCCAACAAGGCGACTTCCTTGCCACACTAGATCTCAAGGACGCCTATTTCCATATTCCCATTCACCCTGCGCACAGGAAATACCTAAGGTTCATAGTGGACGGACAACATTATCAGTTCAAAGTCCTCCCATTCGGGGTGGCAACAGCACCAAGGGTTTTCACCAAGTGCCTAGCAGTAGTAGCTGCGCACTTACGAAGACAACACATTCACGTGTTTCCGTATCTAGACGACTGGCTAATAAAAGCCAAGTCACACAACCAATGTGTACAGCACACACTCCAAACAGTTCGGCTACTACACAATTTGGGGTTCACAATAAACCATACCAAATCGCATCTCCATCCCTCCTACATACATCAGTACCTAGGAGCCACAATCGATACCTCCAGGGCCCTTGCATACCCCAATCCTTCCAGGATAACAAGTATGCAAGCCCTCATCAACAAATTCCTACCTCAACACTACCTTCCAGCTCGAGTGTTTATGCAACTCGTAGGAATGATGGCCTCGTGCATCTTTATTGTCCCTCACGCACGACTTCAAATGCGGCCCCTGCAAGAATGCTTAGCACGTCAGTGGAACCAAGCTCAGGGCCAGCTTACAGATCTGGTGTTGGTAGACAGCCGCACTCATCGCTCTCTGCAATGGTGGAACATACAAAACATTTCCAAAGGGCGGCCGTTCCTAGAGCCAGTTCCACAAATAGTGCTCACAACAGACGCATCTCTCACCGGGTGGGGAGCTCACCTCCTTACCCACACAACGCAGGGCAGCTGGACCAAGTCACAAAAACTGCTCCACATCAACCACCTAGAATTATTAGCAATATTTCTAGCGCTAAAGTCATTCAACCGCATCTTACTCACAAGACTGTCTTAGTCAAAACAGACAACATGACAGCAATGTACTATGTACAAAAACAGGGGGGACACACTCTCTACAGCTGTCTCGCCTGGCGCAAGCCATATGGAGATGGGCCATTCCTCAAAACATTTACCTCCTTGCAGAACACCTTCCAGGAGTTCACAATCACATTGCGGATCTGTTAAGTCGACAGACACAACAGATTCACGAATGGGAACTGCATCCGCAAGTTCTACAACCTTTTTTCCAAATGTGGGGCCATCCACAAATAGACCTGTTCGCCACACAAGAAAACACAAAATGCCCAACCTTCGCCGCCAGGTTCCCACACCCGTCGTCCAAGGGCAATGCAATATGGATGAACTGGTCAGGCAGATTTGCATACGCTTTTCCGCCTCTCCCACTCATTCCCCTAGTAGTACGCAAACTCAGACAACAGTCTCTAACAATGATCCTAGTTGCTCCCACATGGGCAAGACAACCATGGTTCACAACACTTCTCGAACTCTCAGTAGTTCCACACCACAAACTGCACCTCTCTCCACACCTCTTAACTCAGAACCATGGAGAGATCAGACACCCCGATCCAGGTCAACTGAATCTGGCAATATGGCTCCTGAAGTCCTAGAGTTCGGTTACCTTAACCTTCCACCTGAGTGTATGCAGGTCATTAAAGAAGCCAGACGTCCCACTACCAGGGCTTGTTATGCAGCAAAATGGAAAAGGTTTGCTATTTATTGCAATAACAACAATATCAACCCACTAGATGCCTCCATACAAAACATTATCTGTTACTTGCTGCATCTGCAAACATGTAACCTAGCATACTCATCCATAAGATTACATCTTGCCGCTCTAGCCGCATACTTACAAAACAGACAGCATTTGTCACTGTTTCGAGTACCTGCAATTAAAGCCTTTATGGAAGGCCTTAAAAGAATCATTCCCCCTAGATTGCCACCCTCTCCAGCATGGAATCTAAATATTGTCCTCACCAGGCTCATGGGTCCCCCATTTGAACCTCTGCACAAATGTGAGTTACAATTTCTTACATGGAAAGTAGCCTTCCTAATTGCAATAACCTCTCTCAGAAGAGTGAGTGAGATTCAGGCTTTAACCATACAAGAACCTTTTTTACAAATCCATCGTAATAAAGTAGTTCTCAGACCAAACCCCAAATTCCTACCTAAAGTAATTTCTGCTTTTCACCTTAACCAATCAATAGAGTTACCCGTCTTTTTCCAAGACCCAGACTCTGTAGCAGAAAGAGCTCTACACACACTAGATGTCAGAAGAGCCCTACTTTACTACATTGACAGGACCAAACCTTTCAGAAAGACAAAACAATTATTTGTAGCTTTCTCCCCACCACATAAAGGTAATCCCATCTCAAAGGCTGGCATTGCTAGATGGATAGTCAAATGCATTCAAATTTGCTACCAAAAGGCTAAACGCACCTTAATAATTCCCCCTAGGGCACATTCCACACGTAAACTAGGGGCTTCTATGGCATTTTTAGGGAACATCCCCTAAATGACATATGTAAGGCAACAACATGGTCTACGCCACATACCTTTACCAAACACTATTGTGTTGATGTACACGCAAAGCAGCAAGCTGCTGTGGGCCAAGCTGTTCTTAAAACACTTTTTCAGACTACTGCAACTGATACAGGTGACCACCGCTAGGGGAGACACTGCTATACAGTCTATGCACAGTGTACGATCTGCAGCTCATATGCCTCGAACGGTAAATGCTACTTACCAGTATGCATCTGTTCTTGGCATGTAGAGCTGCAGAGTCGCTACACGCCCACCCACCTCCCCGGAACCTGTATCCGTTCCAGTATAATCTTAATTAGATATATTCACATGGACATCTTTTTCTTCTTACTGACTCCATCTTTTCCCATCATGGCGAAAAACAATCTAACCATGGAGTCGATGCCCATGCGCACTATCGTCCAAAGGAGGAGTCACCTATCTCGTGACTACAAAAGACTCTTCCAAGACAACAACAAAGTGCAAGCATCCGAGCCCAACACCAGATGGCGATCTCATGCACAGTGTACGACTCTGCAGCTCTACATGCCAAGAACAGATGCATACTGGTAAGTAGCATTTACCTTCTATATGCTCCGGGATCCCGCACATGGGCGGGGATTATTCAGTGCTTATGACTGAGATACCGCTGGAAGAGAACTAGGATTACAGGTAAGTAACTTATCCTTTCAGACTAGGTTTGGAGTGACCCATAGAATTGGCTTTTTCGGTGTCCTCGTATGTTTGAGTCCACCGGAGGGCCAATATAGTACTCTCCATGAAAAGGGACACTGAGGAGTTGTTGTTTGACTTCTGGGCAAAATCAAGAGACTAACAGCTAGGCATGTCAGCAGAAAATGCCTCTGGATTCACACTGCAGGCGCCGTCGTGGAGGGCAGGAGTGGTTAGCCACTGCTGGACACGACTTCTGGATCACCGGGGAGATTTCACTGCATATGTGAGCCACCCATACCTGGGTCGTGGGCGTCTGGTGGAGAGTGGGCAGGAGACGTGGATCAGGAGTCTTTAAAGTCTGTTTCTTCTGGACAGGTCCGCTGTCCTCAGGAGATTTGAGTCTTTATTGAAGGCAACAGTCCTCCGAGGGGTTTTGGAGGTCGCTGTTGCAAAACAGGTCGCATGATAGTTGAAGCTGGATAAACGCCGGTAGGGCTGGGGCCAAGGCAGTTTTCATCTTCTGGCTTCTGCTGCAGGGTTTCTTTTTAGGTCGTCTCAGATCTACGGGTCACGTCTGGGGGAGCCACCCAAATGCTAAATTTAGGAGGTGTTCTATGGGAGTAGCAGGTAGGACCAATGGGGCACCTTAATTAGACTACACCCTTCAGTATGCCTCCCTCCTGTGGGAGGGGGCATACATAGACCTAGCCTTGATTGGAGGGGTCCCCCATCTTCAAGTTGGCAGGGGCAGTTGCATGGCCTAAGGTGAACTGTGTCCTGGTGCATACCATTACTGCACCTAATAACTCACCCAGGATCACAAGTCACACTGTAACTTACACTTCAAACAAAAACAACTTGCAATGTCGTCACCCCACACTAGGTGGCAGGAGTGTGCTCAGCATGTGAATCTACACAGCTGCAATCTCAAATCAATTGCGATATAAGCAAAGCATTACTTTAACAATCACAAAAATGGTGACTTTGTTCTGAACTCCTTATATTCACTGTCATCTAGCCCAAATAAAAATAAATGTTACTTACATCCTTATTTGTGTTTCAGGGGGATTTTGGCACGCAGAAGGAAGCTGCATGGGCTATAAGTAACTTAACGATCAGTGGAAGAAAAGATCAAGTGAGTAACAGATTTTAATTTGAAGGCTACATAAAGAATTTTAAGCATGGTAGTCTTGGATTTGCACTGCACTTTTAAATGTTTGGAATCTTAACTTCATGAATATCAATACAGAAGTGTATTTGTGAATCGACATAGCAGTGCAAGCCAATGAGTTGTACATTTTGAAGGCAGTTAGTTCATCTGGAGCTTATGATTGAGGTCAATCTAAAGCACCTTTTAGATTGCCCTGCATTTATAAGTCAACATAGTATGTGTGGCATGTTCTCGGTCATTGGTCATTAGGAAGCATCCATGGTGGGTACTGTATACCATTGGCATCCCAGGGCCGCAAGTACAGTTGCATTACAAATAACTAAATTGCCCCTTTACTGTTTTTGTATCAAAGTTGATCAGTGTCACTTGATCTCGGAGGTAATAAAAGGTTTGAAACTCTATGATCAGTGTGGTCTGTGACTTGTAAAAGAAATGGGTTTCTATAAACAAGTCATTAAGTTAAAATATACAAAAAACAACCACTGTTAGCACTTAACTTGGTTGCAGTATGACCAAAAACCTTTTTGGGTGCTAGGTGCTATATTTTCTAGAAAATGGAACCCAATGGCAATGTTCTTTTAGTGGTGCGAGGGAGACCCAGTTTTTTGTGCATACCTTTTTAGTCTTTGGATTTTCTACAGACTGGTTACTACCACCTAGTTAGTGGACAGAGGTGTCCTGCCAGAATGCAACAATGTATTACATTTGTCCTTGCACCAGTTTATTTATGGCTCTGTCAGTCTGAACAGCCCTCTCATTGACCCATGTGGTTGTAGCCAGCATGAAGTCCATAAAGCAAAAAATTGCAAAGCCCCATCTTCCCATCCGGTCTAAAATTTCTAATGGGGACTAAACGACAGTTTAACATAGGCTTTGGTGTCATGGGAGGGGGTGGGTGGGAGGGGGGTTGAGTCGCTGTCTAGTCATTAAGGGTTTATTACACTGGGTGGAGACACAGATGGGTAGATCAGTTGGGACACTAATCGGTCTCCCAGTTGCTTAAGGGAGAATGTGTAGCGGATGGAAAGTAGGCCCTCTGAATCGGAGGGAGAACGGCAGCAAGATCCCGAAACTCGTGTCGTAGAAGACTTCATGAGTATGGTCTGTTTGCACGCACAACCCCGGTTCTGCACAGCGCCCATGTGGACAGGCAGAACACTCCCACCCCGTGGGGAGGGGGTCAACGGCTTCTAGCCCAGAGTCTCAAACAGCCTGCAAGGCCACCACTGCCTTCAGGCCAGGGTCACGACTGACTGAAGCCTACAACACTTCTCTCTCCAGCCACGAAGGCCCTGTACAAGGCATGGCCCCCTTCGGAGCGACAGGGTCGTTCGCGCCAGTGCTGAAACAGACATCCACCCTGAGTTCGCCACTGGCACAGAAGCCACCACCAAAAATCTGATAGGCGCCGAAGGCCCTGTCGACCCCCGAAGATTCAATCTGCTCTGAAAAGTCAGTCTACCTCTGAAGATTCAGAACAGCTCAACCTGAAACACCTTCAGAGGAGTTAAATGCTCACAAAAAGTCTCTTTATCCACCTGCAGAATCTTCCAAGGAAGTTAACTTTTGAGGTACAAATTGCTTTGGAACTGCCTCCACCTCTGAAGTACAAGAGGCATAAGCATTAAGCTACTCCCTCCCCCCTCCCTCCTTGACCACTACTTCCACTACCTCTTCATACCCCACCTTCTCCAGCTACACCAGTGGAGACAGCACACAACCCATTGGGTCCAGCTAAACCTTTGGATATACCCATTGACCTTGAACCCAGGGATGATACATGGGATGATTGATGTCGATCCACCTCGGTGATAGACTCAGATCTGTATCCCGCGAAACGTATTCCCTTATTCTCCCCCCTACTACTTTCCTCAAGGTCCTACACAGGGTAGCCCTTATCATGAAGTTGATATGCATGTTGTTCCTGGTCAAAATGTTGTAAAAAACCCAGCGCACACTTCAGTTCCTCCCAGTGCTCAGAGGGAAGCTCAAGACTGTGAGACTTTGAAAGATCCAAGGGTCAATTACACCTAGTGTCCATAAAAAATAAAGAAAACCTCACCCACTGATCTCCCTGTAGGAAGCTGGCTCTGTATATACTATACCAAAGTGAGGTATAGTGTGCACAGTCCAGTGGAACCCAAAAGGTAGGCAGAGGTAAAGTAGATAGCACCTCACTCTCTATTTGGGGTAGTGTGGTCGAGCAGTAAGGCTTTATCAGAGGACAGTTAAGCATTTGTTGTACACACAGTCAGCAAATGAATTCACACACTCAAAGACTGAACTTCAGACCAATTGGTTTTGTATAAAAATACCTTTTTAGTTATTTTATTTTCTAGAACCAAGCAAGCCTGGCACAGGTAAGAAATAAATACTTTACAGTAGCAATGCAGTTTGTAAATAGTTTGAATTGTAAATGTACTTTGATTTGATTACAGTAATGTTACTGATAATGCAATGCTTTTCAGAATATAGTACATACACTTTGTATAGGATTTTTAGTAAAATTACAGGTAAGTTACTTTTGAGATTACTTTTCTTAGTGTTTATACCTGGATACTACACTGGGACATTTCCTGTAAACAGGCAAGTAAAAGCGTTTTTGTTAGTACAATTTTAAAGAATTTCTTTAGGTTTTCCAACTCCACACTTAGAAACTTTTCATAGAAAAACAGTCAATGTTATCCTATGGAGGAAAATAGTGTTATCGGTTTAACGGTAAGTACTTTGTTGTGGGAGTTGATGTTCTGGGGTTAGACTCAGGGGTCCCCCAGGGTCAAGGATGCACTCTTGTTACACCCTCAGCGGCACTAGGGCGGCCGGGTGCAGAGTGCTGAGGCCCAATGTTATCCAATGAGGGATAGGGGGCCTCCGGTTGGTGGCTGCTGACGAGCAGGCCACTGGGTTGTGGGTGCAAAGCTCCTGGACTTAGCTCAGGGCAAATGGGGGTTTAGGCCAGCACAAAAGATGCATGCACCCTCAGCGGCACTGGGGCGGCTGGGTGCAGAGTGCTGTTTTGGCATTTGGTGCCCTGTAGCTTTCAATGGAGAGTCTCTGATTTGCAAAAGCACTGCAGGCTCAGGGACGAAGGTCTTCTGGGTGCGACCACCACTTGGAGAGGTAAGTTGGGATCTTGGGGGTTGGTTAGGCACCGTCGGTTGGGCCACCCAAGGCCGTGAGGCGTCGGGTGCCTTTTAGGGTCGGATCTCCTTACCAGCTCCTAGTCGCGGTTGGGGGGGAGGGGGGGGCGGATTTGGCAGTAGCTGGAGTCTGTAGGTGAAAAAATCCGGTGTTCAAGGGAGACTGTCTTTTCTTTGGAAGGCAGGGCAGGTTCTCGAGGTTGCTGGCTGCAGGACTGTAGGAAGCTGGCTCTGTATACTCTATACCAAAGTCGGGTATAGTGTGCACAGTCCAGTGGTACCCCAAAGGTAGGCAGAGGTAAAGTTAGATGGCACCTCACTCTCTATTTGTGGTAGTGTGGCCGAGCAGTAAGGCTTTATCAGAGGACAGTGTTAAGCATTTGTTGTACACACTCAGCCAGAAAATGAATTCACACACTCAAAGACTGAACTTCAGACCAATTGTTTTTGTATAAAAATATTCTTTTAAGTTATTTTATTTCCTAGAACCGAGCAAGCCTGGCACAAGTAAGTGAGAAATACTTTGCAGTAAATATACAGTTGTAATACAGCTTGGATTGTAATTGTATATGCATTTTGTTTTGACGTAGAGTATTGTTACTGAGAAATGCTATGCTTTGTAAATACAGTACATATACTTTGAATGGGCGTTTTAGTAAAATGACCAGTACATTACTTTCAGATTACTTTTCTTACACACTGTAGTATAGCTGGATACTACACTGGGACATATCCTGTAAACAGGTAAGTAAAAGCGTTTTTGTTAGTACAATTTTAAAGAATTTCTTTAGGTTTTCCAACTCCACACTTAAACTTTTCATAGAAAAACAGTCAATGTTATCCTATGGAGGAAAATAGTGTTCTCTTCCAGGGGATATTCATCAATAGTCCTAAGCATTGACTAATCCCCGCCCACGTGCGGGACCCCGGAGCATATATAAAAATACATATATATGTGTATGTTTAGAACCACAAGTACATAGTACTTCCAAAACATACATATATACATGTATATACACATAAATATGCAGCCTATCATAGATCCAATAGACTAAAATGCCAAAATTACATGGATTTCTATTGCAAGAAAATAATATCACATGTAAATAGTGTAATAGAGAACATATACTGCAGTAGTGTTCCACAACAACCCTTTATTTTCATAAAAGAAAAAGAGGTAATAGCAGGCAATTTGTTCCTAGGCTGCATAGATGAATAACATCACATTATAATAAACTGGCACCTTGCCTTTAAGGCTTCAGAGAACGTGGACACTGTGCCGTTAAGACCTCCAGGAGCCCCCTGCTCCCATCATGCACCACAGGTGACGGGTCAGTTTTTTATTTCCGGGTCCTTCTGTGAGGATCCTGGAGCTTGAGCTAGTCCTTTTTTTTTTTTCTTTTTTTTTTTTTTCTAATTCTAGTCAGAAATTGGTTTTCGACCACTTCGACATCTGCCTTTGCTGGTATTATTTTTTATCTTTTTCTGACACTTAACAATCTTTTTAGGTCAGAAATGCCAGCTTTATTTAACAAATGTCCTTCCTGTTGTCAGAAAATGGCTAAATCTGACCCTCACTCTGTGTATTGTCTGCCATCCTCACACAATCCACAGAAGTGTTACTACTGCCAGCAATATTCAAAGAACTCTGCGTGACAGAGAAGATCAGACTTCATGCGTCAATGGAGAGAGGAAAGTCTAAAAGTGGCTTTGAGAGGAATCCCAAGAAGCCCTCCTCTCATGGAAAACAGAAAAGGTGTCGATCTGCTTCCCCAGCTTCCAAAAGAAGGCAGATTCCAGATTGCTCGCCGCCAGCGTCTAAATCGGCGTCAGAAAAACGAGTAAGTCACTCTACGATGTCGAGGGACAGATCGCCGTCGAAACGACAACCTCCGTCGACAAAAAGTAAGTCTACGTCGAGGCATACTTCGGGCTCGAAGTATATGGGTGACGACAGACCGAAGTAGACGTCGAAGTATCAGTCGACGGTAAGACACCGGTCGACGTCGAGATCTCTGCCTCCTTCACGAAGGTCGGCGTCAAGAGGATCGATGATGAGAGCACCCTCTCCGACCCACAGACGGTAGGCGTCGAGGGCAAGATCACTGTCCAAGTCGACGTCGAAGATGCCACGCACCTACCGGCATTCGACGTCGAAGGCCGTCACGGTCACCGTCTAAGAGACCGACGTCTAGGGCATCACCGCATACACGAATCCTCAAGTGTCTCCACAGCAGCGGTCGACGCTGGTGGTGGCATTATCCTGTTCGTCGTCGAGGAATCTCTCGACGTCTAGGGAGAGAATTCTCGCCACTGCAGGAGACGTACCAGAGAAGCCAAGATCGACGTCGAACAATGCGGTCGACGTCGAGAGGTGTCATCTTCTCCTGGTATCAACATTATACAGATCACACCTGAGGGATCTCCGGCTCCAGGAGAAAAGTCTCTACCTATTAATGTCTCCAAGATGGCTAGAAGACATACGATGCTGGAAAGTCCCACCTAGAGTTCCGGGCTCGGAATTCTCCAAATCTTTCGCCATCCAGAGTCTCTGGGGGACCCCCTCCACGCAGGTCTCCAAGAAGATCTAGGTCCCTAGCAACACGGTGTTCAAGATCAAGAGGGCGCTCATGATCTCACCGTTCTCCACCTAAAAGAAGACGTAGATCTCCATCTACCACGTCTACAAGGTCTTCCATTGGGGATTATTCACCTACTTTATCTGCGACACCTCCATCCAGGGTGTCCCCGATTGACGATATCGGAACTTTCAATGAAGTTGTCTGCAGGGGTGCCAACAAGTTACATATCAATGTCTGCACCTCCAGTTTCAACGTCCGTCCTATTCGAAACCCTTCATAGGTCGTCGGCAAGGCCTCTACTTCCTTTGGTTCCAGGTCTGCTAGAGCCAGCAATGCAGACCTTATAGACTCCGGCCACGGTGGGTTCAGCTACCACACGGATTTCCCAAAAATATAAGGCTTCAGAACAGGACCCATTTTTTCTTCGTGCAGACCCACCTCCAGACTCAGTCATAGTGGCTGCAGCCAGAAAGACGCATTCGGCTACATCTTCTTCCACTGCCCCACCAGAGAAGGACAGCAAAAATATGGACTCTTTAGGTAAACGAATGTGCAATACATCTGCTTCGGTAATGAAGGTGGCTAATGCTTCCGCCTTGCTGGGTCGGTACGATAGGTCTCTCTGGGACTCGTTGGCGAGATTTACAGAGAAGCTACCAAAGGAGGATCAACAGGACTTCCAGGAAATCCTGCAAGAAGGCGGACTGGTGGCTAATCAGATCATCAGTGCAGCCGCAGATGCATCCGAATTGGCGGCCCATGGATATTCACATGGCATTTGCTCGAGGCGCTCAGCATGGCTTCGTTTCGCGGGACTAAAACTGGATGCACAGAGAAAAATCACGAACTTTCCCTTCAATGAATCTTCTCTGTTCGGGTCCCATGCGGACGACGAAATGTCCAAAATGAAGACTGAATTAGACACTCTGAAAGTGGTTGGCTTTGAGACGAGGAAAGAATTTAGGCGAAGGTTCTGTTCCTTTCAACAGAGGGTTCAAACCCCTCATTGGAAAACGCAGAATCAAAATCAAGGTCAATCCAGGTCTCACTACCAGCAGAGAAGACCCGGACGAGGGAGATGATCTACAAAACAGCAGTCTAATGCGCCTAAACAACCAACAAAACCATGAGGGGTGGCTTCCTCCATGCCTGTTAACCACTCCAGTGGGAGGAAGTGTTATGTTGCATCTGGAGGAGTGGGAGAAACTAACAAAGGACAAGTGGGTTCTAAATATTGTGCGGAATGGCTATCTGCTCAGGTTCAAATACCCACCACCATCATTTCCTCCGCGACAAGGGCCTCTCCAAGGACACCACTTGTTGCAATCGGAGGTGAACGTTCTCCTACAAAAACCATGCCATAGAAAAAGTCCCTATTCCGCAAAGAAAGCAAGGGATTTATTCTCGTTATTTTCTGGTGCAGAAAAGAGGTCCTTCCAGAGAATACAGACCAATACTCGACTTGAGACTGTTAAACAAATACATTTGCAAAGAAGTTTCGAATGTTGGCGCTACATCAAATATTCCCTCCGCTTCATCATGGGGACTGGATGTGTGGTATAGACCTACAGGACGCATACTTTCATGTTCCAGTGTCCAAAAAACATCGCAAATTTCTACATTTTCAAGTGTCGTCCCAACATTTTCAGATCAAGGTTCTCCCGTTCTGGCTCAAATCAGCTCCCCGAACGTTTTCGAAATGCATGGCAGTTGTGGCAGCGTTTCTTCGCAAGCGAAGGATATTCATATATCCTTATCTGGACGACTGGCTCCTGAAGAGCTTGTCACCTGCTCTGCTTCAGACTCCTCTCTCGTGCTGTCTGCAACTACTGAACAGGTTGGGTCTTCATGTCAACTTCAACAAATCAATCTTCAACCCAACACACAAGATCCACTACCTGGGTGCCTCCCTGGATACCGCAAAAGCAAGCGTGTGTCCGGAGGAGAGGTTATCATCGATTAACGAGAAATGTCACAGCCTTCTTCACACACCGTATCCCACAGTCAGGCAGGTGTCATCACTGCTGGGATCAATGGCATCATGCATTTTCATCGTACCAAACGCCAGGTTAAACATGCGTCCTTTGCAGCAATCTCTGGAGGACCAGTGGATGCAGATATCTGGGCGCTGGATCAGGTGCTTCTCTCCCAATCGGCCAAGGAATCCATCAAATGGTGGATGAAGCGATCCAATCTGAAGGGAGTTCCCTTTCACCTGGACCCTCCTACCCAGACGATAGTCACGGATGCTTCACTCCAAGGATGGGGTGCTCACATGGGTACTCTGCAAGTTCAGGGCCTCTGGTCAGACACAGAACAAAGTTATCATATCAACCTCTTAGAGCTGAGGGCAGTACACTTGGCTTCAAATCGCTGAACCCTTCACTCCAGTCTCGGTCCCTTCTGATTCAGACGGACAATACCACCACCATGCATTATTTGAACAAGCAGGGGGGTATCCGATCGAGACCTCTCTCTAGATTCTCAGACCATCTGGAAATGGCTTCTCGCAAGAGACTTACCCATTTTGGCAATGCATCTCCCGGGGACTCTCAATGTCCAGGCGGACGTCTTAAGC
Organism: Calotriton arnoldi; assembly: GCA_963921515.1. NCBI lineage: Eukaryota > Metazoa > Chordata > Amphibia > Caudata > Salamandridae > Calotriton > Calotriton arnoldi. The sequence continues at coordinate 1,287,828 of CAWUFW010004072.1, forward strand.
CGAGACTTCGTCAAAGCTCACGACTGGGTTCTAAACGACTAAGTCACTCAAAACATCTTTCGAAACTGGGGAATTCCAGACATCGACCTGTTTGCAGATGCGGTAAACGCAAAATGCCCCGTCTTCGCATCCAGGTTTACTCGACCAGGCTCTCGGGGCAATGCCCTTTTGATAAGATGGTCTCAGACATTACTGTACGCCTTTCCACTAATTCCGTTGATTCCCACAGTGATCAACAAGTTTTACAGGACCAATACCAGAATGATTCTGATAGCCCTGGAATGGCCCCGTCAGTGGTGGTATCCGGATCTTCAGCTATTGGAAGTCCCGCACAGGAGGTTACCATGCCGTCCAGACCTATTACCCAAGAACGAAGGGAAGGTGTTTCACCCCAATCTCTCATCCCTACAATTGACAGCATGGCTCCTGAAGTCCTTCAATACGGACACCTAGATTTGACTCCGGAATGTATGAACATTCTCAAAGAGGCCAAGAGACCTTCCACTAGACAATCTTATGCTTTTAAGTGGAAGCGTTTTTACTTGTGGTGCACGAACAATGGACCTGATCCCGTCCGGGGTCAGGAACAGGTGCTTTTACCATACTTACTGCATTTGGCCAAATCTGGCCTTAAATTTTCCTCTAGTCTATCTTGCAGCTATCACAGCATAGAGAAAATCCCCATCTCAGGTTTCCTTTTTTGAAATTCCTGTGGTCAAAGATTTTCTCGAAGGATTAAGAAAGGTTTGCCCACCAATCAGGGCTCCTTCTCCACCTTGGGAACTCAACATTGTTCTAGCAAAATTGATGGGTGCTCCCTTTGAGCCTATTCACAGAGCTTCTTTACAACATTTGACATGGAAATGTCACCTCTGCTCGCAGAGTGAGTGAGATCCAGGCACTGTGAAGAGCCCTACATTGTTTTTCATGCAAACAGTGGTTTTAAGAACCCATCCGAGTCTTTTACCCAAAGTAGTCTCTGATTTCCGCATTAATCAGACAATCAATCTCCCTGCATTTTTTTTCCGAATCCTTCAAATCCTCCGGAAAGGTCCCTCCATTCTTTGGACCTCAAGAGGGTTCTGAAGTTCTACTTGGATAAGACAGAGCTTGAGGAAAACTGACCAACTGTTAATACTGGTTCTGCAGCTTCTAAAAGATCGATCTCTAGGTGGATAGTGTCTTGTATATCTTTGTCTTACCAACTGGCCAATAGAGTCCTCCCGGGCAAGCCTAAGGCCCATTCTACCAGGGGAAAGGCCTCGACCACGGCTCTCCTTAGAAACATACCTATGGCAGAAATTTGTAAAGCAGCCACATGGCGTTCAGTACATACTTTCACGCGCCGTTACTGTTTGGACTCTGATACACAGGCGGATGCTCAATTCGGGCAAGCCTCACTCAGAAATTTGTTTGGATGATTACATATTAGATGCTATGTTATTTGTTCTTGCTGCTGTTTGCTCGTCCGCGAGGAAGTGGGCATGGGCTTGCTACTCTGTTCAGTGCTTATGACTATTGATGAGTATCCCCTGGAAGAGAAGGATAAGTTACTTACCTGTATTCCTAGTTCTCTTTCAGGGGTATACTCATCAAAGTCATAAGCAACACTCCCGCCTCCCCGGACTAGCATTAACAGTACGATAGTTAACAGGGCTGATTGGGGGGTGGGAGGAGTTAATCGCTTATTTGCGGAGCTGGAGCAAGCGCGCAGGCAGAGACGTGCTCACCCCTTCTTGGAGGTTTGCTCGTGGCGCTGCTTGATAATTGATTGAAAAAACGCTGCTACGTTTTTAAAAACTGAAGGAACCTCTTAATCTTGTATTTTGCACTGTATTTTATTCACGCTCAGTGCTCCCTCACTTCCGCTACCCTGGTGCACTTCCGCCTCACTTTACGGTCTAGTGCTCGGGGACTGTCAGCTGCTGCACAGCAGGGCTGATTGGGGGGGATTAGGAGGAGTTAATCGCTTATTAGCGGAGCTGGAGCAAGCTCGCCGCGGGCGCTCCTAAGGCAAGCCCGTCTGCGCCTGTCCGACCGGGATCAGGGGCCAGCCCCCCTGGTCCCCGTTACCCATATTCCACGGAGGAACTCCTGACCCTAGCTCAAGGCACGGTGCTACTGGATAATAACGTCGCTGACGCCCTCAGGTCTGAAGGTCTATTAAGGATACAAACGGTAGTAGGTAGCACAGGTCCCATACCTCTTCCATCCAGGGCGTCCTGGCCCATTGGCCCACGGGGTCTACGGGTGGCTACCCTTAACACCCGCTCCTTGCAGAAGCACAATCTTGAGGTTTTCTCGCTCCTCCAAGATGACCCCCTGGATATCCTAGGAGTCACTTAAACCTGGCTCGAGGAGGCCTCGGACTTAGTAGCAGCCATGCCCCTGAACTATGCTGCCCTGTGTTATAACCGAGCTGGCAGCACTAGAGGGGGTGGAGTCGAGATCCTGTATAATCAACAGTTAAAGACGGAGACCCTATGCGCAGAAAGCATCGAGGGGGGCAGATGTGTTGGGAGCTAAGATCAGCCAGACCACCTGCTTAATCGTTTTGATAGTCTATCGCCCACCCCGAACGCCACCCAAATTTGTTGAGCTCTTCACCGAATTAGTCAACGATATCCGCTCCCGGTATCCATGTATCCTGGTGATGGGGGTGTAGGAAAGTGGGTTTCTGTTGCAGTAACCCCCCCACTTTTTGCCTGATAACTGATGCACTTTTCCTTGGTGTGCCCTGGATCCCTGCCAATCAGGTACCCAGGGCCTGTGTTCCTTCCCTAAAAACTGTACTCAGCCTAAACCCAATTGGCATCTCTGGCCACAGGTAAGCCCCTGGTAAATGGTACCCTAGGTACCCAGGGCACTGTGACCAGAGAAGACCCCTAAGGGCTGCAGCACTTATTGTGCCACCCTTAGAGGCCCTGTACCCTGACACACACACACTGCCCTTGCAGGCTGAGTGTCTTGGTGCAGAACAAAACAGAGAGTCGACATGGCACACATCCCTGTGTGCCATGCCCCTAAACACACTGCCCTGGCATACCTCAGTCACCCCTCTAGCTGGGTGCCCTATGCCAGTGGTGAGGGCACAGGTGCATGAGCCCTGTGCCCCTACAGTACCCAGGCCCATTCCTGGGCACTGTGTGCAGGGCTGCCATTCCAGTATATGGTGCTGGGAGGTCATCAGCACGTACTCCACAGCACCATGATGGCTGCACTGAAGACTGAGAAGTTTGGTATCAAACTCCTCAGCACAGTAAACCCACACTGATGCCAGTGTGGGATTTACTGTAAAATGCACGTCAGAGGGCAACTTAGAGTTACCCCCTGAACCTAACCTACAATCCACGTCTTGTCTGAGGGGCTGCCTAGGCTGCCACACAGCAGACATGTTGCTGGACCCCTGGGTAGAGAGCCATCCGCTCTCCCGGGCCTGCAACAATGCACGTCCTGGGTGAGGTGCTAGGCCCCCTCCCCCAGGATGGGCAGGGGGAAGCTTCAAAGGCATTCCGCCTTTGTGAGCTTCCCCAGACCACTTGCTGTACTCAGCAACTGGTCCCCACCGGTTCCTCCCCATCCTGGTGGGAAGACTGGAGGGAAACACCAAGGGAGGAAAGGGGGTGTGCCACCCTCTGCCAACCCCACCCCTCAGGTGGGGGAGGCGAGGTGAAGCACATCTCCGGGCTCTCGCCATCTTGAAGATGGGGAGCCCTGCCCAATCAGGACTAGGCTCCTGCCCCCTCCCACAGGAGAGTGGCAGGATAGGGGTGTACCCACCCCAGGGCAGGGACCCATTGGTCCCTGCCCTTTACCTACCTGTAACGCCCTAAATCTAGTATTTAGGGGCACCCTGAACCTTCCTTCCTTAGATTCCCGCAACCTAAGAAGAAAAAGGACGAAAGAAGACGCCCAGCAGAGGAGACTGCAGAGAACAACTGACTTGGCCCCAGCCCTACCGGCCCGTCTGCAGTTTCCAGAGATCCTGCGCCAAAAATAGTCTTGTCCTGCAGCCAGCGACCTCCAGAACCCCAGGGAGGACTGACTGCCTTCAACAAAGACCGGATCTCCTGTGAACAGCAGCTCTGTTCAAAAGAAACACCAAACAAAGACTCCGAGCCTGCTGAGGAGAAAGAAACCCGACGCCTGGAACCACCACTGCACCCGTCGCCTACAGCCCGAGTTCAAGTGGCCCACCGGTCCCAGCGAGGTCCCCCAGCTCTCCAGAGTCCGAGTCCACCGTGGGTTGACCCCTCCAGGACTCCCCGACGTCGCCTGCAGCCTCTGCACGGAGAACCCCCAACCGCGAGTGGCCCGGTAAGGTGAAATCCGACCTCAAAAGACACCCCTGCATCCAGACGCCCTGCGCCCTGGAGAAAGGAACCCGAGGTGCACCTACGTCCCCGAGCCCTCCAACTTACCTGCCCAGCTGTTGGTTCCTCCTGGAAGTCTTCCTGGACCGAGCCTGCAGCTGAAAACCAAAACCGAAAATTTCCATTGAAATCAACAGGGCACCCGACCTCAAAACAGCACTCTGCACCCGGCCGCCCTAGTGCCGCTGAGGGTGCCTCTTTGGTGCTAACTTGGTCCCCAACGTGCCCTGAGCTTAACCCTAGGAGCTTTGCTCCCACAACCCCGTGGCCTGCTTGCCAGCCGCCACCAACCGGTGTCCCCCTATCCTCCATAGGATAACATTGGGCCTCAACACTCTGCACCCGGCCGCCCTAGTGCCGCTGAGGGTGCAACAACAGTGCATCACTGACCCTGGGAGACCCCTGAGTCTAACCCCAGAACCCTAACTCAAAAGACCGATTACTTACCTCGAGACCGATAACTCATTTTTCCTCATAGGATAACATGGACACTTTTTCTTCCAAAAAGTTTCTAAGTGTCGACTTTTGAAAACAAGAATATTCTTTAAAAATCGTACAGACTACCAAAACGTAATTACTTACCTGTTTTAAGTAAATGTCCCAGGGCTGAACCTAGGAGTCCAGCACTGGATTACAAAAGTAACGTTAAAAGTAACTTACCGGCGAATTGAATTTTCTTACATAGGGATCCATTGACTGGTTTTCTGTGAAATTTCTTCTAAGTGTCCACTTTTGAAATACCAAAATATTGCTTAAAAATCACAACAGTAACGAATTCCGAATTACTCACCTACTATCAGGAGAGACCTCAGTACTGCATCTTTTAGTCCAGTACCGACCATGAAAAGTAATTTTTACCGTACTTACCAGTAACTGGAAATTCCTCTCATAGGATATCATTGCCTGCTTTTTGTTGAAAAAGTTTCTAAGTGTCGATTTCTGAATCATACAAATATTCTTTAAAAATCGTACAAACTACAAAAACGTAATTACTTACCTGTTTTAAGTAAATGTCCCAGTGCTGAACCTAGGAGTCCAGCACTGGATTACAAAAGTAACGTAAACATACTTTGCTTGCAAACTGTATTTCCTTCCCTAGGATAACATTGGTAATTTTACCCAGAAAAGTTTCTAAGTGTCAACTTTTGAAATACAGTAATATTCCTCAAAAATCACTACCATAACCAAAACGCTTTTTCTCACCTGTTTACAGGAAGTGTCCCGGGACTGAATCCAAGATCCAGTCCCGTGGTTAGAAAAGTAATCCAAAAGTAATCTATTGCATTTAACCAGAAATTTCCATTGAGCTCAATGTATAATTGTGTTTAAAATTGTGTTGCATATTGCAACAACTGTAACTATTGCATTCAAAAGTCTATTGCCAATTGAACAGTAGTTAACTAAAGCATCTCATTCTGAGAAAGTATATTTTGACACCCATTGTTGGTTCTAAAATAAAACAACTATATTTTTATATACAAACCATTGGCCTAGAGTTCAGTTCTTGAGTGTGTGGCTTCATTTGCTGACTGAGTGTGTACAACAAATGCTTTACACTGTCCTCTGATACTGCCTTACTGCTCGACCAAGCTACCACTTTAGAGAGTAAGGTTATATCTAACTTTAGCCTCTGCCAAACCTCTGGGGACTGTGGACTCTGTGCACACTGAACCTTACCTTGGTGCAGTATATACAGAGCCACTTTCTTACAGGGGGACTTTAATTTCCACTGGGATCAGATACCCAAAGACAGCCAGGCCAAACAGTTGGAGGAGGCACTGGTCTCTCTAGAACTCGGACAACTGGTGAATGCCCCTACTCACGAGAAAGGCCACATACTTGACTTGGTCTGGACGTCCCATTCATTAACTAGCCCATTAGATATCAGTCCCTGTGCCTGGTCCGATCATTATTTAATCAGAGGCCTGTTTCCACCCACAAGACCAGCAGTCCGCCCCCCCCCTCCCCCCCCCCCGGAGTGGAAAGTGCTGCGGGGATGGAATAAATATAGAGCAGACGACCTGGTTAATACTCTACATAAATCAGCCCCCCCCCCCCCCAGTCCAGCACAGGGAAACCTTGACCTAGAAAGTGTCTCCCTCTCCATGAGACTGAAGAACGCCATTGACATAGTAGCCCCTGCACGCAGGGAAAGAGTGAGGAACAAAGGCAACGGGGTGTAGGAAAGTGGGTTTCTGTTGCAGTAACCCCCACTTTTGCCTGATAACTGATGCACTTTTCCTTGGTGTGCCCTGGATCCCTGCCAATCAGGTACCCAGGGCCTGTGTTCCTTCCCTAAAAACTGTACTCAGCCTAAACCCAATTGGCATCTCTGGCCACAGGTAAGCCTCTGGTAAATGGTACCCTAGGTACCCAGGGCACTGTGACCAGAGAAGACCCTAAGGGCTGCAGCACTTATTGTGCCACCCTTAGAGGCCCTGTACCCTGACACACACACACTGCCCTTGCAGGCTGAGTGTCTTGGTGCAGAACAAAACAGAGAGTCGACATGGCACACATCCCTGTGTGCCATGCCCCTAAACACACTGCCCTGGCATACCTCAGTCACCCCTCTAGCTGGGTGCCCTATGCCAGTGGTGAGGGCACAGGTGCATGAGCCCTGTGCCCCTACAGTACCCAGGCCCATTCCTGGGCACTGTAAGTGCAGGGCTGCCATTCCGAGTATATGGTGCTGGGAGGTCGTCAGCACGTACTCCACAGCACCATGATGGCTGCACTGAAGACTGAGAAGTTTGGTATCAAACTCCTCAGCACAGTAAACCCACACTGATGCCAGTGTGGGATTTACTGTAAAATGCACGTCAGAGGGCAACTTAGAGTTACCCCCTGAACCTAACCTACAATCCACGTCTTGTCTGAGGGGCTGCCTAGGCTGCCACACAGCAGACATGTTGCTGGACCCCTGGGTAGAGAGCCATCCGCTCTCCCGGGCCTGCAACAATGCACGTCCTGGGTGAGGTGCTGGGCCCCCTCCCCCAGGATGGGCAGGGGAAGCTTCAAAGGCATTCCGCCTTTGTGAGCTTCCCAGACCACTTGCTGTACTCAGCAACTGGTCCCCACCGGTTCCTCCCCCATCCTGGTGGGAAGACTGGAGGAAACACCAAGGGAGGAAGGGGGTGTGCCACCCTCTGCCAACCCCACCCCTCAGGTGGGGGAGGCGAGGTGAAGCACATCTCCGGGCTCTCGCCATCTTGAAGATGGGGAGCCCTGCCCAATCAGGACTAGGCTCCTGCCCCCTCCCACAGGAGAGTGGCAGGATAGGGGTGTACCCACCCCAGGGCAGGGACCCATTGGTCCCTGCCCTTTACCTACCTGTAACGCCCTAAATCTAGTATTTAGGGGCACCCTGAACCTTCCTTCCTTAGATTCCCGCAACCTAAGAAGAAAAAGGACGAAAGAAGACGCCCAGCAGAGGAGACTGCAGAGAACAACTGACTTGGCCCCAGCCCTACCGGCCCGTCTGCAGTTTCCAGAGATCCTGCGCCAAAAATAGTCTTGTCCTGCAGCCAGCGACCTCCAGAACCCCAGGGAGGACTGACTGCCTTCAACAAAGACCGGATCTCCTGTGAACAGCAGCTCTGTTCAAAAGAAACACCAAACAAAGACTCCGAGCCTGCTGAGGAGAAAGAAACCCGACGCCTGGAACCACCACTGCACCCGTCGCCTACAGCCCGAGTTCAAGTGGCCCACCGGTCCCAGCGAGGTCCCCCAGCTCTCCAGAGTCCGAGTCCACCGTGGGTTGACCCCTCCAGGACTCCCCGGCGTCGCCTGCAGCCTCTGCACGGAGAACCCCCAACCGCGAGTGGCCCGGTAAGGTGAAATCCGACCTCAAAAGACACCCCTGCATCCAGACGCCCTGCGCCCTGGAGAAAGGAACCCGAGGTGCACCTACGTCCCCGAGCCCTCCAACTTACCTGCCCAGCTGTTGGTTCCTCCTGGAAGTCTTCCTGGACCGAGCCAGCAGCTGAAAACCAAAACCGAAAATTTCCATTGAAATCAACAGGGCACCCGACCTCAAAACAGCACTCTGCACCCGGCCGCCCTAGTGCCGCTGAGGGTGCCTCTTTGGTGCTAACTTGGTCCCCAACGTGCCCTGAGCTTAACCCTAGGAGCTTTGCTCCCACAACCCCGTGGCCTGCTTGCCAGCCGCCACCAACCGGAGTCCCCCTATCCTCCATAGGATAACATTGGGCCTCAACACTCTGCACCCGGCCGCCCTAGTGCCGCTGAGGGTGCAACAACAGTGCATCACTGACCCTGGGAGACCCCTGAGTCTAACCCCAGAACCCTAACTCAAAAGACCGATTACTTACCTCGAGACCGATAACTCATTTTTCCTCATAGGATAACATGGACACTTTTTCTTCCAAAAAGTTTCTAAGTGTCGACTTTTGAAAACAAGAATATTCTTTAAAAATCGTACAGACTACCAAAGCGTAATTACTTACCTGTTTTAAGTAAATGTCCCAGGGCTGAACCTAGGAGTCCAGCACTGGATTACAAAAATAACGTTAAAAGTAACTTACCGGCGAATTGAATTTTCTTACATAGGGATCCATTGACTGGTTTTCTGTGAAATTTCTTCTAAGTGTCCACTTTTGAAATACCAAAATATTGCTTAAAAATCACAACAGTAGCGAATTCCGAATTACTCACCTACTATCAGGAGAGACCTCAGTACTGCATCTTTTAGTCCAGTACCGACCATGAAAAGTAATTTTTACCGTACTTACCAGTAACTGGAAATTCCTCTCATAGGATATCATTGCCTGCTTTTTGTTGAAAAAGTTTCTAAGTGTCAATTTCTGAATCATACAAATATTCTTTAAAAATCGTACAAACTACAAAAACGTAATTACTTACCTGTTTTAAGTAAATGTCCCAGTGCTGAACCTAGGAGTCCAGCACTGGATTACAAAAGTAACGTAAACATACTTTGCTTGCAAACTGTATTTCCTTCCCTAGGATAACATTGGTAATTTTACCCAGAAAAGTTTCTAAGTGTCAACTTTTGAAATACAGTAATATTCCTCAAAAATCACTACCATAACCAAAACGCTTTTTCTCACCTGTTTACAGGAAGTGTCCCAGGACTGAATCCAAGATCCAGTCCCGTGGTTAAAAAAGTAATCCAAAAAGTAATCTATTGCATTTAACCAGAAATTTCCATTGAGCTCAATGTATAATTGTGTTTAAAATTGTGTTGCATATTGCAACAACTGTAACTATTGCATTCAAAAGTCTATTGCCAATTGAACAGTAGTTAACTAAAGCATCTCATTCTGAGAAAGTATATTTTGACACCCATTGTTGGTTCTAAAATAAAACAACTATATTTTTATATACAAACCATTGGCCTAGAGTTCAGTTCTTGAGTGTGTGGCTTCATTTGCTGACTGAGTGTGTACAACAAATGCTTTACACTGTCCTCTGATACTGCCTTACTGCTCGACCAAGCTACCACTTTAGAAGTAAGGTTATATCTAACTTTAGCCTCTGCCAAACCTCTGGGGACTGTGGACTCTGTGCACACTGAACCTTACTTTGGTGCAGTATATACAGAGCCACTTTCTTACATTGGTGGATCAGCGGTGGGATACAAACTTGCATTGTTGGACTACTTGGTTACCATCTGATCACACGACAGAACTCTTAAATTGCCTTTAGAATTCTGATTTTTTCAAATTGGCATTTTTACCAAATTACTAAAAGTCTTGTTAGGGCCTTGCTTAAGTCCCTTTAAAATTGTAGAAAATAAAAAGTCACTATAGTCAAGGGTAGAGGGTTAGAACTTTTTGTTAGAATGTCTCAAGAAAACAACCCAGCTATTAGTGAAAATAATAATGACATACAGGACATGGTTGAGGAGCTCGACCTCACCCCTTATCTTCATTTGTCTTTCAAAGAGATAAGGTCCTTATGTAAACTTAAAAATATACCAATGGGCCAGCATCCAACCAAACAAGGGCTCCAGGAGCTCCTGGCTGAGTATGCTAAGGCCCACCCCTCTGAGCATGGTGATGACCACGCAGAGGAGGAAAGGAGTGAGGAGGATGGGGATGGTAATCCACCTCCACCACTTCCTAGGGAAGACAGGGTCACTGCACCCTTATTTCCAGAGTAAACCTCTGGGGACCTAGGGGCCACCTAGGTGGTTCAGGTCCCAGAGAGGACACTGAGGATAGCCTTAGTGAGGAGGACCACCTTTTAGCAAGGTTGGCCAAAGACTGGACCTAGAGACCAGACTCCTGGCTCTAGAGAAGGAAAGACAGGAGATGGGTTTAGCACCCATCAATGGTGGCAACAATACTAAAACTAAGGATAGGGAGGAAACTTCTGATCCTAAAATCCCCAAAGGGATTGTCCCTAAATTTGAGGAAGGTGATGACATCACCAAATGGTTCACAGCCTTTGAGAGGGCTTGTGAAATAAGAAAAGTAAAGAAACCTCTCTGGGGGGCACTCCTGTGGGAACTGTTCTCTGGTAACTGCAGAGACAGGCTTCTGACCCTCTCTGGGCCAGATGCAGGGTCCTATGACCTCATGAAGAATACTCTGATTGAGGGATTTGGGCTCACTACTGAGGAGTATAGAATTAGATTCAGGGGGGCTCACAAAACCCAGACCCAGTCCTGGATTGACTTCGTAGACTACTCAGTAAAGACACTGGATGGTTGGTTAGCTGGACATAATGTGCAGGATTTTCCTGGACTTTACAATTTGTTTATGAAGGAACACATACTAAGTAATTGCACAAACGAAAAGTTGCATCAGCATTTGGTAGACCTAGGTCTAATTTCTCCCCAAGAATTGGGAAAGAAGGCAGACCACTGGGTCAGAACAAGGGTAACTAGGACATCCACTGGGGGTGACCAAAAGAAAGGGGTCACAAAGCCTCCCCAGAAGAAAGATAGTGAACCCCTTAAGGATAAAAGTAAGGAGTCCCAGGCAGCCCCCAAAAACCTGTCCAGGAGGGTGGGCCCAAAGACACCTCACAAACTAAACCAGGGTACCAAGGTAAGAATTGGGATCCCAACAGAATATGGTGTCACAACTGTCAGAAGTCAGGACACCACACCAAGGACCCTAGCTGTCCTAAAAACAAGATCCCTAGTACAGCCCCAGGGGTGACTAGTGTAGCCCCAGGAGTTGCCAGTGTAGCTCTGGAGGAAGGGTCCTCAGATGAGGAAGTCCTCCTAGCTTTCAACTGGAAAATGGGCCCAAGAGGTAAGCTGGAGATCCCAGAGGGGAGTAGACACTTCCACCGCCTACTGGTGAATGGAATCCCAGCCACTGCCCTGAGAGATACCTGTGCCAGTCACACTGTGGTGCATGACAGGTTGGTACTCCCACACCAGTATGTCCCAGGGGAATCAAGGAGAGTAAGGGCTGTCCCAGGGGAGTCACTGTTAGGCCTGTGGCTGTAGTGCCCCTAGTCATAGCTGGGTCCCTTAGATGGAGAAAGGTGGTAGTCAGTAAAGACCTCCCCCTTGATTGTCTCCTGGGGAATGACCACTTAGAGGTGGACCTGAGCCAAAGAGAGGCACTGGCCCAATGCCAGGCCTCACCCAAGAAACCTGGGGGGCTCAACCTGCAGTCAGTGCAGCTGAGCCCCAAAAGAGTAAAAAGGAACAGGGTAGGAAAGGTGGGCAACTGTTAGCCACAGTCCCAGAGGGCCAGGGAGATTCTATCCCAGTGAGGGAAAACTCCAGAAGTGGCCCTGGTAAAGCCCCCTAGCCAACAAGAAGACCTGACTAGTCAGGCAACTGTCCAGCCTGAGTTGGTGGCTCCTCAGCTGGCAGAACAAAGGGTGGAGGAAGGGTGCTCACTACAAAGTTTAGTGACCCCCCACCCTAAAGCAACAGGCAGACAGCCAGGACCCAAAGAGACCTGTAAGATAGCCCCTTCACTTGCCAGACAGGAGCTAAAGGTGTGGTTCTGGGCACTGACAGCTGTCAGCAGCCTCTGCTGGGTGTTAGCCTTCATGGCAGCCCTATCCTTGGCATGGTGGCCTAACCCCCTGCCAAATAACAAGCTAGGCCCCCTGACCCTATTGGTCATGGTGGGGTTGCTCAAACTGTGGGTGACCTCTGTGGGTAAGCTGGGCTTTGCCCTGGCTAAGTTAGACTTTGCAGAGGTGGGCACCTCTGAACCCAAACTTAAAAGATGGGGTGAAGACACTAAAGAGCAAGGAGAGGAGCTTTGGGAATTAGGTCCTGAAACTGATGAGGTAGGCCAGCTCCCCAAAGGGACTGACCTGGACAGAAGGATATAAGGCGGAGTAGGCCCTGCAACTTTCAAACCACTTCCCCAACTCTTCCTCGCCTGAAAGACTAGACAGGCTCTCCCAGCGTTGGCTGAGTCTCCTGGCCTTTGGGCTGGGGGGCTTGTGTAGGAAAGTGGGTTTCTGTTGCAGTAACCCCCACTTTTGCCTGATAACTGATGCACTTTTCCTTGGTGTGCCCTGGATCCCTGCCAATCAGGTACCCAGGGCCTGTGTTCCTTCCCTAAAAACTGTACTCAGCCTAAACCCAATTGGCATCTCTGGCCACAGGTAAGCCTCTGGTAAATGGTACCCTAGGTACCCAGGGCACTGTGACCAGAGAAGACCCTAAGGGCTGCAGCACTTATTGTGCCACCCTTAGAGGCCCTGTACCCTGACACACACACACTGCCCTTGCAGGCTGAGTGTCTTGGTGCAGAACAAAACAGAGAGTCGACATGGCACACATCCCTGTGTGCCATGCCCCTAAACACACTGCCCTGGCATACCTCAGTCACCCCTCTAGCTGGGTGCCCTATGCCAGTGGTGAGGGCACAGGTGCATGAGCCCTGTGCCCCTACAGTACCCAGGCCCATTCCTGGGCACTGTAAGTGCAGGGCTGCCATTCCGAGTATATGGTGCTGGGAGGTCGTCAGCACGTACTCCACAGCACCATGATGGCTGCACTGAAGACTGAGAAGTTTGGTATCAAACTCCTCAGCACAGTAAACCCACACTGATGCCAGTGTGGGATTTACTGTAAAATGCACGTCAGAGGGCAACTTAGAGTTACCCCCTGAACCTAACCTACAATCCACGTCTTGTCTGAGGGGCTGCCTAGGCTGCCACACAGCAGACATGTTGCTGGACCCCTGGGTAGAGAGCCATCCGCTCTCCCGGGCCTGCAACAATGCACGTCCTGGGTGAGGTGCTAGGCCCCCTCCCCAGGATGGGCAGGGGAAGCTTCAAAGGCATTCCGCCTTTGTGAGGCTTCCCCAGACCACTTGCTGTACTCAGCAACTGGTCCCCACCGGTTCCTCCCCCATCCTGGTGGGAAGACTGGAGGGAAACACCAAGGGAGGAAAGGGGTGTGCCACCCTCTGCCAACCCCACCCCTCAGGTGGGGGAGGCGAGGTGAAGCACATCTCCGGGCTCTCGCCATCTTGAAGATGGGGAGCCCTGCCCAATCAGGACTAGGCTCCTGCCCCCTCCCACAGGAGAGTGGCAGGATAGGGGGTGTACCCACCCCAGGGCAGGGACCCATTGGTCCCTGCCCTTTACCTACCTGTAACGCCCCTAAATCTAGTATTTAGGGGCACCCTGAACCTTCCTTCCTTAGATTCCCGCAACCTAAGAAGAAAAAGGACGAAAGAAGACGCCCAGCAGAGGAGACTGCAGAGAACAACTGACTTGGCCCCAGCCCTACCGGCCCGTCTGCAGTTTCCAGAGATCCTGCGCCAAAAATAGTCTTGTCCTGCAGCCAGCGACCTCCAGAACCCCAGGGAGGACTGACTGCCTTCAACAAAGACCGGATCTCCTGTGAACAGCAGCTCTGTTCAAAGAAACACCAAACAAAGACTCCGAGCCTGCTGAGGAGAAAGAAACCCGACGCCTGGAACCACCACTGCACCCGTCGCCTACAGCCCGAGTTCAAGTGGCCCACCGGTCCCAGCGAGGTCCCCCAGCTCTCCAGAGTCCGAGTCCACCGTGGGTTGACCCCTCCAGGACTCCCCGGCGTCGCCTGCAGCCTCTGCACGGAGAACCCCCAACCGCGAGTGGCCCGGTAAGGTGAAATCCGACCTCAAAGACACCCCTGCATCCAGACGCCCTGCGCCCTGGAGAAAGGAACCCGAGGTGCACCTACGTCCCGAGCCCTCCAACTTACCTGCCCAGCTGTTGGTTCCTCCTGGAAGTCTTCCTGGACCGAGCCAGCAGCTGAAAACCAAAACCGAAAATTTCCATTGAAATCAACAGGGCACCCGACCTCAAAACAGCACTCTGCACCCGGCCGCCCTAGTGCCGCTGAGGGTGCCTCTTTGGTGCTAACTTGGTCCCCAACGTGCCCTGAGCTTAACCCTAGGAGCTTTGCTCCCACAACCCCGTGGCCTGCTTGCCAGCCGCCACCAACCGGAGTCCCCCTATCCTCCATAGGATAACATTGGGCCTCAACACTCTGCACCCGGCCGCCCTAGTGCCGCTGAGGGTGCAACAACAGTGCATCACTGACCCTGGGAGACCCCTGAGTCTAACCCCAGAACCCTAACTCAAAAGACCGATTACTTACCTCGAGACCGATAACTCATTTTTCCTCATAGGATAACATGGACACTTTTTCTTCCAAAAAGTTTCTAAGTGTCGACTTTTGAAAACAAGAATATTCTTTAAAAATCGTACAGACTACCAAAACGTAATTACTTACCTGTTTTAAGTAAATGTCCCAGGGCTGAACCTAGGAGTCCAGCACTGGATTACAAAAGTAACGTTAAAAGTAACTTACCGGCGAATTGAATTTTCTTACATAGGGATCCATTGACTGGTTTTCTGTGAAATTTCTTCTAAGTGTCCACTTTTGAAATACCAAAATATTGCTTAAAAATCACAACAGTAACGAATTCCGAATTACTCACCTACTATCAGGAGAGACCTCAGTACTGCATCTTTTAGTCCAGTACCGACCATGAAAAGTAATTTTTACCGTACTTACCAGTAACTGGAAATTCCTCTCATAGGATATCATTGCCTGCTTTTTGTTGAAAAAGTTTCTAAGTGTCAATTTCTGAATCATACAAATATTCTTTAAAAATCGTACAAACTACAAAAACGTAATTACTTACCTGTTTTAAGTAAATGTCCCAGTGCTGAACCTAGGAGTCCAGCACTGGATTACAAAAGTAACGTAAACATACTTTGCTTGCAAACTGTATTTCCTTCCCTAGGATAACATTGGTAATTTTACCCAGAAAAGTTTCTAAGTGTCAACTTTTGAAATACAGTAATATTCCTCAAAAATCACTACCATAACCAAAACGCTTTTTCTCACCTGTTTACAGGAAGTGTCCACGGGACTGAATCCAAGATCCAGTCCCGTGGTTAAAAAAGTAATCCAAAAAGTAATCTATTGCATTTAACCAGAAATTTCCATTGAGCTCAATGTATAATTGTGTTTAAAATTGTGTTGCATATTGCAACAACTGTAACTATTGCATTCAAAAGTCTATTGCCAATTGAACAGTAGTTAACTAAAGCATCTCATTCTGAGAAAGTATATTTTGACACCCATTGTTGGTTCTAAAATAAAACAACTATATTTTTATATACAAACCATTGGCCTAGAGTTCAGTTCTTGAGTGTGTGGCTTCATTTGCTGACTGAGTGTGTACAACAAATGCTTTACACTGTCCTCTGATACTGCCTTACTGCTCGACCAAGCTACCACTTTAGAGAGTAAGGTTATATCTAACTTTAGCCTCTGCCAAACCTCTGGGGACTGTGGACTCTGTGCACACTGAACCTTACTTTGGTGCAGTATATACAGAGCCACTTTCTTACACGGGGCCCCTTGGTTCAATGAGGCGCTAAGAAACAAACCTTACGCCAGTGCGAGAGAGCCTGGCGTAAAACATATGACCCAGGCGCCCTGCTGAAATATAAATCCATGTTCGCAGTTTATAAAAAAGCAATTTTAACAAGGAAAGCAGAATTTTATGAAGCTAGGATCCTGACTGCTGACAATACACAGACTTTTCGTATTCTAAAAGAGCTGAGGCAGTCTCAGGAACAGAAGCCCCCCACCTGCCCTGAAGATTGTAACACATTTCAGTCCTTCTTAAAAAGTGAAGGACCTGCTGGCAGAGATCCACCTTACTCCTACTGTCTATTGTTCCCTAGCATTTGCCCCATGCCACACACATACGATAAACCGCTTACCGCCTTCCCAATGCTTAACCATGACTCCCTGACCCCCTTAATGGGCCGGGTTAAGTCAGGGTCACCTGTGGACCCCTGCCCACCGAGGGTATTCAGTATGGCATTACTAGGGATAGAGAGTGAGGTCCTCACGCTACTAAATCGGTCCCTTGAAACTGGCCACGTTCCCACCCATTTTAAGGAAGCACGAGTCATCCCTCTTTTGAAAAAACCAGGGGCAGACGTGAAGAACCTTAAAAATTTTAGGCCAATTTCCCAGCTCCCTTTCCTGGCAAAAGTGCTGGAACAGCACGTGCTGAAATCCCTGTCACACCACATAGAAGCAAATCAACACCTGCAAACCAATCAGGCAGGTTTCAGGGCCCATCATAGTACGGAAATGGTAATGCTGGCAGTAATGGATGAATTTAGGCTCAGGGCCGATAAGAAAAAGCCATGTGCCCTGGTTCTGCTAGACCTCTGCTTCATTTGATACGGTCAACCACGACCAACTTTTGTTGCGGATCTCGGAGTTTGGCATCCAGGGAGCGGCCCTTAAATGGCTCACGTCCTTCCTCACTGACCGATCACAGAAAGTACAGCTGGCTGACCAGGTGTCCGATGCCGGCAAACTCATGTGTGGGGTTCCACAGGGCTCGGCGTTGTCCCCCCTCCTATTCAATGCCTACCTCCAGCCCTTGGTAGCTGCACTGACTCGCATGGAGTGCCAGGTTTATAACTACGTGGACGATACCCAAATCATCATTGAGATAGACCACTCCCCTGCTGCACACACACGAATGCAAAACATTTTAAAATACACAGTCAACTGGATGATGGCCAATTCCCTCAAAATCAATCCGGATAAGACCGAGGTACTGGCCATCACCATGGACACCAATCCTCGGAGCGACCTCTTTTGGCCACAAGAGCTGGGCACAAATCCCGAACCTGCCCAGGCCGTAAAAAGCCTGGGCATCAAAATCGATGCCACGCTCTCCCTGACCCACCAGGTATCTGCCGTAGTAGGAACTTGTGTTGGTCTGCTAAGACAGTTACGGAAACTAGCTCCCCTTCTCTCCCTCGCAACACTCAGAATGGCAGTATCGGACATGATAGTGTGACGACTGGACTACGGAAATTCTCTGTACATTGGCCTCCCAGAAAAGTTGCTTGCCAGATTACAGGTGATCATGAACTATGCCGCCAGACTGATCTTTAGACTTCCTAGGAGGGCCCACGCCACTCCCCTCCTACGCCAGCTTCACCGGCTCCCGGTCAGGCAGAGAACCAGGTTTAAGGGCCTTTGTATCGCGCATAAAGCCATTTATGGCCAGGCCCCAACCTACATTAAAGATCGTCTAGTAAGCTACACACCTAGCAGGTCGCTCCGTTCCTCGGAGGCCGGCCTGCTGGCCTGTCCCCGCTTTAACATGGCCTCCAAAGGAGGTAGAGCATTTTCAACCTCAATTCCTCTACTATGGAACAAGCTGCCGGAGAATCTGTGTAAGGAACATGCCCTCCTCCCATTTCGGAAGAAGTTAAAAACACTCCTTTTTGTGGAAGCCTGGGGCACAACCTAATCAATTATATCCTGACCATGTGCTAGGGTAGGGCTCTCTCACAGCGCTTAGAGACCTGACGGTGATTATGCGCTTTACAAGTTACAATTACAAGTGTTTGCATCTAATATCCTGGTTACTACATGTTAGTACACCGTAAAAAAGAACTGACCTAACGGTCGCCTGTGTTGCATGATGGGAGCAGGGGGCTCCTGGAGGTCTTAAAGGCACGGTGTCCAGGTTCTCTGAAGCCTTAAAGGCAAGGTGCCAGTTTTTTATTATACCGTGATGTTATTCATCTATGCAGACTAAGAACAAATTGCCTGCTATTACCTGTTTTTCTTTTATGAAAATAAAGGGTTGTTGTGGAACACTACTGTAGTATATGTTCTCTATTACACTATTTACATGTGATATTATTTTCTTGCAATAGAAATCCATGTAATTTTGGCATTTTAGTCTATTGGATCTGATAGGCTGCATATTTATGTGTGTATACATGTATATATGCATGTTTTGGAAGTACTATGTACTTGTGGTTCTAAACATACACATATATATGTATTTTTATATATGCTCCGGGGTCCTGCACGTGGGCGGGGATTATTCAGTGCTTATGACTTTGTATACCCCTGGAAGAGAACTAGGATTAAAGGTAAGTAACTTATCCTTATCGGTTTAAAGGTAAGTACTTTGTTGTGGGAGTTTGTGTTCTGGGGTTAGACTGGGTCCCCCAGGGTCAAGGATGCACTCTTGTTACACCCTCAGCGGCACTAGGGCGGCCGGGTGCAGAGTGCTGAGGCCCAATGTTATCCAATGGGGGATAGGGGGCCTCAGTTTGGTGGCTGCTGACTAGCAGGCCACTGGGTTGTGGGAGCAAAGCTCCTGGACTTAAGCTCAGGGCAAATGGGGGTTTAGGCCAGCACAAAAGATGCACCCTCAGCGGCACTGGGGTGGCCGGGTGCAGAGTGCTGTTTTTTTTTCACAACAAATTTTGTCGACCGTTGCAGCTGGTCTAAGATGAGCAGGTTTCCAGATAGTAGAATATATATAATAACATGAAGTCGTGTTTTTTTTTTTTTTTTTAAATTCAAATACAATTGAAAAACAAATGTAGTCAAACATATTTCCCCAACAATAAACAATAGTGTCATACGCTTGATAGAAATTCGGATGCAAGCTGCACATAATCCCCCTGATCATGTAGAGGAACAATTACAATCCTATTTATCCCACATAATTTGACATTTGTCCATCTCTAGTCTATTGATGCATCTGGGACGGGCTCCAAATAGAGGCCCTGGTAGTCTGCCCATTTCTTCCAAATCTTGAAGTGTTTTTGAGGGCCTCCGCGCGCTTTATACACTGGTAGTTTCAACCCCATACAAAAATAAAGACCCTTTTTCCATGTTCCCACTAAAGGTGGGGAGGCGTCTTTCCATGCTTTCGCTATATCTCATTTCGCCAGTGTTAGACCAAGGAGCAATAAATGTCGTTTGTTACCCCCAAGATCATCTGTGATATGGAGCAAGGTCAATTTTGGTGAGTTCGGGATATCCCATCCCAAGACCTCTGACCTACATGTATGTACACCCCGCCAGAACTTGGAAAACGCCAAGCATTGCCACACAGTATGAATAAAGGTGCCATCCATGGGGTGGCACCGTAGGCAAAGGGGAGAGTCGATTAGCCCAGCGCGCCAGAGCCTATATCTAGTATAATATACCCTATGTAGATATTTGAATTGTATTCGCTGCAGTTGCGGCGAAATGGCCGCGCCCCGCGGGGATTCGAATGCTCCAGTCCTCATCATCCAGGGGACCCAGGTCTTCCTGCCAGGCTTCGTGTGTTTTGCTGAGGGTTGTGGGATTGTTTGTAACTAATGTCCAATATATCTTATGTTCTCCAAGCTCACCCATAAATACTTTAGCCTCAATAGGGTTGAACTCTGGTATAGTTTCCTGGCGTGTAAGGTAGGGGGAAAAGGCATGGCGGAATTGAAGATATTTATAGTACTGCGATCTGGGCATTTTATATTCCTGTTTAAGTTCTGTAAGGAAGTGGGTTTCTGTTGCAGTAACCCCCCCACTTTTTGCCAGACCACTGATGCACTTTGACTTGATGTGCCCTGGGACCCTGCCAATCAGGTTCCCAGGGCCTGTGTTCCTTCCCCAAAACTATACCCAATTGGCATCTCTGGCCACAGGTCAGCCCCTGGTAAATGGTACCACAGGTACTCAGGGCACTGTGACCAGGGAAGACCTCTAAGGGCTGCAGCACTTATTGTGCCACGCTTGGAGGCCCTGTACCCTGACACACACACACTGCCTTTGCAGGCTGTGTGTCTTGGTGCAGAAAAAAGTGAAGAGTCGACATGGCACACATCCCTGTGTGCCATGCCCACAAACCACTGCCCTGGCATACATCAGTCACCCCTCTAACTGGGTGCCCTATGCCAGTGGTGGGGTACAGGTGCATGAGCCCTGTACCCCTACAGTGCCCCAGTCCATTCCTGGGCACTGTGTGCAGTGCTGCCATTAAGACTATATGGTGCTGGGAGTTTGTCATTACGAACTCCACAGCACCATAATGGCTACACTGAAGACTGGGAAGTTTGGTATCAAACTTCTCAGCACATTAAACCCACACTGATGCCAGTGTGGGATTTAATGTAAAATGCACAACAGAGGGCATGTTAGAGATGCCCCCTGAAACTCGACCAACTTCTAGTGACCCGACTGAGTGGCTGCTTAGGCTGCCACCAACAGACATGTTTCTGGACCCCTGGGTCGAGAGCCTGCTGCTCTCGGGGGCCTGAAGCAATGCCCATCCTGGGACGAGGTGCCAAGCCTCCTCCCCCAGGATGGGCAGGGTTCACGAAGGAGAAGCTTCAAAGGCATACCGCCTTTGTGAGCCTCTCCGGACCACTTGCTGTACTCAGCAACTGGTCCCCACTGGTTCCACTCCCCCTTTGGGCGGGAAAAACAAAGTGAGGAAGAGAGGTGTGCCCACCTCTGCCAACTCCACCCCTAAGGTGGGGGAGGCGAGGTGAAGCACAACCTCGAGTCCCCGCCATCTTGAGGATGGGGGGACCCAGCCAACCCAGGACAGGCTCCTGCCCCCCTCCCACTGGAGTGGCAGAGTAGGGGGTGTACCCACCCCAGGGAAGGGACCCATTGGTCCCTGCCCTTTACCTACCTGTAATGCCCCTAAATTCAGTATTTAGGGGCACCCTGATCCTTCCTTCCTTAGATCCAGCAACGACAACAAGAAAAGAACAAGGACCAAACAGCCGTGCAGCCTGCTAACAAGAGGAAGACAACAACTGACTTGGCCCCAGCCCTACCGGCCTGTCTCCCCTCGAACCTGCTTTCTGCGAAATCCCAGTGTGTCCTGCAGCCAGCAACCTCCCAAACCCCGGAGGACCTGCCTGCCTTCACTTGAACCGCCTGCTTCTCCCGTGAACACCGGATTTGTTCAAAACCAGCACTCCTGGCACCAGCCCGGGATCGCGAATCCAGCCCACTCTGCACCCGCCGAACCCGGCCCGAGCTCGAGTAAAAAAACACCAAGAGGTGGTCTCCCCAGCGATCCTGACCTGGAATCCGGCGACTCCTGACCTGCCTCAAGCCTCCCGATGAAGCCTGCAGCCTCAGTCCAGAGGGTCCCCCCTACTGCGACCAGAGCGGGTATGAAAAATCCGACATTAAAAGGCACTCCTGCACCCGACGCCCCACGGCCTTGTCTGCCCAAACCCAGGGTGCCTACCTAAGCCAAGACATTTCAACTTACCCCACGAAGTGTTGGTAGATCCCAGGAGACTCTCGTTTCCAAGCCTGCAGTGTTTGTCCAGTCCGGAGAATCTCCATAGACTTCAACAGGGAACCCAACGCCATAATAGCCCCCTGCACCCAGCCGCCCGAGTGCCGCTGTGGGTGCGCTTTTGGTGCTCACTTGCTTCCCCCTTTGTGCCAAGTCTACAGCCAGGAGCTTTGCTCCCACAACCCAGTGGCCTGCTAGCCAGCAGCCACCAACCGAAGGCCCCCTATCCCCCATAGGATAACATTGGGTCCTCAACACTCTGCATCCGGCCGCCCTAGTGCCGCTGTGGGTGCAACAAGAGTGCATCACTGACC
The DNA here is from genome assembly GCA_963921515.1 of Calotriton arnoldi. NCBI lineage: Eukaryota > Metazoa > Chordata > Amphibia > Caudata > Salamandridae > Calotriton > Calotriton arnoldi. Next base: position 1,310,088 of record CAWUFW010004072.1, read on the forward strand.
TTGGGGGACCCCGGAGTCTAACCCCAGAACCTGGACTCCCACAGTCAAAAACTTACCTGCAAACCGATCACTTGTTTCCCTCCATAGGATAACATTGGGTATTTTTCTCTGAAAAAACAACTGTGTGGAGTTTCAAAAACTAAAAATATTGCTTAAAAATTGTGTGTTTAACCAAAACGACTTTACTCACCTGTTTGCAGGAAATGTCCCAGGACTGAATCTACGACCCAGTCCTGAGGTTAGAAAAGTAACGCGATAATTACCTACCTGCATATTACAGTAAAAGTCAATGCATTTCAATGGACTGTTCGAAAAAGTTTCAAAGTGTCAACTTTTGAAATCTTGAAATATTCACTAAAAATCGTCCGAATATCAAAAGCGAAATTACTCACCTGTTCTCAGGAGAGATCCCAGTGCTGGATCTAGGTACCCACCACTGATTAGAAAAAGTGACCACAACTTGATTTTCCTCCATAGCATAACATTGCCTGGTTTTTGCCAGAAATACTTCTAAGTGTCGATTTTTGCAACATACAAATATTCCTTAAAAATCGCCTGTGTAACAAACTATTTCTTTCAACTGTTTACAGGAAATGCACCAGGGCTGAATCCAGGATCCAGCCCTGAGTAAGAAAAACCTTCGTAAAGTAATTCTATTGCAGTTTACTTAAAAATCCCATTGAGCTCAATGTTAAAGTATACCAAGTATTGTGTTGCCTAGTGCAACCCCTGTGCCATATTGCAGTTAAAGTCTATTGTTAATTGAAAGTATTCAACAAACCGCATCTTATCTTGAGAAAGTATTTTATGCAAACCTGTGGTACTAAAATAAAACAGTATTTTTTATACAAAACAATTGGCCTAGAGTTCAGTTCTTGAGTGTGTGGCTTCATTTGCTGACTGTGTGTACATCAAATGCTTTACACTGTCCTCTGATACTGCCTTACTGCTCGATCAAGCTACCACTTTAGAGAGTAAGGTTATATCTAACTTTGCCTCTGGGGACTGTGGACTCTGTGCACACTGAACCTTACTTTGGTTCAGTATATACAGAGCCACTTTCTTACGAGTTCCTGAAAAGACTTTTGGACTCTACTATGGAGAACATCTCCAACCATAGATATACCGATAGCCTCCCAGCCAGAGAAACCCGCTAGCCCCAATAGCTGGGGGTAGTAGACCATTGTGCCAGAGAGGTGCTTCTCTTGTAAGTCTATCCCACCACCCCATTTGTTGTAGTGATGTTTTCCAGATCCGAAATACTGTAGCGGTCGCCGGTGGCAGCACTTTCAGTGTCTGGTTAGCATATAGGATTGTGTGCAATGTCATATTGCCCATCAGCCAGTGTTCGACTGCATAGGCAGGCTTGCCTCTATATCCATACCACCAATCGTTTAGGATGAGGAGGTGTGAGGCCGCATAGTATGACTGGACGTCAGGTGTTGCAAGGCCCCCCACAATATGTAGATTGGAAGTCTGTTTTTAATGCGACGCGAGCGGAGCCCCCGTCCCAGATAGTGTCAAAGGGTAGCTTTCATTTGCTTAAACCAAGTGTATGGTATCGGGTATGGATGGTTTTGGAGTTGGTATAACAGGCGGAGTAGAGAGACCATCTTGAAGATGGCTGATCTGCCAAACAGAGTGGCAGATGTGCCCATGAGCGGGTCTGTGCCTTAATTTGTACCCACAGTGGAGCCAAGTTCCTCTCCCATGACACAGCCTGGGAGGACGACAGAAAAATCCCAAGGTATTTAAACCCATCGTGAGCCACAGTCACCTCGCCTGCCCACGTGCCTATATGGCATTCGCCTCGCAAGGGCCATAGAAAGGATTTCCGGGCATTCATATACAGACCAAATGTCTCACCAAAGATCTGCATTATACGGAGCAGTCTTGGTCCCGACCGACTAGGTTGTGAAAGAACAGGACATCATCTGCATATAACTCTATCTGGTCGGAGTCTTCCCAGGACCACTCAAAACCCCGAAGATGTGCATCTATCCGCTTCAAGGCCGCTAGGAGCTCCATAGCTAGCGCAAATAGATACAGGGGACACTCCTGGCGGGTGCCCCGCCCGATAGCAAAGGTGTGAGGTTGAATCTGCAACTTGAACAGAGGCGGTAATGTCAGTGTAAAGAAGTTGAATATACTTAAGAAGGCGGGGGCCAAAATTCAATCGACTCAGGAGTGCGAAGAGGTAAATCTAGCTGAGAGTTGAATGCCCGATCGATATCGGCCAGAGTGCCGCAGGCTCACCAAGAGAATATACTGCCGCAATGGCATTGTGTGTGCGGCTAATATTGTCATGTGGCACGACCTGGCATGAAGCCTGCATGATCAGGGTGTACAAAGTCTGTAATGTATGGTAACATACGATTAGCAATGACCTTGGCCAGGAGTTTGGCCTCCACATTGAGGAGGGATATGGGAAGGGGCGAAGCATGGCATTCAGGGGGTCGACCCGGCTTTGGAAAAACTATCTCGGCATGGCGCCAATCCCTTGGAAGGCGCCCACTATTCATAGCTGCATGAAGTGCCGCCAGATAAGGGCCCCTCAATAGGCACTGATATTTTTTTATAGAATTAACACGGAAAGCCATATGGGCCTGGTGCCCTGCCCGGACGCATCGCAGAGTGCCAGTTGGAGTTCGTCTTGCGTTATCGGGCCATCTAGCTCCTCTCTCACCGAGTCCGCAAGGGCCCATGGAGGCATATCATCTATAAATTTATAAATGAGGGATGATGCAATTGTCTCTTTGGGAGCATAGAGGTCTGCGTAATATCTTGCGAAACTTCCAGCAATTTGGAGTGGATCAGTAAGTGTCCTCGGCGGGGCCACTGATAGTTGGAATAGTTAGTGGACAGTGTGCGCGTTGGCACAAACTGTGAAGTAATGACCTGGATTTGTCCCCCCCACTGGTATATCCTGCTACTTGTAGCTAGCCATGCCATTTTAGCCTGGTCTAAAAGTTCACTGGCATATATTTGTTGTGTGAAGTAGCTGTCGGCGTGCCGCATCGCCATCTCTCTCCCTACTACTGCATTCCAGGTTTAGTATCTGGGCCTCCATCTGTACTAGTTTCTCGCGGTGTGGTCTGCGCTGTTCCGAGCAGTAAGCAATATCTACCCCCGAAGTGTTGGTTTCAGAGCCTCCCAGAAGGTCTCCGGGGACTCAACCTTTCTGGCATTAAGAGTAAAATAATCTGTGATGGCAGTATGCATATGTATTCTGTAAGTGTTGTCTTGTAAATACCACAGTGACATTCTCCATCGAAAGGGGGGCCGTTTAGAGCCCAGTCTCAGGTCTAGCTGTACTGGGGAATGCTCGGAGAGGCCTCTAGGTAGGATCTCTGTCGCTTGTAGTATATGTATGTGGGCGGTGGATATAAAGGTGTAGTCAATACGGAAAAAGGACCCATGCGTACTTGAGGTATGTATACCCATGGTCTGTTGGATATAGTAGTCGCCATGTATCCACCCAGTCCATTCCCTGCACCAAGGATCGTAGCCTCGATTCCCTTATCTCCAGTGGTTTCGCTGTGGAGCGCCATCTATCTGTATGGGGACATGGGGTATCGTTCCAGTCGCGCCCCCCCCTACTATTGTTAGGCCCTGAGGGATCTCCGTCCACAATGTCAACAGGCGTTTCACCAGATTCCATGCCAGGGGTGGAGGAGCGTAGACTCTGCCTAGCACGAGCGGCTCGCCATATAAGGTGCCCATGACTACAATATATCTACCCTGGGGGTTTAGCCATGTTTTGTCGTGAACAAAGGGGACCCTACGATGGATCATAATAGCTACACCCAGAGAGCCCCTTGTAAACCCAGAATGAAAAGTCTGGAGGAATCCAAAGTGTGCCTGGGATGGCGTCTTATTGCCCATCAAGTGTTTCCTGTAAGAGTAATACGTCTGCCTCGTATCGTGTTGCCTGGCGCAATAATGCCCCCCCCTTTTAACCTTGTCCAACAGGCCACAGACGTTCCAGCTGACAATAGTCACACAATGTGTTGGTGTCCCTCAGCTGGCCAAAGCCAGTGTCACTGCCAAAGATTAGCCAGATCGCTGGACGCTCGTCACACATAGGGGCCGCTCATCTGTGTCTTTTAGCACCCAATTCCCCCGGTGGCTCCCCATCCACTTCTGCTATGTCTATCCGGCAGGGGATCTCTGCATCCAAAGCTGCCCCCAGTATGGCGAACCGAGCTGGAACTCGCCCCGGTAGCCCCCACGGCCGCGTGGAGCACTCAACGTCCCGGCAGGGCCGCCACCGCGGAGGCAATGGGGAATGTCTTGAGGCGTCCCAGCCCGCACACCGTGCCGGCCACCTGCACCAAGCGCAACACACCTCGCGGCCCGAGTCAGCCGCCGATGTAGAGTTGAAGGGCGACGTGTCTCATCTATGGCAGCGGCTGCGCCCAAGCCGCAGATCACACCCCAAACTCAACTTTATTTTCCCTCCCCTCCAATGCCAGGATGCATCCCGCCTGCGGTCCGATCTGACCGCTGATCTATACGCAGGGGGGCCCGGTGCTTTAGTGGCGGCTGCCCAGTCAACCCAGCGGCTGCCCGCCGCTCAGCTGCAGCATTGGACCGCGGTCCAATCCCAAGCACCGATGTGTGCTGTGCCTCGTAGCCCGCCGACGTGGAGGCAGCAGTCTCTGTAGCAGCCGTGGTGTCACGCAGGCCGCCCACTGCTCAATTGATCACTGCAGGCACACCCCGGGGCTCCGGCAGCACGTACAAATGTAGGCCTCACCATCCGCCGCAGCCAGCAGTCTGGGGCGCCCACTCCGCGGCTCGGTTCAACTGCCGGTCGCCGAATCTTGGGGTCTCGCAACGGGACCAAACTGTTCTCGGTGACCAGGCCCACGATCTCTGCGCCTCGCAGATGGGGCACAGCAGCACCGCTGTTCCAGTGCACGCTGGTCACACGCCCAGGTCCAGACGCTGCCTCTCAATTGAGGCAGAGGAATCTCAAGGCCGCAGCAATTTCACCGTGTCCCAGCCTTCTACACTCATTAGGAGCGAGTTCGGGATCATTTTCGGAACCTGTGCAGTAGAAGCAATCGCTATGCGGGATAGTTGTGCGATTTCAAGGGCCGATGCGGCAGGATAAATAAAGGATTACTGTGTGGCTACGGGAGCTCCTTTACAGCGCGTCCACCATGTTGGACTGCCTGGCCATGCCCCGCAGAGTGCTATTTTGGTGTCGGAAGCCCTGTAGATTTCAATGGGAAGTCTCTGGTTTGCAAAAGCACTGCAGGCTCTGGGACGAAGGCCTTCTGGGTGCGACCACCACTTGGAGAGGTAAGTTGGGATCTTGGGGGTTGGTTGGGACCCTTTTAGGGTCGGATCTTACCAGCTCGTTGTTCGGGGGACCTTCTGGTTTGATGCTGGAGGCTTGAGGCAGGTCAGGGGTCGCCGGATCTCGGGTCAGGATCGCCGGGGGGGACCTCCTCTTGGTGTTGGACCACTCTAACTCAGGCCATAGGCGTCTGGTGCAGACCCGCGGATCCTTGCAGAATTGGAGTCTGTCTCCCGTGAACACCAGATTTGTTCAAACAGTCTTTGGCATTGAAGGCAGGCAGGCCCTCCGGGTTTGTCGAGGTTGCTGGCTGCAGGACACACCAGGATTTCGCTGGGGCAGGTTCGAGATGGGGACAGGCCGGTAGGGCTGGGGCCAAGTCAGTGGACGTCCTCCTCTTGTTAGCTTCAACATGGATATTAGGTCCTTTTTCTTTTCTTGCAGGTTCTTGTCTGCGGAAGCAAGGATCAGGGGTGCCCCTAAATACTAAATTTAGATGCGTTCCAGGTAGGTAAAAGGTTGGGACCAATGAGTCCCTTCCCTAGGGTGGGTACACCGCCTATTATGCCACCCAACAGTGGGAGGGGGGCATAAGCCTTTCCCTGGTTGGCCGGGTCCCCCCATCTGCAAGATGGGTGGAGTTGGCAGAGGTGGGCACACCTCTCTTCCTCACTTGGTTTTTCCGCCGGTTCTCCCGCCCAAGGTGGGGGTCGGAACCAGTGGAGACCAGTTGCTGAAAGCAGCAAGTGGCCTGGGGAAGCTCACAAAGGCGGCAAGCCTTTGAAGCTTCCCCTTCGCGGACCCTGCCCAGCCTGGGGAGGAGGCTTGGCACCTCGTCCCAGGCTGTGCATTGTTTCAGGCCCCCGAGAGCAGCAGGCTCAACCCAGAGGTCCAGAAACATGTCTGGTGGTGGCTGCTGAAAGCACCCACTGAACCTGGACACTAGTGGTAGGTCGTTTTTCAGGGGGCATCTCTAAGATGCCCTCTGTGTGCATTTTTCATTAAGTCCCACACTGGCATCAGTGTGGGTTTAATGTGCTGAAGTTTGATACCAAACTTCTCAGTTTACAGTGTAGCCATTATGGTGCTGTGGAGTTCGTAATGACAAACTCCCAGCACCATATCCTCTTAATGGCAGCACTGCACTTAACAATGTCTAAGAATGGACTTGGACACTGTAGGGGTACAGGGCTCATGCACCTGTACCCTCACCACTGGTATAGTGCACCCAGCTAGAGGGGTGACTGACCTATGCCAGGGCAGTGGGTTGTCGGCATGGGTTGTACCCGTGCAGTGTAAGTCAATTCTTAGACGAAAGTGCAGTAAAGCCATAAAGAGTATATGGTCTGGGAGTTGGTCATTACGAACTCCACAGCTCCATAATGGCTTTACTAAAACTTCAAAAGTTTGGTAGCGAACTTCTCAGCACATTAAACCCACACTGATGCCAGTGTGGGAATTTAATGTAAAATGCACTCAGAGGGCATATTGGATATGCCCCCTGAAAAACTAACAGCCTGGTGTGGTTCCTGAATGGCTGCCAGCAATTTGCCACCACCAGACAGGTTTCTGGACACCAGGGTCCAGAAACAAAGCCCATCCTGGGCAGAGGTGTCATGCCTCCCCCCCCCCCCCCCCCCCAAGAATGGGCTGGATCCACGAAGGGGAAGCTTCAAAGGGCTGCCACCTTTTTGAGCAGGCTCCCACCGGTTCTGCCCCCCCACTTTGGGCAGGAGAATCGGCGGGAAAACCAAGCAAGGAGGAGAGGCGTGCCCACCTTTGCCAACCCCACCCCTTAGGTGGGAGAGGCGAGGTGAAGCACACATCTCAGTCCCCTCCATCTTGAAGATGAGGGGACTCGACCAATTAAGGAGAGGCTCATTGCCCTCCTACAGCTGGAGGGTGGCATTAAAGGTGTACCCACCCCAAGGACTGGACCCATTGCTTCCGACCTGCACACCCCTTTTAATGCCCCTAAATGTAGTATTTAGGGGCCACCCTTAACCTTGCCCCCTCTTATTCGAGGAAGAAAGAAGGACCGAAGAGCCGTGCTGACCCAGGAAGAAGAGAACATCTACGGCTTTGGCCCCAGCCCTACCGGCCTGTCCCATCCCCGGCTTACTGACAGCGAAGAACCTGGCGTGCCAAGCAGGGCCCCCCCAACCCCCCTGCCGGAAGGACCTGCCCTGCACTCACCTTACAGACTGTCTCCCATGAGCACCGGATTTGCTCAACCAAGCCTCCAAGAACAGAATTCAGATTCCGGCAACTCCTCGATTCCGCACCAGACGCCAATGGCCTGATTTCGAGTGACCCACCACCACAAGTTCTCCCCAGCGATCCTGATCTGGTGATCCCTGACCTTCCTCAAGATGACGCCTGCAGACTCAACCTGAAGGGTTCCCCGACTGGAACTGGTAAGAAAACCCGACGCCAGAAGACGCCCCTTCACCCGATGCACCACAGCCTTGGGTGGCCCAACTGACTGTGTCCAGGCATCCCCCAAGAACCCAACTTACCTCTCCAGCCGGTGGTTGCCTTCAGGAATCCTCCCTGCCCGATCCTGCAGCAACTTTGCCGAACCAAAGATCTCTTTTGAGAATAACAGGGTCCCTTACGTCTCCTTGACACACTGCACCCAGCCTCCCCAGTGCCGCTGGTGGTGCAGCTCCTGTGCTGATTGTTGGACCCTGCAATTCTGACTTTAACCCCAGAAGCTTTGCTCCCACACCCAAATGGCCTGCTCTTAAGCCGCCCCTAACCGAAGGCCCCATTGGCTAACAGGCCCCTGCACTCTGCATCCAGCCTCCCCAGTGCCGCTGGTGGTGCAATTCGAGTGTCTACCTAGACCTTGGGGAACCTTGGTCCTAACCCCCAAAACTCCCACTTGTAAGAAATTTACTTGCCTGTGAAAGCGATAACCATTTTTCTCCCATAGGAACCCATATTATGAGATTTTGGCCCTAAAAATGTTCAGTGTTGAACTGTTGCTTTGTATGGGGGAAACAGTAACTGTAACTCAAGCCAAGAAAAGTCTTATTTATCTTGTATTGTGAGATCCTTGGGTGTTATCTAGGTATACCCCCAGTACTCTATATGTAATCTAAAAGTAATCAAAGTATTATAAAAGTAATTGCTGTGTAATATAACCTGTAATATAACCTGCTTTTTAAAACTATACCAACCTGTAACAATTGCAAATCCATTCCCAATTGTATGTCTGTGCTACGGTTTACAATTGAAACTACATTTTACCTACTTGTACCAACTCCTGTTCTAGAAATAAAATACAAGTATACCCTGTGTTCAAGGCATATGAGCTGTAGGCATATGAGCTTTAGCATAGATCGCCATCTGGTGTTGGGCTCGGATGTTTGCACTTTGTTTTTCTTCGAAGAAGTGTTTGTAGTCACGAGGTAGGCGGCGACTCCTTACGGTGATAGTGCGCATGGGCATCGACTCCATCCCCCGAGTTTTTTTCCGCCATTGGGTTCGGATGTGTATTGCTGCGCTCCGGTTCGGTATCGTCTTCGAACCTTTTCGACGCGCAATCCTTACCACTAGACTGTATTTTCAAACGCGGCTTCCCTTTCGACGCGCATCGTAAAATCCAAGAACTTCGATCGGTAGCTTCGATGCGGGCCGTGAGGCCTACCCGCACCGACCACGCCAGCAGTCCATGGAACGGACTCCATTTAAGAAATGCCCTGGGTGTGGTGCTAAGTTCCCCCACACACCTGCACGAGGTCTGTAACCTCTGCCTACCCCCGGAGCACGAAGATATCAACTGCGAGGCCTGTCGATCATTCAGATCGAAGACCACCATTCGTGACCGTCTGGCTCGACGTCACGAGATGCGACGCAGCACTAGCCCAGTACCAGATTTCTTCGGAGAAGAGTCTGAATTCTAGCAGCCTGGCGCTGAACAAGAAGAAATCTCCGTGTCTGAAGCTGATGACTCCGACATGGAAGAAGACTTCAACGTCACTCCGGCTCAACGAACAGGGAGTAACTAGCTCCAAGTGCCCACAAAACCAACAAAGGCTCCGGTTTCACCTTCGCCCTCGGGCCCAGGTCCACACCGTGAAAGCATTTCAGATGCCCCGCCCTCGGTCCCGGCTATGAAACATAAGGATAAGCCTTCCGGCTCAGGATCAAGCCGGCCCCATTCCGGTGACGAACCCACATCTTCGGCACCACAACCCAAGACCAAGTATGTGCCTCACGCTCCAGCACCAAAGACCTCTTCGGCACCGAAAGACTCTGATCCAAAACCACATAAAGCCTCGGAGCTGACACCGGCTAAACCCAAAGCTTCGAAGCCGAATAAAGATAAACCTTCGGAGCCGAAACCCGTAAGACTCAAACCTTCGGAGCCCAAACACTCCGCACCGAAAGGCTCGGAGCCGAAGAAGCACAGTCAAAGACCACTCCTATTAAAGCTTCAGAGACTAACCCTGTAAAAAAAAAAAAAACTCAAACCAAACAAAAGGACAAAGACACCCCATCCAAAGAACTTCCTCCACAGGCCCTTTGGATCCAAAACAAAAGCGATTGCATATCAACCCTAAAACTGGACACCTTTTAGCAACGCTTGCTAAAAAACAGAAGCTGCATCTTCCAGAGGACTACCATATACCCCTGCAGGAAGCAGTCACCGAGGATGCGTTCTAGAAGAGAAGCTCAAAGGTTAATTGAAGAAGAGCAGTATCAAGCTGGTGACATGGAAGAATAAATGAATCTGAGGACTTGTTTGAAGACTTGTCAGGCAAGTGGTTTGGATGTTTCACCAGAAGTGGATTTTGCTTCACAGAAGGCTTCTCCTTCAAAGGATGTTGCTCCTTATGTCATTAAGAAGGCGGCTGAACTGTTGGATCTACAGCTTCCTATGGCTGAATATAAGCCTAATCTTCTTACAGAGGTTCTTCATTCTCCTTCCTCTGTAGTTGAGCCTCTCTTGCCTTTCAATGATGCCCTGACGGAGCCAATACTAGAGGTTTGGAGTAATCCTCTTACTGCTCCTGCAGTTTCTAGATCTGTCTCTAGAAGATATAGACCAGCACCAGGGGACCCTGAATTTCTTTCTTCTCACCCGTCACCTCAGTTTGGTTCAGGCTTCATGCTCAAAGCAGTCTGTGGGTTCTTTTCCTCAAGCACCGGCTGACCGATTCAAAAAAGCTTGAGCAGTCTGCAAAGAAAGTTTTTTTCGTCAACCAGTATGGCTTTGAAATCCACCAACGCAACTTGTTTGTTGGGCAGATATATTCACGCCCTTATGGACTCTGCCAAGCAGATTCTCCCGAAGTTATCTGAGGAGGATCGGGGTAATTTGAGTGAAGTCTTGGCGGACTCTCAGGCGGCTGCTCGCCAAGTAATCCAGTCGGGACTGGACACTGCAGATTCAGTGGCAAGGGTGATGGGCTCATCTGTTGCTACTAGGAGGCATGCATGGTTGAGGTCTTCGGGATTTTCACCGTATGTCCAAGCTGCTCTTTTGGATCTTCCCTTTGACGGCTCTAACCTTTTTGGGGAAAAAGCTGACTCTGCGTTGCAGAGATTTAAGGACAGTAAGGCCACGGCGAAATCCTTGGGTTTACAGTCTGTCAAGAGGCTATGGCTACAAAAAATACCGTGGGTTTGGGAAATCTTCCTTTCGTTCAGCAGCAGCATCAACAAAACCCTCAGTATAAATCCTGCAGAGGTCGCTTTCGTGGAGCTGGACGACATCTCTCTTCCTCCTCCTCTTCTACCTCCCCAACCCCTCCCGGTAATGCAGCAAAGCAGCCCTAGATCCGCCATCCTGGATCATGTGGGTCCTGTGGGAGGCCGGCTTACTCATTTTCTACAAGATTGGAAATTAATAACTTCGGACCTTTGGGTTCTAGATCTTGTAGAAAATGGGTACGCTCTTCCCTTCAGGGAATTTCCCCCTCCTTACCCTCCTTGTCAGGGGCTTTGCACAGAGGATCATTTGCTACTCCTTCAGAAGGAGGTTCTTACCCTGTTACAAAAAGGTGCGATAGAGGTGGTTCCGGAGCAGGAGAGGGGTCAGGGGTGCTACTCCTGGTATTTCCTGATCCCCAAGAAGGATGGCAGGTTACGTCCCATCCTGGACCTCAGAATCTTGAATCTGTTTCTCAAACAGGAGAGGTTAAAGATGCTTACTCTAGCGCAGGTTCTTCAGGTGCTGCAACAAGAGGACTGGATGGTGTCCATCGACTTGCAGGATGCGTATTTCCACATTCCAATCCTGAAGTCGCACAGGAAGTATCTCCGTTTCACGGTTGGATCGCAACACTACCAGTTTGCGGTCCTTCCGTTTGGTCTTACTACCGCACCTCGAGTCTTCACCAAGGTGATGGCAGTGGTGGCTGCCCGTCTCAGGAGGTTGGGGATTCCAGTTTTCCCCTACCTGGACGACTGGCTGTTGAAGGCAAAGTCTCCAGAGATGGTGAGTCATCATTTGCAGGTTACAGCCCAGCTGTTATACAAAGTGGGTTTTTCGATAAATGTACCCAAGTCTCACCTGGTGCCCTCTCAGCGCAACCTGTTCATAGGGGCGGTACTGGATACCACTGTGTCTCGAGCATTCCCTCCTCCGCAAAGGATTCTCGACATACAGGAAATGGTTCCCTTGTTTTACAATGGAACGGTGGTTCCAGTTCTGAAGGTCCTTCGCCTGCTCGGTCTGTTCGCTTCCTGCATTCTGCTGGTCAACCACGCACGCTGGCACATGAGGGCGCTCCAGTGGTGTCTCCGCAGGCAGTGGTATCAACACAATGGAGATCTCAGGGAGTCTGTGGATCTCCAGAGAAGCTGCAGTGGATCTGTCTTGGTGGAGCGTGGAGGGCAATCTGTCAAGGAAAGCCTTTCCACTTTCCTCCATCGGTGGCCACAGTGATAACGGATGCCTCTACCCTAGGGTGGGGTGCACATCTGGGGGATCTGGAGATCAAGGGTCTTTGGTCTCCAGAGGAAAGGTTGTTTCACATCAACATTCTGGAATTGCGGGCGATACGCTTGGCACTCAAGGCTTTTCTCCCTTCCCTTTGCGGTCAGTCGGTTCAGGTCCTGACGGACAACACTGCCGCGATGTGGTATGTCAACAAGCAGGGAGGAGTAGGGTCGTACCGTCTCTGCAGAGAGGCTTTGCGACTCTGGTCCTGGGCTTACGATCATCGGATTTGCTTGATGGCAAATCATCTGGCCGGGGTGCTGAACGTGCGTGCAGACAGTCTCAGTCGACAGTTCGCCGACCACGAGTGGAGGCTTCATCCAGAGGTAGTTCGACATGTCTTCCAGACGTGGGGGACTCATCGGGTGGACCTGTTTGCCACTCTAGAGAACGTGCACTGCCTGTCATTCTGCAGTCTCCAGTTTCCGAGGCAGGGAGCGTTGGGGGACGCGTTTAAGTTGAGTTGGAGCTCAACTCCTTTACGCGTTTCCTCCGATACCCTTGATTCCTCGGGTTCTGAGGAAGATTCGCCAAGACCGGGCTCAAGTTATATTGATCGCCCCGGATTGGCCAAGAAGGGTGTGGTTCACGGACCTTCACCTCTCGTTGTACCCTCCGCTCAGTCTCACTCTCAGGGTAGACCTCCTCTCTCAGATGGAGGGGCAAGTTCTACACCCCCACCTCCAGAGCCTGCACCTTCATGCCTGGAGATTGAACGGGGCAATTGGAATTCATTTTCTCTCCCGCCTGACGTGGTGGACGTTATACTATCGGCCAGGCGACACTCCACCAAGTCTGTCTATTCTTACAGGTGGTCTAAATTTGTTAAGTGGTGCGGAGAGAAATCTATGGTTGTGCTGTGGCCACTGTTGAAGGATATTTGTCGGCATTGTCAGCATTTTTGTGTTTACCTGATCAGCCTTCTTTATTTAAGTCTCCTATAGTCTTAAGGTTTATTAAGGGGCTGACGAACATGTTTCCTCCCACTCCTTTTATTATGCCCCAGTGGGATTTGAATCTGGTGTCTTTTTTAATGGGTTCAACGTTCGAACCTATGCATAGTTGTCCGTTGAGACTTTTGACTTTTAAAATGATCTTTCTGGTGGCTATCACTTCGGCTAGGAGGGTGAGTGAGCTCCAAGCTCTTTCCTGTAAACCTCCTTTTCTGACCATACATGCTGAAAGGTTGGTACTCAGGACCAGGGCTGCTTTTCTGCCTAAGGTGGTGACTCCTTTCCACCTAGGTCAGTCCATTACCCTTCCTACTTTCTATCCTCCCCCCTCACCCATCCAAGGAGGAAGAGAGACTTCATCATTTGGATCCAAAGAGGGCGATTAGCTTTTATCTGGACAGAACGAAGGACTTTCGCCAAGATGACCAGCTCTTCGTTGGATATGCTGGTCGTATGAAGGGCAAGGCGGTGCACAAGCGCACTTTATCCAGGTGGATCTTGTGCATCAAGATATGCTACTCCCTGGCTGGTAAGGAGCCTCCTGTAGGCATTAGAGCTCATTCCACCAGGGCTAAATCGTCTACTTCTGCCTTGTCTAGAGGTGTTCCTGTGTTGGACATATGTAAAGCCACAACTTGGACCTCCCTCCACACTTTCGCGAAACATTACTGCTTGGATTCCGAAGTGAGTAGGGATGGCCATTTTGCTCGCTCTGTTTTACAGGATTTTTTGGTATAGAAGGGTGGACACCCTCCTCCGGGTGAGGTACTGCTGTGGGATTCTATTCATAAGGTGAGGAATCCACGGGCAGATGTATCCATCAGAAGAACAAGTTACTTACCTTCGGTAACGCTTTTTCTGGTGGATAAAGTATCTGCCTGTGGATTCCTCACAGACCCACCTCCCCGTTGTCCACCCTTTTATGCCATAAAAGCTGAGGTATTAGTTATTTGATGTATTTTTATGTACTCAAGACTTTGTAACCTCTATTGTTATTGTCTTGTTTGAAATTCAAGTTCTTTTATTATACACTGAGTATTTGTGTGAATTCTGTATACTTGGTATGCATTCTCTCTATGGTCAGTTCGCCCGTTTTGCTTCGGTGGCACGGAAAAAATGGGTGGAACTGACGTCATCACGCCGACGTGGTCTTCTTATGGCTCCGATGACGTCATGCGGAGCCGCTTGCGGAGCCATGACGCTATGACTACCTCGTCGGAGCTGATTTTTTTCAGTGAATTTCCAAGGTTTTTTAAATGCTAATTTCTAACTATAACGTGCCTGAAACCTATGGTTTTTTCAGTGAAAAAAAAAAATATATATATATATTTATTTATTTATTTATTTATTTATTTTACTTATGACCTATTTTCCATAGGAAATCCGCGACATTCTATTTGAAATAACTCTTGCCGGTTGACGTATCTTCGCGAAATTTTCAAACTTTGTGGGGCGCTCCGCTCCTAGCCTGAAAGTCTCGGGTTGATTCGTCAAGCGGGGGCCGAGAAAAAAGGGGGGTCCCAAAACGCGTTTTCCCCATTCATTTTTCCATAGGAAACTTTAGACACGGCTACAGCCCGAACTGCTGAACGGAATTACACCAAATTTGGCAAAGAGGTAGTTCTTGGTTCAGAAAGAACCCTTTTTGTTAAATGGTGTAAATCCGTTCAGTAGTTGCTAAGAAAATCAAAAGTAAAAGTACATGTATATCTATGGCCGCGTCGGATTCGCGCACCCTCCCGATCATGAGCTGTCTGCTAATTGGCTGTCAACACTCCAAACCAGGAAGTGTTGGCAGCCATCTTGTTCCTCGGTAGAACCGAGGAACAAGAAAGCAGTAAAAAAAGTGCGCAAAACGCACAAAGGGGGCAGGGTAGAAACACCCTGACTCCCTAGGTCTGCTCAGGGGGTCCCACAAGGACCCCTGGGCAGAAAAAAGCATTTTTTTTTTAAATCGCCAGGATGCGCTCAGGGAGCGCGAATCCTGCAGAAAAAAAATAAATCGAAGCGCGGTCTCCCGCGCTTAGATATAAATTTGCCCCCGGGTGGGCCAAGTCCCGGGGGCATGCTGGGGGGGTTTATTTTATGTATGGGGGCCTCTAAGGGCCCCCAAGCCCGGGGACCACCACCCCCGGGGCTTTATCATAAATGGTGCGGGAGGGCTCTGAGCCCTCCCGCAGCCCCGGGACCGCCACCTCCCCGGGGCTTTTTTTCTTCTTTTTTTTTTTTTTAAACCTGTGTGGGGGGGGCTCCAGCCCCACACGCCCTAGGGACCACCACCTCCCGGGGCACTAAGAAAATTGAAAATGGGGGTCAGTTTTGGACCCCCAAGCCCCGAGGACCACCACCTCCCGGGGCTTTCAAAATGTAGGGAGGGGGCCGTGCGGCCCCCCTCCTGGAGCCCTTGATGGCCCTGGGGACCGCCACCCCCTGGGCCGGTTCCTGCAGTGTCCCGGGGTGCCTACCCCGGGACACTGCTGTTTGCTATGACAGGACGGGTTGCAGAGAGGAGTAAAAAGGGGTGTGGCCTCTCCACGTCTCTGCAACGCAGCCCCCTGGCGCATACTGGAGGTTCCTGGTGGGCTAGTTGGCCCCTAGGGACCCTCATGATTCAAGGGGACTTAATCCCCCAACTTAAAACGCGCCACGGGGCGCGTTTGCACAGATGTCACCTCAGGCCCCGCCCCCTCCCTTCACCATTGTGCAAATATTCCTCTAAAATCTGCCGAACTACGAATTCCGATTTACTCACCTGTTATCAGGAGAGACCTCAGTGCTGCATCTTTCAGCCCAGTACTGATCCTCAAAAGTAATTTTAACCGTACTTACCAGTAACTTGAATTTACTTCCATAGGATATCATTGCCTGCTTTTTGCTGAAAAAGTTTCTAAGTGTTGATTTTTGAAACATACAAATATTCCTCTAAAATCAGCCGAAATCCGAATTCTGATTTACTCACCTGTTATCAGGAGAGACTTCAGTGCTGCATCTTTCAGCCCAGTACTGGTCCTGAAAAGTAATTTTAACCGTACTTACCGGTAACTTGAATTTCCTTCATAGGCTAACATTGACTGGTTTCACTTGGAAATTCTTCTAAGTGTGGAGTTTTGGAACTTTATAATATTCCTCTAAAATCTACCAAAGTACGAATTCCAATTTACTCACCTGTTATCAGGAGAGAACCCAGTGCTGCATCTTTTAGCCCAGCACTGACCCTGAAAAGTAATTTTAACCGTACTTACCAGTAACTTATATTTTCTTCCATAGGAATCCATTGTCTGGTTTTCAGCAGAAAAGTTTCAAAGTGTCGATTTTCACAAACTACAAATATTCCTTAAAAATCGCCTGTATGACTTAAACGCATTCTTTCAACTGTTTACAGGAGATGCACCAGTGCTGGATCCAGGATCCAACACTGAGTAAGAAAAAGTAACGATAACACTACTTACCTGCTGAGTGAATTTCCTTCCGTAGGATAACATTGGTGATTCTATGAGAAAAAGTTTCTAAGTGTCAACTTTTAAAATACAATAATATCCCTTAAAAATCACTACTGTAACCAAAACGCTTTTACTCAACTGTTTACAGGAGATGTCCCAGGACTGAATCTAGGATCCAGTCCTGTGGTTAGAAAAGTAATCCATAAAGTAACTAATTGCATTTAACTAGAAATTCACATTGAGCTGAATGTTGCATTGTTTGAAAATGTGTTGCCCATTGCAACAACTGTAACTACTGTACTTAAAAGTCTATTGCCTATGTGCAAAGTATTTAAAGTAATTCATTCTGAGAAAGTATTTTTGTAATGTATAATGTAATTACAATGTAATTTAAAAATAAAATATGTAAAAAAATTTTTCTAAAAATGTAGTAAATCAGTATGAAAAAAATAAATATAACAATTAATACATTTAAAAATTGTCATTTACAAAACCTTTGAAATTCACTGAAAAAACCGTAGGTTTCAGACATGTTATAGTTAGAAATTAGCATTTAAAAAACCTTTGAAATTCACTGAAAAAACCATAGGTTTCAGACATGTTATAGTTAGAAATTAGCATTTAAAAAACCTTTGAAATTCACTGAAAAAACCATAGGTTTCAGGCACGTTATAGTTAGAAATTAGCATTTAAAAAACCTTACAAATTCACTGCAAAAACCATAGGTTTTAGGGACAGTTATAGTTACTTGGACATTGCACTCGTACAAAACCCATGAAATTCCCCTGTTATAGTTAGTTCAGCTAACTATAACTCGCGCCCCCGCAATGCACTGCTGATGACGTCACATATTACATCACTCATGACATGGTCACTTATGGCCCCGGGGAACCCTATGGAAAAATGAATGGGGAAAACGTTTTTTGGGACCCCCTTTTTTTTCTCGGCCCCCGCTTGACGAATCAACTTGAGACTTTCAGGGTAGGAGCGGAGTTGGAAGCTTTCGCGAAGATTCGTCAACCGGCGCAAGAGTTATTTCAAATGGAATGTTGCGGATTTCCTATGGAAAATAGGTTTTAACTATAACTATCTACTGGCGACCGCCAGTAGATAATATAATATATATATATATATATATATATATATATATATATATATATATATATATATATATATATATATATATATATATAATCACTGAAAAACCATAGGTTTCAAGGACGTTATAGTTAGAAATTAGCATTTAAAAAAAACCCTGGAAATTCACTGGAAAAATCAGATTTCAGGGACGTTGTAGCTAGTTGGACATTTCACTCGTACAAAACCATAGAAATTCCGCCGTTCTATTTAGTTGAGCTAACTATAACTCGCGCCCCCGCTATGCACTGCTGATGTCACATATTACATCATTCATGACCTGGTCAGTGACATCTCAAATGACATCACTGATGACATCATCCAGTGACTGTTTCTGTAAAGTTTAAATGTTATATCTATATCAAGGTGTATTGAGGAATTGAGTGGGTGTATACGTGCCTGAATAGATTTAGTAGGTGCGTAACTGAGTGTATGTGAGTGATTAAACGTGTCTTACTGAATGCATGGGTTAGTGAGTAAACTGTGTGAATATCAGTCTGTTAGTTGGTGTGTAAGCGGCTTCATGGGTTGGTGAGTAGCTACATGAGTGTCTATATGGGTTATTGATTGGTTGTCTGAGTATCTGTATGGGTGCCTGAGTCTGTCTGGGTGGGTGGGGGGGTGTATGACTCTGTGCATAGATGTGAGTGGGTGATTCACTGGGTGTATGGGTTCAAGACCATGTGTGATGGGCTGTATGGGTGTGTGTGTGTGTGTGTGTGTGTGTGTGTTGGTGAGTGAATAGATGTCTCAGTGGTACATGTGAGTAACTACATATGTGAAAGGCAGTATGTGAGTGTTGGAGTATATAAATGACTATGTGAGAGTGATTGTGAGTGGCTGTATGGATGTGTGCTTGTATCAGTGATTGTATAAGAGTAAGTATTGTTAGTATCTGTATGAATAAGCGAGGTGGTGTGTAACTGTATAGATGAGTAAATGGGAGTGTAATTGATTCTTTGCATGACTGACTTGGTGTGTGAGTAACCATGGATGAGTGGCGGTGTGTGTCTGTATAGGTGTACGAGTGCATATGATCGTGTTGTACTGATTGACTGCATGTATGAGTGACTGTATGGGTGAATGAGTGGATGTGTGTGTAGACCTAGGAATCAGTGACTGGGTATGTAGTAACTGGTATTGGTGTCTATGGTTTCGAAAATGGTAGTCTGTATTTTAGAGTGGGTGTATCAAAGGTTATATTAGGGTATGAGGAGGTACATCAGATTTTCACATGGATGGTGTAGTCAGTGATGTCACTGACCATGTCATGAATGATGTAATATGTGACGTCATCAGCAGTGCATAGCGGGTGCGCGAGTTATAGTTAGCTCAACTAACTAGAACGCCTGAATTTCTCTGATTTTGTACGTGTGAAATGTCCAACTAACTATAACATCCCTGAAACCTGACTTTTTTCAGTGAATTTCAAAGGTTTTCTAAATGCTAATTTCTAACTATTCCTACAGAGGTAGGACATGTGCAGATAGAGGAAGAAAAGTGCAGAAAGAAGCAAGAGAAATGCAGAAAGAGGCAACAGAAGTCCAGAAAGGTGCAGAAAAAAGCAAGAGATGTGCAGAAAGAACCAACAGAGGTGCAGAAAGAGGCCTTGTTGCAAAGTCATCCTGTGCCCCCAACTTTTTGCTGACTGGTACTGGTGGTAACTGACACTCACTAACCAGGCCCGGAGCCAGTGCTATGCTGAAAGACACTTAGAATACAGTGAAAACACCTACATACACTAGGGTACACTATGGGTTGGGGTACCCCTGTGATTGGCATGACCTCCCCTGCAAGGCCCTAGTACATAATAGAGCAGGGGGATTAAAACTACCTCGAAGTCAGAGGTGCAGAAAGAGGAAAGAGAATTGCTGAAAGAAGCAAGAGGTAAAGAAAGAAGCAAGAGCAGTGCAGAAGAGGCAAGTAAGGTGCATAAAGAAGCAAGAGCAGTGCAGAAAGAACCAACAGAGGTGCAAAAAGAGACAAGAGGGGTGCCGAAAGAGGTAGGAGAGGTGCACAAAGAGGCAAGAGGTACAGAAAGAGGTAAGAGTGGTGCAGAAAGAGGTAAGAATTGCTAAAAAAAAAAGCCACAGAGGTGTAGAAAGCAAGAGCAGTGCAGAAAGAACCAGAGGTGCTGAAGGAGGCACGAAGGGTGCAGAAAGAGGCAAGAAGTGCAGAAAGAAGCAACAGAGGTGCAGAAAGAGGCAACAGAGGTGCAGAAAGAGGCAACAGAGGTGCAGAAAGAGGCGAGGGTGGTGCAGAAAGAGGCGAGGGTGGTGCAGAAAGAGGCGAGGGTGGTGCAGAAAGAGGCGAGGGTGGTGCAGAAAGAGGCGAGGGTGGTGCAGAAAGAGGCGAGGGTGGTGCAGAAAGAGGCGAGGGTGGTGCAGAAAGAGGCGAGGGTGGTGCAGAAAGAGGCGAGGGTGGTGCAGAAAGGGGCGAGGGTGGTGCAGAAAGGGGCGAGGGTGGTGCAGAAAGGGGCGAGGGTGGTGCAGAAAGGGGCGAGGGTGGTGCAGAAAGGGGCGAGGGTGGTGCAGAAAGGGGCGAGGGTGGTGCAGAAAGGGGCGAGGGTGGTGCAGAAAGGGGCAAGAGGGGTGCAGAAAGGGGCAAGAGGGGTGCAGAAAGGGGCAAGAGGGGTGCAGAAAGGGGCAAGAGGGGTGCAGAAAGAGGCAACAGGGGTGCAGAAAAACAAGGGAATTGCTGAAAAAAGCAACAGGTTTAGAAAACCAAGAAGTGCAAAAACAGGCAAGTGAGGTGCAGAAAGAAGCAAGAGCAGTGCAGAAAGAACCAACAGAGGTGCAAAAAGAAGCAAGATGGGTGCCGAAAGGTAGGAGAGGTGTAGAAAGAGGCAGGAGGGATGCAGAAAGGAAGAGCACTGCAGAAAGAGGCTAGAGAATTGCTGAAAGGCAACAGAGGTGTAGAAAGAAGCAAGATAAGTGCAGAAAGAGGCAAGTAAGGTGCAGAAAGAAGCAAGAGCCGTGCAGGAAGAACCAACAGAGGTGCAAAAAGAGGCAAGAGGGGTGCAGAAAAAGGTAGGAGGGGGTGCACAAAGAGGCAAGAGGTACATAAAGAGGCAGGAGGGGTGCAGAAAGGAAGAGAAGTGCAGAAAGAAATAACAGGTGCTTAAAGAGGCGCGAAGAGTGCAGAAAGAGCAAGAGAAGTGCAGAAAGAGGCAACAGGTGCAGAAAGAGGCAACAGGTGCAGAAAGAGGCAACAGGTGCAGAAAGAGGCAACAGGTGCAGAAAGAGGCAACAGGTGCAGAAAGAGGCAACAGGTGCAGAAAGAGGCAACAGGTGCAGAAAGAGGCAACAGGTGCAGAAAGAGGCAAGAGAAGTGCAGAAAGAGGCAAGAGAAGTGCAGAAAGCAAGAGAAGTGCAGAAAGCAAGAGAAGTGCAGAAAGCAAGAGAAGTGCAGAAAGCAAGAGAAGTGCAGAAAGCAAGAGAAGTGCAGAAAGCAAGAGAAGTGCAGAAAGCAAGAGAAGTGCAGAAAGCAAGAGAAGTGCAGAAAGGCGGCAGGAGGTGCATAAAGAGGCAAGAGGTGCATCAAGAGGTGCATAAAGAGGGAACAAGGGTACAGAAAGAAGCAAGAGAGGTGCAGAAAGAGGCACGAAGTGTGCAGAAAGAGGCAACAGGTACAGAAAGGCAAGAGAATTGCTGAAAGAAGCAACAGAGGTGCAGAAGGAGGCACGAGGAGTGCAGAAAGAGGGAAGAGGTGTAGAAAGAGGCAAGAGATCTGCAGGAAAAAAGCAACGGGTGCTGAAGGAGGCAAGTGAGGTGCTGAAGGAGGCAAGTGAGGTGCTGAAGGAGGCAAGTGAGGTGCTGAAGGAGGCAAGTGAGGTGCTGAAGGAGGCAAGTGAGGTGCTGAAGGAGGCAAGTGAGGTGCTGAAGGAGGCAAGTGAGGTGCTGAAGGAGGCAAGTGAGGTGCTGAAGGAGGCAAGTGAGGTGCTGAAGGAGGCAAGTGAGGTGCTGAAGGAGGCAAGTGAGGTGCTGAAGGAGGCAAGTGAGGTGCTGAAGGAGGCAAGTGAGGTGCTGAAGGAGGCAAGTGAGGTGCTGAAGGAGGCAAGTGAGGTGCTGAAGGAGGCAAGTGAGGTGCTGAAGGAGGCAAGTGAGGTGCTGAAGGAGGCAAGTGAGGTGCTGAAGGAGGCAAGTGAGGTGCTGAAGGAGGCAAGTGAGGTGCTGAAGGAGGCAAGTGAGGTGCTGAAGGAGGCAAGTGAGGTGCTGAAGGAGGCAAGTGAGGTGCTGAAGGAGGCAAGTGAGGTGCTGAAGGAGGCAAGTGAGGTGCTGAAGGAGGCAAGTGAGGTGCTGAAGGAGGCAAGTGAGGTGCTGAAGGAGGCAAGTGAGGTGCTGAAGGAGGCAAGTGAGGTGCTGAAGGAGGCAAGTGAGGTGCTGAAGGAGGCAAGTGAGGTGCTGAAGGAGGCAAGTGAGGTGCTGAAGGAGGCAAGTGAGGTGCTGAAGGAGGCAAGTGAGGTGCTGAAGGAGGCAAGTGAGGTGCTGAAGGAGGCAAGTGAGGTGCTGAAGGAGGCAAGTGAGGTGCTGAAGGAGGCAAGTGAGGTGCTGAAGGAGGCAAGTGAGGTGCTGAAGGAGGCAAGTGAGGTGCTGAAGGAGGCAAGTGAGGTGCTGAAGGAGGCAAGTGAGGTGCTGAAGGAGGCAAGTGAGGTGCTGAAGGAGGCAAGTGAGGTGCTGAAGGAGGCAAGTGAGGTGCTGAAGGAGGCAAGTGAGGTGCTGAAGGAGGCAAGTGAGGTGCTGAAGGAGGCAAGTGAGGTGCTGAAGGAGGCAAGTGAGGTGCTGAAGGAGGCAAGTGAGGTACAGAAAGAAGCAAGAGAAGTGCAGAAGGAAGCAACAGAGGTTCTGAAAGAGGGACGAAGGGTGCAGAAGAGGCAGGTGCAGAAAGAAGCAACACAGGTACAGAAAGGCAAGAGTGGTGCAGAAAGAGGGAAGAGGTGTAGAAAGAGGCAAGAGGTGTAGAAAGAGGCAAGAGGGGTGCAGAAAGGCAGGAGGGGTGCAGAAAGGCAGGAGGGGTGCAGAAAGAGGCAAGCGGTACATAAAGAGGCAGGAGGGGTGCAGAAAGAAGGAAGAGAAGTGCAGAAAGAAGTAACAGGTGCTGAAAGAGGCGCGAAGGGTGCAGAAAGAGCAAGAGAAGTGCAGAAAGGCAACAGGTACAGAAAGAGGCGAGGGGTGCAGAAAGAGGCAAGAGGGGTGCAGAAAGAAGCAAGTGAGGTACAGAAAGAGGCCAGGCTTGTAGTATTGATGCAAGCCTCAGAGGCCTGCCTCTGCACCTCTCTGCCACCTCCAGAAACTACTCCGCTAGGCCTGCAGTGTGGATGCAGCACAGGATCCTGCCTTTGTCCCCTCCAAAATGACACCGCCTGGCCTGTAGTGTGGAAATAGACCTCACGGAGCTGCGTCTGCCCTTCTTTCTGCCTGAATCCAGAAACAACACAGCCAGGTCTGTAGTGAGGACGCAGAGCTCACAGGAGCTGTTTATGCCATCTGCCTACCTCAAACTACAGAGCCAGGCTGGTAGTCTGGATACAGACCTCAGAGGCCAGCCTCTGCCCTACTCTTTCCCCTACAAAAACTACACAGCTAGGTCTGTGAATTGGATGCAGCCCAGGACCCTGCCTTTGCCCCCCTCTGCTCACTCAAGAAACAACCCAGCCATGCCTGTAGCGAGGATGCTGAGCCTCCCCGGAGACTGCCTCTGCCCTTCCTTCTGCCCATTTCCGGAAACCACACCGACAGACTGGTAGTGTGGATAGAGCCCTCAGTGTCTCTCTGCCCTTCTCTTTGCTGGTATTCTTGAATCATAGATTCAGGCTAGTATGGAGGAGGCAGACTTCCCAGAGACTGCATCTGCCATTCCCTCTGTCCACTACTAGAAAACGAAGGCAGAAACACAGGGAGGCCTGTGGCGAGGATGCAGAGCTCCCCGGAGACTACCTCTGCTCTTTCTTCTGCCCATTTCCAGAAACAACATACTGTCTGTCTCTGCCCTTCTCTCTGTCCGCTTTCATGAACCATACATCCAGGCTTGTATGGAGGAGGCAGACTTCCCAGAGACTGCCTCTGCCCGCCCCTCTACCCACTACCAGAAACCCAGGCATAGCTCCCCACAGGCCACCACTGTCCTATCACACTGCATGGGGACCCCCACACGCGGACCTACAGGCCAAGAATGGCACGTTCCTGCACGTATATGCGTACGTCATTCCGTTTATCAGCATTTTCAATTAATTAGGTATGTGGTTTCATTCTTTTGCGAACATGTAAGTATGTAAACATGCATGCTCACGTACAATTGGATAAAGGCGTACATAGAAGCACTTATGAACCCAGATCGACAGGTCAGAATATTTCATGCACATATCTGTGCCCATGAACGCGTTTTACACCTTAGTGTGCGGGCGCATGCTGCGCCAGCACTGACCTCTTTAGGACACACGCGTTGGGCTATGAGGTATCTCAGTCCCACAGAATCACTCTGTGAATATTCGCCTGTTCATTAGCTCACAAAGGGGCCCAGTGTCGTTTTCACCTCTCGGTGTGATCTGACAGTCAGCGGGTGTGTGTTTCCGGAGGTCACTCTCCTCTCCTCCCCCCGTCCCTGCCTCCGCACCTTTCCTTCTTAGACTCTTCTCTTCCTATGTTCTGCTCTCTCTCATAGACGTCCTGTCGGTACCCCCTCCACCCTTCTGCCTAGTGCACGCACCTGCTGCTTCTGATTGAACTGCCCCACATAGTGCAGTGAGTCCCCCCCTCCCCCGGTCGGAACAAAGTCCCACACTATGCATGTAATACACAACAGACCCTCTCGTGTAGGGCGCATCTCTCTCCATCAATCCCGTTTAAACCCCTGATCCCGGCCACCTTACAAGCCACTGCCCAAACGGGGAAAATTAACTCATATTAACAGGGCACAAAGCCTCTGTACCCTCCTGGCAGCAGGCACTCTGATCCCTCATTATTTGGGGGGCTGCAGCCGCTGCCTCCACACAGCCCAGCTGCAGGGGCCCGATTTGCAGGCTGCAGGGCAACTGCAAACTTTCTTTGATGGGATGAAGACAAAAAAATCCTCTGCATTCAGAAAAAAGTCTGCGCTGCCACTGGGAGAGGGCCTGCCGAGTCTGGGGTCACGCCCCTCAGTCCGACAACCCATGGTGGGGGCCGAGGGGGCAGCCATCCATCACCCCTAGGCAGACAGCCGGCCAAGTTCACGAGCAACTCTTTCACGCCTCCCAGACCGCGACAACTAATTATTCCGGTCCCACATTACGGGAGCCAGCTTCCCATGAGCCCGAAGCGCATTTATTATTTTTTTTCAATAATTATTGCTTCCACACTCTGTTACTCGATTCCCGCCTTTCCCTCCCCTTTTACCTCGTATCCCTCATTTGCAACTGGTAACTTGTTTGCTTTATCTTTTGTTCCTCGCAGCATAACTTGCAGTGCATTTTATGCGCGCATCATTCCGTTCGAAACGATTGCTTTATAGCAACAGCCCCCTTTTTATATTTCACGTTTCTTCATAATTATTTCTGTTTACTTGGTTGTTAAATATTGTTAAATTACTTTATTCTCGTAATTCTCTATTAATTTCCATTTCCCATGAGTTTATATCCCGGAGTCTATTGCAACGTTTTCATTCGTACTTGTCGCGGCTTCGCCTGTATTTCGTGGCTTCTAATTCCCTAGACCCATCTAATTCCACTGTCTAATTCAGGCACACTGCAGACGATGAGTGTAGCAGCAGACAAAAATGAAAAATGTGTATTTTTCTCAACCTTGTAAGGGCAGGTGAAGTGGTCCGGCGGCCATTTGCATTCAGTTTCCGATGAAGGCGGCACTGCCCACGGCCTCGCCTCACGGCCTTTCTTCAGGGCCCCGAGCCCCGGCTCCCAATGAATTAAGTCTGCTCGGCTGGCGTTGAAAGGTAGAGCCCGCCACAACTTTTAGCCCCAGGTTTTTTTCAGCAGTCGAGAAGAAAGGTGCTCCCATTTTATGTATTGCAAATGTATTCTTAGTATTAAAAAGCAGTCATTTCAATTTGGGATATCCGTTAAGCAGTACTACCATGTGTAAACAGTTGTGACTGTAAAGGAGAACATGACTATCTAAGTCTGTTTTCCTGATGCAAAGGCTCTTACACTGGTCTGGTACCGAAGCAGTTTGTTCGTTTTTTTTTTTTTCTCACTTCTGGCTGCGTAAAGGCCATTGTCAGTCAGAAATGGACTTTCAGTGGCTTTTCCTGAGTCAACAAATCTGAATTTTGCAGCGTGAATCTTTCTGTATTCACTATGCTGTGCGTTATTCTGCCATCTAGTGGTTGGGTCCGGAATTGTCGTATTCTTTTTTTTTTTTTTTTTTTTTTTTTTTTTTCGTGGCCCAGGTGGGCGTCGACATACAACCATTTGGTGCCTCTTCGTGACGTCGAAGCGCTTCCTCCGGAAGCTCCCATCTTTGGTCGCCATTTTCAGATTCTTTTTTTCCGCCGTTGGGTCTGGATCGTCAGTGAAGGAGCTCCACAACTTTGGAGAGAAGAATCCACAGAAAACAGCAGGAAAATGACAAATCACCTTACAGCATACCGGACTACGAGTCTGGTAACTGGGACGACGAAAGGGGAGGAAAACATCGAACTTCGACGTTCTACGGAGAATGTGCACACAGGGGGCTCCCTGGGCGCGGTGATGGACAAAACACCCTTTAAATTCTGCGCCAACTGCCACCACAAGTATGCGCAGAAGGACCAACACCCAGTTTGCAATCTCTGCCTGCCGCCCGACCATCGAAGCGAGGACTGCAACGCCTGTGCGGCATTCACACCGAAGACCCTCAGAGTAAGAGGCAAAGAAGGGCAAACTACAGCATGCAGGTACAGGGGACACCATCGCTCCGAGATTTTGGCCTCTCCAGTGGACAAGAGGACAACATCGCCGAAGGACTGGAGGACGCCACAGTCTAGGTCGAAAAGAAAACTCCGAAGGAGGCAAGTCGTCGAACCCCAGGTACTCCAGTGATACTCTAAAGAGTGAGTCCAAGTCCTCCAAAGGAGCATTGCCGTCGAAACACTCGACGACCGCAACTGCTTCCAAGGACAAACAGCCCGTCTGTTCCTTTGACAAGGACTCCCAGACGGCAAAAACCCAAGATAAGGCAAAGGTGTCGAAGAGCGGTCACGAGAGGGACTCTTCGATGTCGAAAAATGAAGGGTTTAAAGCGGCTACAACTTCGACGTCCACAACCGCTAAGAGAGGCTGAAACTCTCGACGCCGACCACACGTCCGAGATGAAGAAGAAGAAAAGGCTCGAGGCCGAAATGGCGAGCATCTTGCAACGCAGGAGGGACTTCGATGAGAAGATGAGGCAGTTCACTATTCCACTGAAGCCCACGGCCGAAGCGCAAAGGTGCGTCGAGGACCTTCAACCACAGACACCAGAACCAGTCGAGGAGGAGGAAGACCTATATTACGGCGATGCTGAAGGTGAGGAAGACTAACAAACTTACCAAGGCTCGACATCCTCGGAGGCGCAAGACTTGCAGTGGCAGGATCTCGACGCCGAATCCCCAGAAGAGGGAGTAGAATCCTATCCTTCGAGGCCTTCGCCGCCGGACGACATAGTAATCTATAACCAAGTCATAAAGAAGGCAGCAGACACGTATTGAGTGCAGCTAGAGGAGGAGAAACCTCCAATCTTGCTTCCTGTTGGAGACATTGTTACCATCCCAGACAAGAAGCCAGTTCCTACCCATGCTCCCAAGTGTGCTGGACCAGGTGAAGGAGGCCTTCAAGGAACCTGCTATGTGTAAAGCAGTAACTCCAAGGACTGAAAAGAAATACAAGCACTCATCTGAGGACCCTATGTATATTAGGGGATCAGTACCAGCGGATTCAATCATAACATCCACGACTAGGAAAAGGGCCAATATACCCACAAATACAGGACCACCTCCAGACAAGGAGAGCAGGAGAATGGACCTAATGGGGAGGAAACTGGAAAGGAGTGCGGCGATCCAATGCTGCATCGCCAAATCTAATGCGCTCATCAACAGGGACGCATAACAGCACTGGGAGGAAGTGGGCGAACTCCTAATACATCTGCCAGAGCAATACCAAAGAGGGGCACGCCACCTGGTAGAGGAAGGAAAGAACATGGCTAATAAATTTCTGAAGTCGGCCCTGGATGCAGCGGAGACCTCCAGCAGGCAGATGATGCTTGGGGTAACAGAGAAGGCATGCCTGACTAAGAATTTCAGGCTTCAAGACAGAAGTGCAAAACAACATCCTTAACACACCCTTCAACAAGGAACAGCTTTTTGGTGCTCCAGTTGACGAAAAACTCAATCAGGACAATGAGACGGCGAGGTCCTTGGGGCACTACAGTTCAGAGGAATGAGAAGAGGAACACCTTCAAGAAGACCAGCAGGTAGGGGGAGCCACCAACCTGTGGCACCACACCAAACCTTCCAACAGGGTTATCAAAGAGGTAGGTCTCATCAAATCTCCTCGGGGGGGGAGGGAGAGATCCCTTTCAGAACGAATACCCTCACCCACCTATGGTGGCATGCTTCATCATATGGGTTTCTCCTCCCAGTGGGAAGGCCTAGTCCCGCTGAGGGCTACAACTCCCTCAATGTGAGGAACGAGCTCTGGGATGTTTTTACGATAACCCAACGCTACTAAGGATGTTAAAATCCCATATGTTCAATGTCTGGTGAGGTGAGGACGCAGCGCAATAGAATAAAGTGAGTAAAGGTGGTGAGTCTAAAACTTTGTGTGAGCAAAACGAGAAACCTTTATTCACTTGCTCGTACTGGTAGGATTAAAAAGCAGTGCAGAGGGCAGTATAAATTAGAAACTGCTAGGTATCAAAAAACGGTCGTCATGTTTCAGCCAAAATGATCTACATGAGTATCTAGGCTTTCTTCAGGACCAGAAATAAAGTAATGCTGCTGCAAATAAAGTGAAAGAAAGTAGTATATAGAACCAGTAATCCTATGCTTTGTTTGTTTAGGTATTCCTGGAACTATCTGTAATATGCGAGACAAAAAAGGTAGGGGAACAAATGCGTCAAGTCAATCATACAACCATGTCAATGCGTGCTCATTCAAAAGGATTAAGTATATATCCTTCTGAAATCGTATGGAAACTCATACATGTTTGAATTTACGAAAAGAGTTTTTTCTATGAAACACTTACCCAAGGGTATTGGATAAGTAGCCACACCTCAACCTGGCAACAACTCGGGGAAGGGGGCCCCGCTCTGAAAAAGATAGAAGTAAGACCATGTGTCACACATAGTGGCAACTTGATGTAGACACTGATCTATAGAAAAATGTGTTGGTGAATCCATCTCAACTGGACTTTAGTACAGTGCATGGGAACGCTTATACGAGTAACTAGTCAGGATTATACCAAAATGACTTGGATTGTTATTGTCTAATAGGCAGCAAGTACTGCTCAATACCCATGAAGAACTGTTTAGGGTGTGCAGGTGATAGGTCACAACATTCAATTTAATTGTATCTCGTATCACTACATACCGAACGAGTCTCACTAGAAAATGTTAGGATTTAAAGCACTAACCAATGGACTAGTCGAATAACTCCCTTTAGCATATGTCAAATGGCTCATGTTAGACATACTCGACTTTGTATAAATGTGGAGCAATTACAGAAACGTTCACTGGAGTTTAACTGCTCATATGGGTCTAGAGGCTAATGTCGGAATGAGCAGTCAGCCTCACAAGCAATCGTGGAGCGATGACAAATAACCGATCTGGCGGGATCCGATTCGTGTCGGAACTACAAATTTAGCCAAACTCAAAGTTGTTGATGTGGAGCGATTCAAAACGACCCAGTTGCACACATGTGCACTTAGAAATTGCTGTTAACATGTGTCGAGGGCCAATGTCGGAACTACCGGATACAGAGTTCTCTAAGGATGGTAGCAAACATGAACACACGTTACATATCACTTACCTCTCCGTCGGTACCCTGTCGCGGTACAGGAGCTGCGGCCGGAGGTAACCGACGGAAGGTAGGGGAGGCTCTTAAATAGTCTGTGTGGTCCAACGCGCTTACTGCGAGGACCCCTAGGTGGCTGTTAAAAATGCCTGTCGGGTTATTGTACGGGCGGAACGCACATGCGCGCTCGGGTATACGGGACAGATATTGCGCATGTGCGCTAACAAACCACTATGTCTGTGCAATTTCTATTGAACGATATAGCTTTATTAAATGACCCACCTTGGCGCTAGTAGTGGTTTAAGCAAAACACTCTTATACACAAAGTGAACTCCCATCTATCTATACATGGTGCATGTAGCTAGCATGGTTTTAGAGCTGTGCCTAATGTATATATTTGTGTTTTTAAAAGTGATTCACTTCATCACCACACAGTGGAGATAGATCGCATCTTAGTGGTGGTATTAACAGAGAACTATCATAGAGGGCGAGAGATGGAGATGCAAGTTTCAGACAACGTTCCCCATAAAGTAATTCTTAATACATTATGTGATATGTTCAAGTTTCTCATTGTCATGGTAAATTGATCTTGTGTTCTATCTTTATATGTGGGAAGGCTGGTGTAAGCATGCCCAGAAGTAATTGCAACAATATAGGTGCAAGTAAATGCTAGTGTGTGCATGAGTTTGAGAGCAAGCCAGTGAATTTCGTCATTGAGTCCAGTAGTATCACTTTTGAGCCTGTAAACTCACCGTTCTCATCTGAACAGAAATTTGGCTACATCTGTGACATGTGCTGGAATCCAAGGTTGTTCTAGGACTGTCCAGTATAGATCTTCACTGTGATTTAGATCTAAGAAATGGTTTGTCATTTTGGTAGATCTTTTTTTGTGCTCAAGTAGCCGTGTCTTAATCCTACGCGTGGTCATGCCCACGTAGCGAAGACCACATGGGCAGATGATCATGTAGATTAGTTTGTCGCTGTTGCAATTAGTATGTCTAGATAGTTTCCAAGGATTGTTCGTCCCTATATCAATCTCAGTTGTGTGTTTGGTTTGTGGACACATAGCACAGGAGCCACAAGGGAAATTACCCTTGATGGGTGGTAAGCCCCACAGGGATTCTTGACCAGAAGATCTCCTCGTCAAAGGCCAGGTATGTACTACCTGATCTTTAATGTTTGCGCTCCTCTTGAAGGCAAACAACGGACGGGGCAGCAGTTCTTTCCCAATGTTCAAGATCTTCCAGTGCCCGAGAATGCTTTTCTTGATCTGGTTTGAGTAACTACAGAAAGTGTTTACACATGTCAGCCTGGATTGTTCTTCTTTGGGTTGTGTCACTTCAATCGGAGCCTCTGTTATTGGCAGCTCTCTTCCTGGATTTGCGAATGATGTTCAGTGGATATTTTCTTTCTTTCAGCTGGACAGTCAGATTACTTGCATGTTCTTTGTATTTTACTGTAGAAGAGCAATTTCTCCTAATCCGGAGAAATTGTCCGAACGGCAAATTCTCACGGAGAGACTTAGGATGATAGCTCTGGAATGACAACAGTGAGTTACGAGCCATGGCTTTTTTGTAGAGCTCGATGCCTAGACGATCTCCTTCCGGAAAAACCCGAATGTCAAGAAAGGGCAAGCTAGTATTGGAGAATTCAAAGGTGAATTTAAGGAATTCATTTCTCGTGTTCAACCAGTGATGAAAAGACACAATGGTATCGGGAGTACCCCTCCATATGACGAACACATCGTCGATGTAACGCTTCCAGACGCGGATGTGCTTCTCATAAGGGTTGTGTTGTAGAATCTGTCTGTTCAAAGTGGTGCACATAGAGGTTGTAAGAAAGTGGCTCTGTATATACTGAACCAAAGTAAGGTTCAGTGTGCACAGTCCCCAGAGGTTTGGCAGAGGCTAAAGTTAGATATAACCTTACTCTCTAAAGTGGTAGCTTGGTCGAGCAGTAAGGCAGTATCCGAGGACAGTGTAAAGCATTTGTTGTACACACTCAGTCAGCAAATAGTCTCTCACACTCAAGAACTGAACTCTAGGCCAATTGTTTTGTATATAAAAAATATTGTTTTATTTTAGAACCACAAGTGGGTATAAAAATACTTTCTCAGAATGAGATGCTTTAGTTACATACTTTCAATACACAATAGACTTTTAAAGGCAATAGCTACAGTTGTTGCAATAGGCAACACAATTCAAACACAATTATAACATTGAGCTCAATGGGGAATTTTAAGTAAATGCAATATCAATTACTTTGCGTATGATTTTCTTACTCGGGGCTGGATCCTGGATTCAGCCCTGGTGCATTTCCTGTAAACAGTTGGAAGAAATCGTTTTTGTTACACAGGCTATTTTTAAGGAATATTTGTTTGTTTCAAAAATCGACACTTAGAAGAAATTCTGGAGAAAACCAGGCAATGTTATCCTATGGAGGAAAATCAAGTTATCGGTAAGTACAGTTGTAATTGCTTTTCAGGGTCAGTGCTGGGCACCAAGATCCAGCACTGGGATCTCTCCTGATAACAGGTGAGTAATTTCGTTTTCATTGATCGGACGATTTTTAGTGAATATTTTAAAGTTTCAAAACTCGACACTTAGAAGAAATTTCAGTGTAAACCAGTCAATGTTACCCTGTGGAGAAAATGTAGGTTATCGGCTTCCAGGTAGGTACTCGACTGGCAGAGTTAAGGTTCTGGGCATAGACTCAGGGGTCTCCCAGGGTCAGGTAGGTACAGTTGGTACACCCTCAGCGGCACAGGGGCGGCCTGTTGCAGAGTGAGTTATGCCCAATGTTAGCCTATGGCGGGCAGGGGGCCCTTGGTTGGTGGCTGCTAGCAGGCAGGCCACGCGGCTGTGGGAGCTGGGCTCCTGGTCACTTACACAGGGCAAGTGGGGAAGTAGAATAGGATAGGTGTTGCAATCCCAAGGGCACTCGGGCGGCTGGGTGCAGGGAGCTTTTGAGCCGTTGGGCGCTCAATGGAGAAGTTACCAGATGAACAAAGGCTGCAAGCTCGGGGACGGAGATTCTTGAGGTGCGACCACTTCGAGAGGTAAGTTGGGAAGCTGTAGGTTAGGTAGGCACCCCGGAGTTGGGCACAGGGGGCCGCAGGGCGCTGGGTGCAGGGGTCTCTTTTCGCTTCGGGAAATCTTACCCTCTGCTGGTCGCGGTTGGAAGGGTCCTTGGGTGCTGGATTCTGGGTCACAATCGCCGGGGGGACGTCCTCGTGGTCTTTGTCCACTCAGGCACAGGCCGGGCTCGGCGGGTGCTGAGTGTGCAGGAGTCGCGGTTCCTGGCTGGCACCAGGGGTTTGTTACTTGCTTTGAGCAGAACCACTGCTCGTGGGAGTCCCAGTCTTTTAGTGTCACAAGGCAGTCAGGTCCTCCGGGGTTTTCGAGGTTGCTGACCACTGGAGATGCCGGGGTTTAGCAGGTTCGAGGGTCGACAGGCCTGTAGGGCTGGGGCCAAGTCAGTTGGTGTCTCCCTCTTGTTAGCAGCTGCACGGCAGGTCTTCTTTCTTCTTGTTCTTCTTGCTTGTTTCGGATTCGGGATCTGAGGAAGGAAGGTTCAGGGTGCCCCTAAATAGTAAATTTAGGGGCGTTACAGGTAGGTAAAGGGCAGCGACCAATGGGTCCCTTCCCTGGGGTGGGTACACCCCCTATCCTGCCACTCTCCAGTGGGAGGGGGGCAGGAGCCTAGTCCTGATTGGGCAGGGCTCCCCATCTTCAAGATGGCTAGAGCCCGGCGATGTGTTTCACCTCGCCTCCCCCACCTGAGGGGTGGGGTTGGTAGAGGCTGGCACACCCCCTTTCCTCACTTGGGGTTTCCCGCCAGTCTTCCCGCCAGAGTGGGGGCTAGAACCGGTGGGGACCAGTTGCTGAGTACAGCAAGTGGTCTGGGGAGGCTCACAAAGGCGGCATGCCTATGAAGCTTCCCCCTGCCCATCCTGGGGGTGGAGACCTAGCACCTCGCCCAGGACGTGCATTGTTGCAGGCCCAGGAGAGCGGATGGCTCTCTACCCAGGGGTCCAGCAACATGTCTGCTGGGTGGCAGCCAAGGCAGCCCCTCAGACAAGACGTGGATTGTAGGTTAGGTTCAGGGGGCAACTCTAAGTTGCCCTCTGTCGTGCATTTTACAGTAAATCCCACACTGGCATCAGTGTGGGTTTAATGTGCTGAGAAGTTTGATACCAAACTTCTCTTCCAGGGGATACTCATCAATAGTCATAAGCACTGAATTATCCCCGCCCATCTGCGGGATCCCGGAGCATATAGAAATATACATATATATATGAGTATGTTGGGGGATCACAAGTGCATAGCACTTCCGCGACATACATATATACATGTATATAAATACATAAATATGCAGCCTAACAAATTCCAATAAGGCAAAATGCCAAAATTACAAAGGTTTTCCCTGTACAGACAATCTCCTATATACACTCTGTAATAGAGAACATACACTGTAATAGTGTTATGCAAGAAAAACCTTTATTTTCAGAAAAGAAAACATGTAATAGCAGGCAGTTGGCCCATAGGCTGCATAGCTGAATAAATATCACCGTACAGTAAAACACTGGCACCTTGCCTTTAAGGCTTCCAAGAACTTGGACACTTTGCCTTTAAGGCCTCCAGGAGACCCTCTGCTCCCATCATGCACCACAGGTGACAGTTAGGTCAGTTCTTTTTTCCGGCTCCTTCTATGAGGATCCTGGAGCTTGAGCTCGACAGTTTTTTCTGACTTTTCTGTCAGGAATTGTTTTCTTTAGTTTTTTGCGATTTTCCTGTGCTGGCAGTGTTTTATTATCATTCTCTGACAAAACTTTTTCTGTCAGAATGCCAGCTCTTTTTCGAAAATGTCCATCTTGTGGAAAGAAGATGGCCATCTCTGATCCACACTCTGTGTGTATCGCTTGTCTTCCTTCCAGTCACAAGCCTGACACTTGTTACCATTGTAGTAAGTTTTCTACGAGGACTCTTCGCGACAGGGAGAGGATTCGCCTTCAGGCTGTGATCGAGAGAGGAAAAACCCGGCTGGGAAGTGGCCTTGCGTGTCAAGAGCCCTCCTCTCTTCAAGAACATCGACGCCAACATCATTCTGCCTCTTCAACATCGAGGAAACGGCAGATTCCGGACTGTTCACCGTCGACGTCGTTGCCGCCGTCGAAGAAGCGAACGACACAATCTCCGACGTCGAGACGGCGTGAGTCTCCGTCGTCGAGAAAGGTATTGACGTCGAAGCATGCTACCTCGGGCTCGAGGTATAGCCATGGCAAAGACCGATCGACGTCAAAACATCCATCGACGTCGAGACATCCGTCGACGTCAAGGCACTCTCCGTCACCTCCCCGTAGGTCGACGTCGAGAAGTTTGCCGACGGCAAGGATGCCGCGAGACCAGTCGGCGTCGAAGACGGCGAAGCTATTGACGTCGAGGAGGCGAGTACGTTCGACGTCGAAGTCCCTGAGTAGACGGTCGACGTCGAGGACACCTTTGAGGGAGGTGAGGTCGCCGTCTAGGGCAGCGAAGTCCTTAACTCCTCCTAGACATCATCCCACGTCAAGGGAGAAGTCGACGTCGAGGGAAAACCAAAGGTCGACGTCGAGGCGCTCGACGTCGAGAGCTAAAGAGCCTGCTGTTGCCTCGGATGAGGTTAGAGCTGCATCTCTATCATCAAAATCGGGATCTTCTCCAGGACTGCATATTGTCCAGATCTCCCCGGAAGGCTCTCCGGTGGTTGGTGAAGATGCACGGCGCAGGAAGCCTAGGGCCCTCAGTAGCCCGGGGTCTGATTTTTCCCGTACCTATTCTCCTTCACGCTTGTCATCCCCTAAAACGCCTAGAAGATCAAGATCACCGACTGTGTTTTCTTCCAGAAGGAGGACTCCAAGCAGATCACGATCTTCACATGCTCTGCATGCTAGATCAAGGGACAGATCTCGCTCTTATCATTCTTCTCCGAAGAGGAGGCGGCATAGGTCTCCCACCCGGTCTTCTTCCACCAGGTCCTCTATCAGAGACTATTCTCCAACTTTGACAGCTACACCTCCGTCAAGAGTTTCTCCAATCGATGACATCAGCACTTTTAGTGAAGTTCTCTGTAGAGGAGCGAATAAGCTGAACATTTCTATGTATGTCCCGACTGTTACCTCCTCAGTGATTTTTGAGACTCTTCATCATCGCTCCTCGACTCGGCCTTTGCTTCCTCTTGTCCCAGGCCTTCTCGAACCTGCTATGCAAACTTTTTTGACACCGGCAACGGTGGGAGCTGTTCCTTCCCGAATAGCCAAAAAGTACAAGGCTCCGGACCAAGATCCGTTGTTCCTTAGATCGGATCCTCCTCCGGATTCCATCATTGTGGCGGCGGCTAGAAAGACGCACTCAGCTATGTCTTCCTCCTCAGCGCCTCCGGATAAGGATAGTAAACTGATGGATTCTTTAGGTAGAAGGATGTGCAACACTTCAGCTTCTATCATGAAGGTCTCCAGTTCCTCCGCTCTGCTGGGGAGGTATGATAGATCCTTGTGGGATTCACTGGGACGTTTTGCAGACAAACTCCCAAAAGAGGACCAGCAAGACTTTAGAGAAATTCTACAAGAGGGAGGTCTAGTGGCTAATCAGGTGATTAGTGCTTCCGCTGACTCATCTGATCTGGCTGCCCACGGATACTCCCATGGTATCTGTTCGAGGCGTTCTGCTTGGTTACGATTGACTGGCCTCAAACCCGATGTCCAGCGGAAGATAACCAACCTGCCTTTCAACGGGTCTTCTCTCTTCGGGCCACATGCGGACGAAGAAATGGCAAAGATGAAAGCAGAGCTGGACACAGTGAAAGCTGTGGGTCTCGAAAAACGGAAGGAATTCCGTAGGCGCTCCCGTCCCTATGATAAACGCCCGTTCCAACAGAGGGTTCAAACCCCTCAATGGTCGGCTCAGGGTCAGCAGCAGCAGAGGTCTCACTTCCACCAACGGAGACCAGGAAGAGGAAGAGGGACCAATAGACAGCAGGCCTCTACCTCAAAGCAACCATCAAAACAATGAGGGAGTGCTTCCTCTAGACACGTGTTCCACTCCGGTAGGAGGAAGTATCGCATTACATCTGGAGGAGTGGAGAAACATAACCATCGACAAATGGGTGTTGAACATTGTTCAAGATGGATACTTGCTACGGTTCAAGATCCCACCTCCTTCGGTTCCTCCAGAAGGACGAGTCCGCTTGTGTCATCACATTTTACACGAGGAGGTAAACGGTCTTCTACAGAAAAAAGCCATAGAATACGTCCCTGTTCATCAGAGGCGCCAGGGAATATACTCTCGATATTTCCTGGTCAGAAAAAAAGGTCCGACAGTAGAATTCAGACCAATTCTGGACTTGCGCATCTTGAACAAATACATCCGCAAAGAGAAATTTCGAATGCTTGCCCTTCACCAGATCTTTCCCCATCTACATCAAGGAGACTGGATGTGCTCCATAGATCTGCAGGACGCTTATTTCCACATTCCAGTGTCCAGAAAACATCGAAAATTTCTCCGTTTTCAGGTTGCTCTACGTCACTTCCAGTTCCGAGTCCTACCTTTCGGACTGAAGTCAGCCCCACGGACTTTTTCAAAGTGCATGGCAGTGGTGGCAGCTTTTCTCCGCAGACACAAAATATTTGTTTACCCGTATCTGGACGACTGGCTTCTGAAGAGTGCAACTCCTTCCCTGCTTCAGTCTCATCTCTCCTACAGTCTCCAGTTAATGAACAAGTTGGGTCTACGAGTCAATTTCAAAAATCGATTCTCAATCCGACCCAGAACATTCACTACCTAGGGTCGTCGCTGGACACCGCGGAAGCAAGCGTGTGTCCTTCGGCGGAGAGGTTTTCATCAATCAGGATCAAATGCAGAGAACTCCTGCGGATTCGCCACCCAACAGTCCGACAAGTGTCCTCTCTCCTGGGTTCGATGGCTTCCTGCATCTTCATAGTTCCCAATGCCAGATTGCACATGCGTCCCCTGCAGCAAGCTCTGGAGGACCAGTGGGTGCAAGCTTCGGGCAGCTGGGAGGATCGGATCACTCTGCCCCAGTCTGCCAGGGACTCCATTGTGTGGTGGACAAGGCGATCACATCTAATGAAAGGTGTTCCCTTCTATCAAGAGACTCCGACTCAAACTATAGTGACAGACGCCTCCCTGCAAGGTTGGGGCTCTCATATGAATCACCTTCAAGTGCAAGGGCTATGGTCGGACAAAGAAAAGGGATACCATATCAATTTTCTGGAGTTGAGGGCTGTCCAACTAGCCCTAAAATCCTTCTTTCCTTCTCTTCAGTCCAACTCCCTCTTGATTCAGACAGACAACACCACGACGATGTTTTATCTGAACAAGCAGGGAGGCACCAGGTCCAGAATTCTGTCTCAGGAGGCACAAGCCATTTGGAAGTGGCTTCTGGCACGGCATCTCACCATCACGGCTGTCCATGTGCCGGGCGTCCTAAATGTACAGGCGGACTTCCTAAGCAGAGAGTTCGTAGAAGCGCACGACTGGGTGCTAAACACCGAAGTGGCTCAGGATATCTTTCAAAGATGGGGTGTGCCGGACATAGACTTGTTCGCAGATGCAACAAACGCCAAATGCCCCGTCTACGCGTCCAGGTATCACCAACCAGGTTCAAGCGGGAATGCTCTGTTGATAAAATGGTCTCAGAGCTTACTCTACGCTTTTCCTCCACTGCCTCTCATTCCAGCAGTGATCACGAAGTTCTACAAGTCCAACACCAGGATGATTCTGATCGCTCCCGGAGTGGCCACGCCAGTGGTGGTATCCGGATCTTCTACAACTTTCCGAAGTTCCGCAACAGAGATTGCCTTGTCGTCCGGACCTACTATCCAAGAGCCAGGGGAGAGTGTTTCACCCCAACCTTCCTTCCCTCAGGCTGACAGCATGGCTCCTGAAGTCTTGCAGTATGGTCACTTAGACTTGCCAGCGGACTGTATGAACATACTTAAGGAAGCTAAAAGACCTTCTACCAGGGTTTCCTACGCTTTCAAGTGGAAACGTTTTTACTTATGGTGTTTGAATAATGGTCATGACCCAGTTAGAGGGCAGGAACAGGTCATTTTGCCGTATCTCTTACACCTGGCTAAGTCGGGCCTGCAGTTTACATCTATCAAGGTACACTTAGCAGCAATAACGGCATATAGAAAATCACCTTCACAGGTTTCTTTTTTCAAAATGCCAGTGGTGAAAGATTTTCTTGAAGGGTTAAAAAAGGTATACCCACCAGTACGAGCCCCTTCTCCTCCTTGGGAGCTCAATGTGGTCCTTACCAAACTGATGGGCGCACCTTTTGAACCAATACACAAGTCCTCTTTGCAGCACTTGTCTTGGAAAGTGGCTTTTTTGGTTGCTATCACGTCGGCTCGTAGAGTCAGCGAGATACAAGCATTATGTTGTAAGGAACCCTACACTGTTTTTCACTCAAATAGGGTAGTTCTCAGAACTCATCCAAGTTTTCTGCCAAAAGTGGTTTCAGATTTCCACATTAATCAGGTTATCACTTTGCCTACCTTCTTCTCTAATCCTTCTACACCTCCTGAAAGGGCCTTACACTCGTTAGACCTTAAGAGGGTGTTGAAGTTTTATCTGGATAAGACCAAGGTAATAAGAAAGACGGACCGCTTGTTTGTCAACTACGGCCCCATTAATACAGGATTGGCATCCTCTAAAAGGTCTATTTCAAGATGGATAGTCTCCTGCATATCTCTAGCCTATCAATTAGCTAATAAGTCTCTTCAGGGAAGGCCTAAAGCGCATTCAACCAGAGGAAAGGCCTCTACTACGGCCCTCCTCAGGAACGTCCCTATAGCAGAAATCTGCAAAGCAGCTACATGGCGGTCTGTTCATACTTTCTCTCGCCATTACTGTTTAGATTCAGATGCTCAGGAGGATGCCCAAGTGGGACAAGCCTCACTGAGGAATTTATTTGCTTAATGTCATGTTAAGATGATCTGTTTTTTAATACTATTTGCTCGTCCGCGAGGTAGTGGGTATGGGCTTGCTACTCTATTCAGTGCTTATGACTATTGATGAGTATCCCCTGGAAGAGAAGGATTAGTTACTTACCTGTAATCCTAGTTCTCTTCCAGGGGTATACTCATCAAAGTCATAAGCAACCCTCCCGCCTCCCCGGACGAGCATTTTTTAGTAATTGTTAAAAGTTAGTACACCGTGCAAAAAGAACTGACCTAACTGTCACCTGTGGTGCATGATGGGAGCAGAGGGTCTCCTGGAGGCCTTAAAGGCAAAGTGTCCAAGTTCTTGGAAGCCTTAAAGGCAAGGTGCCAGTGTTTTACTGTACGGTGATATTTATTCAGCTATGCAGCCTATGGGCCAACTGCCTGCTATTACATGTTTTCTTTTCTGAAAATAAAGGTTTTTCTTGCATAACACTATTACAGTGTATGTTCTCTATTACAGAGTGTATATAGGAGATTGTCTGTACAGGGAAAACCTTTGTAATTTTGGCATTTTGCCTTATTGGAATTTGTTAGGCTGCATATTTATGTATTTATATACATGTATATATGTATGTCGCGGAAGTGCTATGCACTTGTGATCCCCCAACATACTCATATATATATGTATATTTCTATATGCTCCGGGATCCCGCAGATGGGCGGGGA
This sequence comes from Calotriton arnoldi, assembly GCA_963921515.1. Taxonomy (NCBI): domain Eukaryota; kingdom Metazoa; phylum Chordata; class Amphibia; order Caudata; family Salamandridae; genus Calotriton; species Calotriton arnoldi. The sequence goes on from CAWUFW010004072.1 coordinate 1,350,517, forward strand.
TAATTCAGTGCTTATGACTTTGATGAGTATACCCCTGGAAGAGAACTAGGATTACAGGTAAGTAACTAATCCTTCCCAGTCTTCAGTGTAGCCATTATGGGGCTGTGGAGTTCGTAATGACAAACTCCCAGCACCATATACTCTCAATGGCAGCACTGCACTTACAGTGCCCAGGAATGGACCTGGGTACTGTAGGGGCACAGGGCTCATGCGCCTGTACCCTCACCACTGGCATAGGGCACCCAGCTAGAGGGGTGACTGAGGTATGCCAGGGCAGTGGTTTGTGGGCATGGCACACAGGGATGTGTGCCATGTCGACTCTTCACTTTGTTCTGCACCAAAGACACGCAGCCTGCAAAGGCAGTGTGTGTGTGTGTGTCGGGGTACAGGGCCTCCAAGGGTGGCACAATAAGTGCTGCAGCCCTTGGAGGCCTTCTCTGGTCACAGGGCCCTGGGTACCAGGGGTACCATTTACCAGGGGCTTTCCTGTGGCCACAGATGCCAATTGGGTTTAGGCTTAATGCAGTTTAAGGGAAGGAACACAGGCCCTGGGTACCTGATTGTCAGGAGCCCAGGGCACGCTCAGTCAAAGCACATCAGCAATTCAGCAAAAAGTGGGGGCATACCATGCAAGAAAGAGGGCACTTTCTCACAGAGGTTAGCCAGACTAGGGGTGAAAACACTGCCCATGGATGTACCTGACGTTTGTAAGAACAGGTCATCCTCGAATTTGAAAATTCTTTCATGGCTAAACGTGCACAGTTCATAATGAAATGCACTGGAGTGATGCTGTCCACGGAACTATTGTTGAGTAAAGCCTCTACTGTGGAAAGTGTTTCATCCTGGGGTATCGAAGTATATAAGGACTCCACGTCAAAGGACCAGCCCAGAGGACAATCCTTTCGAGGGCGCACATGAGGAAGAGGAAACGGACAGAGAGGGGGTCAACAACCCACATTCATGTGACTTGGCTGTAAGACTAACGCACACCCAGTCAACATCTCTAGGGGTGCAGCAAAGGATAAGACTAGAACAAAAACTAATTCAAAACAAACAGTTCCTCCAGCATATAACACCAGTAGGAGGCAGGATAAAACACTTCCAGGAGTGGAGGAAGATCACATCAGACAAATGGATACTAAACCTCATACAATAAGGTTACTGTATAGAGCTAGAAAAACAACCTCCAAACAAGAGACTGAACAGCAGAGTACACTCAGCAAAGGATTGGTCTCATTTGCTACAAGAAGTACAGGAACTTCTAAACAAAAGGGCCATAGAAATAGTACCATACAAGGAACGGAACAAGGGGGTTTAATTCCTACTTCCTCATACCAAAGGTGGATGAAACCTTACGACCAATTTTGGATCGAAAGTTTTAAACAAGTTCATAAAAACTCAGATTTAAAATGACATCTTTTCAAGAAGTAATACCCCAGATACAGGAAGGGGATTACATGGCAACTATCGACTTAAAAGACGCTTACTTACACATCCCCATCAACAACAAACACAAACATCTACTAAGATTTATGATCAACAAGGCTCACTACCAGTTCAGTGCTGGCATTTGGACTCAAATCCGCACCAAGGGTTTTCACAAAATGCCTTGCAGCAGTAGCAGCACACTTCAGGAGGCAAGGAATACATGTATACCCATACCTCGACGACTGGCTGGTAAAAGCAAGCTCATACAACCAATGCAAGCGGCACATGCAAGGTCATACAAACACTAGTTGAACTAGGGTTTTCAATCCATTGGGGAAAATCATCAATAGAACCAGAACAGGTGAAGATATTCTTCGGGCGGAGATAAACACCATACAGGGCAAGGTGTTTACGAGCACGAAAAGAACATTGGCAATTTTGAAGGAGACACGTCTTTACCACAAGGGGCAAGCTCTGACCGTGAGGACAGTGGGCAAACTGATGGGAATGATGGCGTCATGCATACATTTGGTCCCAAATATCCGCCTCCACATGAGACCATTCCAACAATTGATCCAACAACAATGGTCACAGGCAACGGAGTTGGGAAGATCTAGTGGTTGTCACGCAAGCAGTAAATCAAGAAATAGCGTGGTGGAACAAGAAGAACATAACACAAGGGAAACAATTCACACAACCACCTCCTACAGTGACCATCACAACAGATGCCTCCCAGCTGGGGTGGGGAGCACACACAAACACCCTCAAGGTAAGGTGATTGTGGTCACAACAGGATGCGATAAAACACATCAACTTACCTAGAGCTAAAGACAGTGTTCCAGGCCTTAAAAGCCTTTCAGAAACAACTGTATGGGCACAGGCTACTAATCCAAACAGACAATACAACCACCATGTTCTACATCAACAAACAAGGGGGAACACAATCGGTGACACTATCAGTGCTAGCACAGGAGATATGAGATGGGCAATTCCAAGGCAAATAGACTTTCTAGCAATACATCTACCAGGAAAGGACAATGTGGAAGCAGACGGGCTCAGCAGACTGACATCAGCATCCCACGAGTGGGAAATCAGTCAACAAGAAATCCAGAAGATATTCGACAAATGGGGAACTCCGCAAATAGACCTATTTGCAACACACAAATGCAAAATGCCAAAACTTCGCATTCAGACAACCGTGCAAACGGTCCCTAGGGAATGCGCTATGGATAAGCTGGTCAGGGACACTTGCCTACGCTTTTCCACCGATACCACTGCTACACAGGGTACTAAACAAATGCATAATCAGCAACATGACGCTAATACAGACAGCACCTCAGTGGGCCAGACAAACCTGGTTCTCACAGATAATGGAGATGGCACAAGCACCTGCACACAGGTTCCCCACAAGAAAGGACCTGTTAACGATGCAAAACGGAAGCGTGCTACACCCAGAGCCAGAGAGCCTCAGCCTAGCAGCATGGCTCCTGAAGACTTAGTTTGCTCACCTCAAACTACCAGCAAGCACAATGGCGGTACTAAGCGAGGCAAAGAGGCCTACCACAAGGAAGTGCTCTGTAGCAAAGTGGAAAAGATTCTCCAAATGGTGCATTAAGGAGAAACTACCAAGGAATCAACAGTACTGAAGTACTTGACACATCTACTAAAAAATAAACTAAGCTACACATCACTAAGAGTGCACTTAGCGGCAATAGTGGCTTACACAAGAGGAGAAACGGGGAAAAGTTTCTTTACTTCCCAAGTAATAAAGAGGTTTCTAGAAGGGGCAAAAAGGATCGCACCGCCAAACAGAATGCCACCTCCAGCATGGAACCTCAATGTAGTGCTGACTCAATTGATGAAGACCCCATTTGAGCCGATTCATAAAGCAACACTGCATATGCTCACGCTAAAGACAGCCTTCCTAGTGGCTATCACATCACTGCGAAGTGTAAGCGAATTACAAGCGCTAACACTGCAAGAGCCCTACCTACAAATACACAATGACAGGATCGTAATGAGGACTGACGCACATTTCATACCAAAGGTGGTGTCAACGTTCCACATAAACCAAACAATACAAATACCAAGTTTTTTCCAAAAACCAACCACAAGCACAGAAAAGGCGTTGCACACACTGGACGCCAGGAGGGCAGTAATGCACTATATAAAAAGAACAAAAGAATGCAGGAAAACAAAGCAATTCTTTGGGTTTTTTGCCAGCAGTTTTCTGGGACGACCAGTTACAAAAAATACCATTGCACGATGAATTGCACAAACCATACAATTCTGCCACAAACAGGCAGGGCAAAAATTACAAGGAGCAACACATGCTCACTCAACGAAGAAAGGAGCAACAATTGCGTTTCTAGCAAATACGCCTATTCAAGACAAGCAGCAACATGGTCCTCAGTGCACACGTTCACTAAGCACTACTGCGTAGATATTCAGATGAACAAGGAAGCACAAGTGGGACAGAAGGTCTTACAACACATATTCAGTAACCAACGCTCATCTTCCACCCAGCCACCACAAACCGCTACAAAGTCTATGCACAGCATAGTAAATCCAGAAAGATTCACGCTGCGAAACGTATAGTTTCTCACCGGTCGGTGTAGTTTTGCAGCTTGAAGACTTTCTGGGTTCACTAGCGATCCCACCCTCCTCCGCCAGAAAGATGAGACAAGAGGAAGACTATTAAAGGACAGGAACCAAAAAAAAAAAATCCGAAAATGGCGACCAAAGGTGGGAGCTTCCGGAGGAAGCGCGTCGACGTCCCGAAGAGGCACCAAATGGTGGTATGTCGACGCCCACCTGGGCCACGAGAAGAAAAAAAAGAAATACGACAATTCCAGACCAAACCACTAGATGGCGGAATAATGCAGAGCATAGTGAATCCAGAAAGTCTTCAAGCTGCAAAAGTACACCGGGTAAGAAACTATAAGATTTTGGTGGGACCTAAGTGGGAGGAAGCGCCACACCAAATTCTTGTATGTGAAGTGCTGATGGCAGGCAGTTTGAGTACCACCTTAAGTGGCTGTTTGATTGTTGAAAATGTGGTAGTTTGATCTATGTTTATCTTTTTTTTTTTTTTTCCTTTTTTCTTTTCAGTTACCTGTGGAGGGCAATTTGTACTATTTGCACCTAAAATATATTGACATCACGTTATAATTGAGGGTCCCAGAATAGTTTTTTTAATTCAATCAATGGGTTTGTTTAGCGCTACTACTCACCTGAGAGGATCTCAAGCCGGGGGGGGAGGGGTGATCTGTCGAAGAGCCAGGTCTTGAGGTCCTTCGTGAACTTGGAGTGTTGGCGTCTTCTTGATGCGTGGCACCATGGCAAGGGAGAGCTGGGCTGTGCGGAGGGGATCTTTCGGGTGCGGGGAACTAGAGGTGGTGGTTCAGGTATGCCGATCCGGTGTTGTGTAGGGCTTTGTGAGTGTGGGTGAGCAGCTTGAAGGTGATTCTCTTCTCGGCGGGGAGCCAATGTAGTGTCCGCAGGTGTTGGGTGATGTGGCCGTGGCGCGGTAGGTTGAGGACTAGTCTGGTGGAGGCGTTCTGGATGTTTTGGAGTTTACAGGTGAGGTTCTTGTTGATTCCAGCGTAAAGTGCATTGCCGTAGTCCAGTCTGCTGCTGATGTGGGTGACGGTGTTCCTGTGGTCGAGGGGAATCCAGTTGAAGGTCTTTCGTAGGAGTCGGAGGGTGCGGAAACAGGAGGAAGAGACCGCATTGATTTGGAGGTCCATTTTGAGTTTGGAGTCTAGGATGATTGAGATTGTGTGCGTGGTCTGTGGGTTGACTGGGTGCCACCAGGTGTCGTTCTGGGGGTGGGCCCATGATGAGTACTTTGGTGTTTTCCGTGTTCAGTTGTAGGCAGCTGTTCTTCATCCACCTGGAGACTGCTTCCATTCCATCTTGGAAGTTGCGTTTGGAGATGTTGGGTTCGTTGGATGTGGAGAGGATGAGTTGGGTGTCGTCTGCGTAGGATACAATGTTTAGTCCGTGGGATCTGACGATGGGTGCGAGTGGGGCCATGTATACGTTGAACAGGGTGGGGCTGATGGAGGATCCTTGTGGAACTCCGCAGGTGGTCGGTGTGGGATCCGAGAGCTTTTACATTTCTTTTTCCTCTGGATGTCTGTGGGATTTTAGTGCCACAACCAACATTTTAAAGTAAAACAGTACAATCACTTCAAAATGTTAACATTGTAATACAAGATGTGCATACCTGCAGCTATTTTAAGCTTCATTACTTCTGCATTTTTTCTTAACTCCCCCAAGCTGTTTTGTCTTCACTGCTATTAGACTGGAGACATACTCAAATGAAAGCCTATTCTCGGACTTTTGTTTATTTAAAAAATTAAATGAGCATTAAAGCAGATTACATTCTGTGTATCTGTAAATATTGATTTAATAGTAGTTGTGTGCTTAACATCCCTTCCATTTTTCTTCTAGGTTGCGTATCTTATCCAACAAAATGTAATTCCACCCTTCTGCAACTTACTAACTGTAAAAGATGCTCAGGTCATACAAGTAGTGTTGGATGGACTAAGTAACATATTAAAAATGGCTGATGATGAAGCTGAAACAATAGCCAATCTCATAGAAGAGTGTGGAGGTAAGACTTTAAGTTACTGCTTATGAAGCAAGTTTTTTTTTTTTATTTGAGTACTGATTGGTGCATACTTTTCTATTAATTCAGCTGTTACACTGTTTTTAAACAGAATCTGAAGTATTTCCTGTCTTATGATTTTCAATCAGGCATTTTACATACTCAACTTTCCTTTTTATTGTTGTCTTACTCTTACCTTTAGAATCCATGTTTGGATTACTGACTGGGATGTTGGAAGGATAATTGGGTCTTGACTCCATGGGGTAGCCTGGCAAAACTAGCTCACTGAAGATGGTATTGGAGACTGAACAGTTGAGTTGCCAGTTTACCTCAAAATAATTTATGTCCAGTCTAGGTGTTCAAAAATAAACAAGATAGAATTGCCCAGGTCTCCAGCCATAATCATACCATGTCATGTATATTAAGGAACGTACCTTTAGGGCCCTATTCTGTAGTTTGCAGACTCCTTCAGCTTCTGTTGTCGTTTGAGCACAGCCTCTTCCATTGTCTAGCAATTACATCATGTTTTACATGGGGCTTGGGTGGACAGAAGTTGGAGGTCTAGTGTGTGTAGGAAGCTGGCCCTGTATATGGTTATACCGTGCAGAGTCTAGAGATTCCCCCAGAAGTGTACAGGGCTCAATGTAAGCCCAAAGTCCTCTAGAAGTGGTAGTGTGGGCGAGCAGCCTTAGGCCTAACACAGAGGGGAGTCTAAGACATTTATTGCACACACATGGACCAATAAGGGACACACGACTTAAAAGAGATCCACACCAATTTTAGAAAATAGACTAGTTTTATTTTAAGACCAAAATCTTCGCAAAAAGATAAGTACTTTTTTCAGGAAAAATACTTACTTCACTATAGTCTTTTAAAAGTAGACAATGCGATTTTCAAACAGTTCAATGTTATCCTATGGAGGAAAAGAACAATGCGGTTTTACGGGTAAGAACCCATCTTACAGTTCCAGTCTTCAGGGGTTAAGGCCAGGAGAGAGCAAGGTTCAGGTAAGCACAAAGTCTGCTTCACCAGCGGCACAGGGGCGGCTGGGCGCAGAGTTCAAATAGGGTAATAGGCCCAATGTGTTTCAATGGAGACTGAGGGTGCTCGGAGCCACACTGCTTGCAGGTAGGTAAATCGGTTGCAGGGGCCAAGCTTTGGGTATAAGAGCAAGCACAGGGGGCTCAAAGCAGCACCAGACCTACACCACCAGCGGCACAGGGGTGGCTGGGTGCAGGGTGCAAACACAGCGTCTGGCGCCCAATGCTCTTCATTGGAGAAACTTGGTTGGACAAATAGGCTACAGGTGTTGCACCGAAGGCTGCAAGAGGGAGACCAGTGACAGCAGAGGTAAGTTGAGGGTCGTAGGTGCACCGTCAGTAAAGCTCACCAAGGACAAGGGTCGGGGGGGGGGAGCGGGTAGCCTCTGGGTTCAGCCTGCAGGTGACATCGTGAAGTCAAGGAGGGGTCAGCCAATGCTGGACTTGATGCCAAGATGACTTGGGAACCTGTTCTGGATCGGTGGGCCACCTGGACACAGGCTGGAGGCTTCTGCTACAGAGTGGGCAGCACTCGCGGACCTGTAGTCCTTTGTGTAGGTTTCTTGGGGACAGATCCACTGTCCTCGTGTCTCTGGTCTTTGTTGAAGGGCAGACAGTTTTCCTCTGGTTCTGGAAGTCGCTGACTGCAGGTCAGGCGTCTTTTGCAGAGTTAAGGTAACTCCCAAGGGTAGCTGAGGTATGGCTTTCATCACCCATGTTGTGAGATAGCAAGGTCCCCAATGTGTCATGCCCAGTAGAGGTTGTGGGTATGAGGGTGGCACTGGTGTCCTAACTTGAAGATAATGGAGTTTCAGAAGACTATTCTTACCAGGTCGAATCGCCAAACCTGGGATGGTCTTGTACATGTCTCATTAGACACTGGAGGATTGCAGATGGAGTGGATCAAAAAGATTACTCTGCAGGCTTAGATGGTTGAAATGTGTTTTTTTGAGCTACCAGGCCAGTCTGGGGAATACGTGTTGATAGGAATTTCCGTCCTGTAGCAAAGCATGTTTACATCCTTGTTCTTGCACTTTTTTGAGGAGACTTCATGCGGAGATACTGAAAAGGTGTGGGATGGGGGGGTGGTCCTGGCAAAACTCCCAGTTTGCCTGATTGTGTCCGAAGTGGTGGTAGGCACACATCACAAAAAATGCAGGATTGTAGTTTACATGCTTTACACGATCCTGCTATCTAATGTTGGGGTTTGCAGTATTTCACATTTTTTGTTTGGAGATTTGAGTTTTGGTTTTGAAAATGACTAGTGACTACATAACCAAAACCCACAATGCATCTGCGCAGACTCTATCATAGAATTTGTTTCTGCCATTGACTTTGTAGTTAAAGTTGGTGCTTGGCCTTCGAAGCTGTGTGGCAGAAAAAAAAACCTGGTTGTCATGTGATGCAACAGAGAATAGAAGGTAGTGAGCACAATCAACTAATTTATAATCGCCCGAGATTAAGATTATTCATCTAATACTGCATATTCCCCTTCAGGTTTCATAAGTGACTGTTTTGGCTACCCACATTGAGGGGAAAATAGTCTGTTTTCAGTGGGAAAATGTGATGTGCCATGTTATGTTTTGGCCCGTTACTGTACTGGGCACTAGGCCTATCCACACAAGTGAGGTACTGTTTTTATCAGCGGACATGTGGGAGTATAAAATATTTGTTATTACCAATTGGATTTCGCTGTATTTGTACCTTCCAAATGTAAGCCAGTTTGTAAGAAAGAAGACCTTTAGAAAAATACCCTCTAAATCCTATACTGGTATGGTACCCACAAATTCGAAGATGTACAAATAACCACTGCTCCTAAACTCCTTCTCTTGAGCCCATTTCAGAAATACATAGGTTTCCTTGCTTGCCGTTTTTCACTCTAAATAATTCATTATGTGAATTGGTCTACGCTCACTACACAATGGAACACCATTGTATGGTGCAGCCAGCTCCGTTATTGTCTCTGGGTACCTTAGATTCTTGGAGAACCTGCAAATCCTATATATCCCTGAAAGCAGAAGGGTCTAGCGGATGTAATGGTATATTGCTTTTGTACATAGGGCCATCATGACATAGTTACAGATGACAAATTTGTCACAAATGGCCATTTTGTCCTCCTAATTTTCAGCATTTCTTTATTTCAAGTTTCTTTGGGAAAACCTTGAGGAATCTACAAATATGAATGACCCCTTACTGAATGTGAAATGGTCTACTTTTCATAAATGCATAGCTTTCCTGGATCACCCATTGGTTTCACCATAGTTTCCTCCACAAACTGGAAGTAGGCTGAGAGCACAGAAAATAGGAAAAAAGGGCAACCTCTTTAAAAAATGGCCAAAAGCGTAGTAAAAAATTAAGTAGGTGCATATTCCTGAAAGCTGAGAAGATGGTTACTTTTGCACAGCAAACTGTTTGTCCTTTTTAGTGGGAAAAAACACAATTTATCCAGAGCACCATTTCCCACCCAATACATTGTTGCCTATTTTCTTGGTCCCTTCTGTAGGAAGCTGGCTCTGTATAGGGTATTGCTACTAGTTGGTAATACCGTGCAGAGTCCAGGGGTTCCCCAAAAGTGTACAGGGCTCAATGTAAAACCCAAAGTGCTCTATTAGTGGTAGTGTGGGTGAGCAGCCTTAAGCCTAACACAGTAGTGCAAGACATTTATTGCACCACAGTGATCAATAATAGACACAACTCAAGAAGGAGATCTAGACCAATTTTAGAAACCTATACTTGGTTTGTATTTTATTTTAAGACAGGGTCTTCGTAATCGGGTAAGTTTGTTTTTAATAAAAAATACTTTTCACTTTAAAAAATCGATACTTTGAAACTTTTCCCCCTATGCGGAAAACTATCGCAGTTAAACAGGTAAGTATTAAACCTCCAATCCCAGTCTAAGGAGCCAAATGTCAGCAGGGGGTCAGGTAAGTGCTAAAACTGCACCACCAGCAGCACAGGGGCGGCCGGGTGCAGAGGTCAAAATCTGCGTTCGACCCAATGCTTTACAAAGCAGACGGGGGTGCCTGGAGCCACACTGCTTGCAGGTAAGTAGATCAGTTGCAGGGGCCAAGCTTTGGTGGTTAGGTAAAGCACAGTTGGGCACAAAGCAACACCAAACATACACCACCAGCAGGACAGGGGTGGCCGGTTGCAGGGTGCCAATTTGGCGTCTGGTGCCCAATGCTTTTCAATAGGGATTCTCTTTTCGGTAAAGAAGCTGCAGGCGTGGCATCGGAGGGTGCAGGAGGAAGACCAACCACAGCAGAGGTAAGTTGGGATGTAGGGGCACAGTCTGTTCAGCTCCCTAAGGTCCAGGGGCCAAGTGTGCAGGGGTGCCTTTCAACGTCTGAATCTTACCGGAGCCGGACAGGGAGCCTCTGGACTCATACTGCAGGCGCCGATGTGGAGGGCAGGAGAGGCCGGCCAACGCTGGACTCGGTCAGGATTGCCGGGGAGACTTTGCTGCATAGGCGAGCCACTCGTGTCGTGTGCAGAGTGGGCAGGAGACACGGATCCACCTGAATCCGGAGTCCTTGAAGGTTTCTTCAGGACAGGTCCGCTTTCCACAGGAGATTGGAATCTTTTTCAAAGGCAGCAGTCCTCCCAGGGGTTTCAGAGGTCGTTGGCTGCAAGGCAGGTTGCAGGTTTGCAGAAGCTAGAGACGGGCTGGGGCAAGGCAGTCGTCTTCAGTCTTCTTTATTCTTAGGTCATCGCAGATCTAGTTTCTAGGTCTGGGGGAGCAACCTAAATACTAAATTTAGGAGGAATTTTAAGGGAATAGCAGGTAGGGTCAATGGGCACCCTTCCTGGGGTGGCTATGCCTTGTTATGCCACCCTCCTGTGTGAGGGGGGCTGGCATAGACTTCAACATGATTGGAGAGGTCTCCCCATCTTAAAGATGGCGGGGACTGAAAGTTGTGCTTCACCTTGCCTCCCCCACCTTGGGGGTGGGGTTGGCAGAGGTGGGCACCCCTATTCCGTTGAATTTTTCCTTCCGGTTTTCCCGCCCAAAGTGGGGGTGTAAACCAGGGGCTGCCATCTGCTGCTAGCAGCTGGGGGTCGCATTACAAAGGCGGCAGGCCTTTGAAGCTTCCCTCATCGAGCACTGGTCCTTCCTGGAGGAGGAGGTGACCTCTGCCCAGGATGTGCATTGTTTCTGGTCCCAGAGTGCAGGGGCTCTCTACCTAGGGTTCAGAAACATGTCTGGTGGTGGCTGCCTGCCTACAGCCGGTCGGAGACCACACCAGGGTTGGACGGTTTGCAGGGGGCACCTCTGAGGTGCCCTCTGAGTACAAGGTACAATAAATCCCGCACTGGCGTCAGTAAGTATTTATTGTAACGAGTAGTTTGGTACCAAACATTCCTGTGTTCAGTGAAGCCATCATGATGCTGTGGAGCTAGAGGTCCCAGCCTATGCACTCTCTGTGGCTTCCCTGGCACTTACAATATTAGGAAAATGGATCTCAGTATTGTAGGGGCATATCTGCTCATGCGGATATGCCCTCACCTGGGGGTATAGTGCACCTTGCTTAGCACTGTGAGGCTGGCTTGGGGGTGACTTACCTATACCTACAGGCAGTGCTTGTTGGCATGGCACCCAGACAAGTTGCCATGTCAATTGTCGTTTTCTCCCTCACCGGGGTATGCAATCTGCAGAGCAGTGGCATGGACTTAGTGAGTGGGATCCCAGGGGACCCTCTACAGCTCCCAGGCCCTAGGTACCCAGGGTACCATTTACTACGGACTTACAGGAGGGAGAAGTACCAATTGGGGGTTTGTTTTTAGGGAAGGAGCCCTGGCACAGGGGCCCTATTGGCAGGAACCCTGTGCACTACATTTGAAACTGCATCAAAACCAGGCAAAAGTGGGGGGCAACCATGCAAAAGAGACACTTCCTCGTACCTTTAGACTCTCCAGGTTGTTGTTGGGGGTGGGGATGCTAATTTGGCATGTATATTTTATATAGAAAAATAAAATTAGACCTAAACGCAAACTACCCCCAAATAGCCAAAAAAGGGCTCAGCATTGGGGTAAGAGGAGGCCCGGCAGTTAAGGGGTTAAAGAACTAGGAAGAGAACAGTAAAAACCTGGTAAGGCAAGATCCGTAATGCCTTGAAAAACGTGTATATAAAAAGCTGTTGTACAAGATCAGCTTTACATTAGAGGACACGCCCCCTGTAGTTCTGCGGTATCCTTACTGCATGAAAGATATTGGCCAACGGCAAAAACTAGCAATGGGCCCTGCTACCTCGTGGTAATCACAAACTTCTAAGCGCTGTAGGAAAGTGCCCTTTTTGCATAATTCTCCTCCCCCCCCCCGTTTTGCCTGACATCTGATGTATTTTGACTTGATGTGCCCTGGGTCCCTACCAATCAGGTTTCCAGGGCCTGTGCTTTCTTTCCCAAAACTGTTCCTTTGTACCAACCATGGAAACATCTCTGGCCACAAGTAAGCACCTTGTAAAAAGTACAATGGGTACCAAGGGCCCTGTGACCAGGGAAGGCCCCTAAGGGCTGCAGCACCTATTGTGCCACCCTTAGGGACCCTGCACCCTAAGACCCATACACTGCCTTTGCAGACTGCATGTTTTGGTGCAGAGAAGTGAAGAGTCTACGTGGCACACATCCCTGTGTGCGTTACCTGCAGCCAACTGCCTGGGGCCTAGGTAAGTCACCCCTCTAGCAGGGTGCACTAGCCCCTATGTGAGGGTATAGTTCCATGAGCCCTGTACCCCTACAGTGTCCAAGTCCATTCTTAGACATTGTAAGTGCAGTAAAGCCGTAAAGAGTATATGGTCTGGAAGTTGGTCATTACGAACTCCAGAGCTCCATAATGGCTTTACCGAAAACTGGGAAGTTTGGTAGCAAACTTCTCAGCACATTAAAGCCACACTGATGCCAGTGTGGGATTTATTGTAAAATGCACACAGACTGCAACTTAGAGGCCCCCTGAAAAATGTCCAGCCCTGGTGTGGTTCCTGAATGGCTGCCTGCCATTTGCCACCACCAAACAGGTTTCTGGACCCCTGGGTAGAGAGCGTGAGCTCTCTGGGTTCAGAGACCAAGCCCATCCTGGGCAGAGGTGTCATGCCTCCTTCCCCAGGATGGGCTGGGACCAGGAAAGGGAAGGCCTGCCGCCTTTGTAAGCTGTCCCTGCCTTTTGCTGCCCCCAGCAACTGCCTCCCACCGGTTCTGACACCCAGTTTCGGTGGGAGAATCGCGGGGGAAGACTATTAGGAGGAGAGGTGTTCCCACCTTTGCCAACCCCACCCCTCAGGTGGGGGAGGCAAGGTAAAGCACATATTTCAGTCCCCGCCATCTTGAAGATGAGGGGACTGTAAGGAAGTGGGTTTCTGTTGCAGTAACCCCCCCACTTTTTGCCAGACCACTGATGCACTTTGACTTGATGTGCCCTGGGTCCCTGCCAATCAGGTTCCCAGGGCCTGTGTTCTTTCCCCAAAACTGTACCCAATTGGCATCTCTGGCCACAGGTCAGGACCTGGTAAATGGTACCACAGGTACCCAGGGCACTGTGACCAGGGAAGACCTCTAAGGGCTGCAGCACTTATTGTGCCACCCTTGGAGGTCCTGTACCTTTACACACCCACTGCCTTTGCAGGCTGCGTGTTTTGGTGCAGAACAAAGTGAAGTCGACATGGCACACACCTCTGTGTGCCATGCCTACAACCCACTGCCCTGGCATAGGTCAGCCACCCCTCTAGCTGGGTGCACTATACCAGTGGTGAGGATACAGAGGCATGAGCCCTGTACCCCTACAGTGTTCATTCTTAGACATTGTAAGTGCAGTGCTGCCATTAAGAATATATGGTGCTGTGAGTTTCATTACGAACTCCACAGCACCATAATGGCTGCACTGAAAACTGGGAAGTTTGGTATCAAACTTCTCAGCACATTAAACCCACACTGATGCCAGTGTGGGATTTAATGAAAAATGCACACAGAGGGCATCTTAGAAGATGCCCCCTGAAACCTAACCCACCTCTAGTGTCCAGGCTGAGTGGCTGCTTCAGCTGCCACCACCAGACATGTTTCTGGACCCCTGGGTCGAGAGCCTGCTGCTCTCGGGGGGGGGGGGGGCCTGAAACAATGCACATCCTGGGACGAGGTGCCAAGCCTCCTCCCCGAGAATGGGCAGGGTTCACGAGGGGGGAAGCTTCAAAGGCATGCCGCCTTTGTGGGCCTCCCCAGACCATTTGCTGCTTTCAGCAGCTGGTCCCCACTGGTTCTACCCCCCCCCCCCCACTTTGGGCAGGAGAACCGGCGGGAAAAACAAGTGAGGGAGAAAGGTGTGCCCACCTCTGCCAACTCCACCCCTCAGGTGGGGGAGGCGAGGTGAAGCACAACTCAGTCCACGCCATCTTGAAGATGGGGGGACTCAGCCAACCAGGGACAGGCTCATGCCCCCTCCCACTGGAGGGTGGCATAATAGGGGGTGCACCCACCCCAGGGAAGGGACCCATTGGTCCCTGCCCTCTACCTACCTCTAACGCCCCTAAATCTAGTATTTAGGGGGCACCCTGAACCTTGCTTCCTCAGATTCCCGCAACCTAAGAAGAAAAAGGACGAAAGAAGACGCCCAGCAGAGGAGATTGCAGAGAACTGACTTGGCCCCAGCCCTACCGGCCTGTCTGCAGTTTCCAGAGATCCTGCGCCAAAAATCGTCTTGTCCTGCAGCCAGCGACCTCCAGAACCCCTGGGAGGACTGACTGCCTTCAACAAAGACCGGATCTCCTGTGAACAGCAGTTCTGTTCAGAAGAAACCCCAAAGAAAGACTCCGTGCCTGCTGAGGAAAAAGAAACCCGAGGCCTGGAACCACCACTGCACCCGTCGCCTACGGCCTGGGTTCGAGTGGCCCAGCGAGGTCCCCCAGCGCTCCAGAGTCCGAGTCCACCGTGGGTTGACCCCTCCAGGACTCCCCAACGTCACCTGCAGCCTCTGCACGGAGAACCCCCCTCCCCCCCACCGCGAGTGGCCCAGTAAGGTGAAATCTGACCTCAAAATTCACCCCTGCATCCAGCCGCCCTGCGCTCTGGAGAACAGAACCTGAGGTGCACCTACATCCCCGAGCCCTCCAACTTACCTGCCTAGCTATTGGTTCCTCCTGGAAGTCTTCATGGACCGAGCCTGCAGCTGAAAACCAAAAATCACCATTGAAAACGGGGCACCCGACACCAAACCAGCACCCTGCACCCAGCCGCCCCTGCGGGTGCACTTTGTGCTCAACAGGATCCCCTTTTCCCCTGAGCCTAACACCAGGAGCTTGGCTCCCACAACCTTGTGGCCTGCTCGCCAGCAGCCACCAACCGGAGGCCCCCTATCCCCCATAGGATAAGATTGGGCCTCAACACTCTGCACCTGGCCGACCTAGTGCCACTGAGGGTGTAACAAAAGTGCTTCACTGACCCTGGGGGACCCCTGAGTCTAACCCCAGAACCTTAACTCCCAGTGTCTAACTTGCCTATGAACCGATAACCTACTTTCCTCCATAGGATAACATTGACACTTTTTCTTCCCAAAAACGACTAAGTGTGGAGTTTTGAAAACTAAAGATTCTTTAAAAATCATACAAGTAACCAAAACGTAATTACTTACCTGTTTGCAGGAAATGTCCCAGTGCTGAATCTAGGTATCCAGCACTGAGTTAGAAAAGTAACGTAAAAAGTAACTTACCTGCAATTTACAGAAAAAGCCTATTCATTTCAATGCACTGTTTTTCTCCCAAAAAACGACTGTGGAGTTTTGAAATTTGAAAATATTCTTTAAAAATCATATGATTAACCAAAACGTATTTACTTACCTGTTTGCTGGAAATGTCCCAGTGCTGAATCTAGGTATCCAGCACTGAGTTAGAAAAGTAACTTGAAAAGTAACTTACCTGTGATTTACTGAAAGCCTATTCATTCCAATGTACTGCATTTGCTAAGTGTTGCAACCTACTGCATCCCCTGTAAATCAAACTAAGTACAATTCCTATTGCTTTTTCAAACTGTTCTACATCCAGTAACTTATTACTGTAAAGTATTTTATGCTTACCTGTGCCAGGCTTGCTTGGTTCTAAAAATAAAACAGTATATTTTTTATACAAAAACATTTGGCCTAGAGTTCAGTTCTTGAGTGTGTGAATTCATTTGCTGACTGAGTGTGTACATCAAATGCTTAACACTGTCCTCTGATACTGCCTTACTGCTCGACCACACTACCACAAATGGAGAGTAAGGTTCTATCTAACTTTAACCTCTGCCTACCTCTGGGGTCACCTGGACTCTATACACACTATAACTCATTTTGGTGTAGTATATAGTCAGTTTCTTACAGGGACCCAGCCAGTTAGGGAGAGGCTCATGCCTTCCTTCCACTGGAGGGTGGCATAATAGGCGGTGCACTCACCCCAAGGAAGGGAACCATTGATCCCGACCTGCACACCCCTGTAAACGCCCCTTAATTTAGTATTTAGGGGCGACCCTGAACCTTGCCTCCTCAGATTGGAGGAAGACAGAAGGACTGAAGAGCCATGCTGACCCATGAGGAGGACACCAACTGCTTTAGCCCCAGCTCTACCGGGCTGTCCTGACTCCGACCTGACTACAGCGGAAACCCCGTCGTGTCCAGCAGCCCCCAGAGCCTGGAGGTCCTGCCCTGCACTCGCCTTAAAAACTCTCGTGAGCACCATATTTTCTCAACAAAGATTCCAGACACCGAACCCGGATCCATGCGGCTCCACAGTTCTGCACCAGTTGCCCATGGCCCGAGTGGTCCAACACCACGAGGTGGGCCCCCCAACGATCCTGACCAGGGATCTGGTGATCCTCGACCTGCTTCAAGCCGAAGCCTGCAGCCTCAACCTGAAGGGTCCCCCCGACCAGAGCTGTTAAGACCTGACGCCAAAAGATACCCTACACCCGACGCACCGCAGCCTTGGGTGGCCCAACAGACTGTCCAGGCATCCCCTAAGAATCCAACTTACTTCTCCTGCAGTTGGTCGCCTCCAGGAAGCCTCCCTGCCCGATCCTCCTGCCTTTTCTTTAAACCGGAGATCTCCATTGTAAACTACAGGGCCCCAGACGTTTATTGGCACTTTGTATCCGGCTGCCTCTGTGCTGCTGGTGGGGCAGCTCCTGTGCTGATTGTTGGCCCCTGCATTTGTGATCTTAACCCCAGGAGCTTGGCTCTCACACCCGAGTGGCCTGCTCATAAGCTGCCCCTGACCGAAGGCTCCCTTAGCCCCATTGGCTAACATTGGGCACCTGCACCCGGCTGCCCCAGTGCCGCTGGTGGTGCAATTTGAGTGCCTAACTGGACCTTGGGGAACCTTGGTCCTAACCCCCAAGGTCATACTTGTAGGTCGTTTAGTTACCTGTAAACCGTTAACACTTTTTCCCATAGGAAACTATGTTACGAGTTTTTGTTCCTAAAAATGTCTAAATGTTGACTTTTGTTTGAAGAAAAGTAACTATTTTAAACCTGAAAGTCTTACTTACCTTTGTATTGTAGGACCCACGGTGTGATATCTAGGCATATCGCCCCAAGTAGTCTATGTAATCCAAAAGTTATGCAAAAGTAATCAAGTAATTTCTATGTAATTTAAACAGTTTTTAAAGAAAATACAAACCTGCACCGATTGCACATCCATTCCCAATTGCATTTCCTTGTAAAGTTTTACAATTGAAAGTAAATTTTACCTACATGTACCAACTCCTGCTTGGTTCTAGAAATAAAACATAAGTATAACTTTTTTATACTTGCCCAATTGGTCTGGATTCTGTCTGAGTGCGTGTAATCATTCCTTGGTTGAGTGAATACAATAAATGCTTGCCCACACTACCACAAAGAGCTGTTAGTGATTATTTAGTTTAGCCTCTGCTATACCTCTGGGATCCCCTGGACTCTGTGCTAACTCTACCGTACTTTGTTATAGTAGATACATAGCCAGCTTCCTTAAAGCGCTCCTCAGAAGAACGCCAACTTCCAATTAAAATAAATGGAAGAACCTCCAACTCCAATAGAGAAATTTAGCCGCAAATTCCTTACGTTAGAACTTCTAGGTGTCCGTCTCGGTCTGGACGATTTTGATAGCATTACCTCTGCGTGCCGATAGGTGGCGTTGGCTGACTCCGTGTGACGTAAGGGTCTGGTTCGTTGTCGTGACGTCCACGTGTTTTGGTGCAGAACAAAGTGAAGTCAACATGGCACACATCCCTGGACTTCATTAATCTGTTGCTCACACCAATTCAAAAAAGGAAGCCAGAATTCATGCTTTCTAGATCCCATCATATCCAATCTGGAAACATATTTGACGGAGCGTACCCAATCATCAAACCTGGGAGGGGCCGTAGCTACCCACTGTTTACATATTTTCCTTCGTGCCAGCAGTATTGAGTAAAAGATCAACCATGCCGGTTTTTTTTTTTTTTTTTGTTGTAGTTTTGCAGCGTGAATCTTTCTGGATTCACTATGCTGTGCATTATTCCGCCATCTTGTGTTTGGGTCCGGAATCGTAGTATTCTCCTCCTTCTTTTTTTTTTTTTTTTTTTTTCGTGGCCCAGGTGGGTGGCGACATCCCACCATTTGGTGTCCTTCGTGACGACGCGCTTCCTGCGGAAGCTCCCACCTTTGGTCGCCATCTTCAGATTTCTTTTTTCCGCCGTTGGGTCTGGATCGTTGCCGAAGAGGAATCAAGGAAAATCGAAGAAAAACGACAAATCAGTTTCAACTACACCGGACTACAGGTCAAGTAACCGGGACGACAAGGGAGAAGGTTTACGACCTGGATCTCGACGTTCTACAAAGAATGCGCTCGCAGGGGGCTCCCTGAGCGCGGGTATGGACAAAACACCGTTCAAGTTTTGCACCAACTGCCACCACAAGTACGCCCAGAAGGACCAGCATCCAGTCTGCAACCTCTGCTTGCTGCTCGACCACAGCAGCGAGGACCAACGCGTGCTTGGCGTTTACACCCAAGACCCTCGGAGTGAGGGAGAGGCAGAGCAGGGCGAACCACAACATGCAGGGGCAGGGACCACCTCCATCGCTCTGAGACCTGGACCTCTCCAGTGGAGAGGAGGACAACATCGCCGGAGGACTGCGCAGTCGTCTAGGTCCATAAGAAAACGTCGAAGGAGGTAAGGGAGTAGTCGACCCCTAAACACTCGAGCGACACTCGAAAGGGTGAAGCTAAAGCCCCGAGCGACACTCGTAGAATAGAAGTGAAGCGAAGTCCTCGAAGGGAGCATTGCCGCCGAAACATTCGACGAAGGCAACAGCAACCAAGGACAGTCAGCCGAGCAGATCCTTCGAAAAGGACTCCCAATCGGCAAGAGCCCTCGAAAAACCAAGGGCGTCGTAGGTTGCCCCCGAAAAGGACACCTCGGCGCCGAGAAAGGAAGGGCAGACGTCGTCATCGACGGCCCCGAAGAGAGCTGCTCCAGCCCTCGACGCCGAACAGGCACACAAGATGGAGAGAAAGAAGAGGAAGCTCGAGGCCGAAATGGCGAGCATCCTGCAGCGGAAGAAGGAATTCGACCACAAGATGAGCCAATACTCCATCCCGTCGAGACCCGCGCTCGAGGTCGAAATAGACTACGAGGACGCCGAACCGCCAAACACCCGAACCGGTCGAGGAACAGGTGGACGAAGACTATTACTTCGAGGGAGAAGGCGACGAAGATCTGCAATCCTACCGGGACTCTACGTCCTCGGAGGCACAAGACCTCGACGCAGAATCGCCGGAAGAAGGGGTAGACACTTACCCTTCGAGACCCTCGCCGCCAGACGACATTGGGGTCTACAACATGGTCGTCCAAAAGGCTGCACAAATCTATGGAGTAAAAATGGAAGAGAAGCCCAAGGCATGTTTCCTCCTGGAAACTCTGCCTCAACAAACCAGGAGCCAATTCTTACCCATGCTCCCTAGTGTGCTGGATCAAGGAAGAGCGGCCTTTAGGGAACCAGCAGTATGCAAGGCTGTGACTCCAAGAACGGAGAAGAAGTATAAACATTCTTCACAGGACCCTGCATACATACAAGGATCAGTGCCAGCCGACTCCATAATTACAGCAACGGCTAGGAAGAGGGCCAATGTGCCCACTAATGCCGGACCACCTCCAGACAAGGAGAGTAGGAGGATGGATCTTACAGGGAGAAAGGTGGAGAGAAATGCAGCAATCCAGTGGCGCATCGCAAACTCCAACGCCCTGATCAACAGGCACGCATACCAACACTGGGATGAAGTGGTGCAGTTCCTCAAGCATCTACCAGATCAGTACCAACAAAGGGCAGCTCACCTGGTAGAAGAAGGCAAAAGCATGGCAAACACATGCTTGAAATCAGCCTTGGATGCTGCAGAGACATCCAGCAGACTAATGATAGGGGTGACCGAGAGGAGACACGCATGGCTTAGAATTTCTGGATTCAAGCCAGAGGTGCAAAGTAACATCCTGAATACACCCTTTAACGGCGAACAACTGTTTGGCACACCAGTTGACGACAAGTTAACGCAGCTCAAGAAGGACAACGAGACAGCAAGGTCCATGGGAGCGCTGCAGTTCAGAGGGATGAGAAGAGGGACACCCACGAGAAGGCCGGGCAGTAGAGGAGGCAACGTGCCTGCCACATCGCACCAAACGTTCCAGCAAGGCTATCAAAGGAACAACCAAGGCCAGCAGCAGCAAGGACAGCAGCAGCAAAACTGGCAGTACCAGCCCCGGGGCCAGTCCTTTCGAGGGCGAGGAAACGGACGAGGACAAACTCGTAGAGGAGGGCAACAGCCCACCTCCAAGTGACTTCACCATCAAGCCAACAACCACCCTAGCAACACCTCTGGGTGGGGGCAAGGACAAACCGAGAAACAAAAACCTGACGTTCCACAAGAAACAGTCCCTCGAACACACAACACCGGTAGGAGGCAGGATAAAGAACTTCCTCAAGCAGTGGAGGAAGGTCACTACAGACAAGTGGATACTAAACATCATACAATACGGATATTGCATAGAGCTGGAAAAACAACCTCCAACAAGAAAACCAAGAAACAAGGCTCACTCAGCAAAATAACTTTAGCTCTTGCAGCTGGAGGCGAAGGAACTGCTCGGCAATAGAGGCAGTACCGCACAACCAAAGGAACAAAGGGGTTTACTCAACTTATTTCCTCGTGCCAAAGGTGGACGAAACACTAAGACCTATCCTAGATCTGAGATTCTTAAACAAATTCATAAGATTCAAGATGACTTCCCTACAGGAGGTAATACCACAAATACAACAAGGGTATTACATGGCAACTATAGATCTGAAGGACGTGTACTTGCACATCCCCATCAACCACAGGCACAAACGTCTACTAAGGTTCGTGATCAACCAGACTCACTACCAGTTCACAGTACTGGCATTCTGACTCAAATCCGCACCAAGGGTGTTTACAAAGTGCCTAGCAGCAGTAGCAGCGCACCTACGAAGGCAAGGAATACACGTATATCCCTACCTCGGCGACTGGCTCGTAAAGGCAAGCTCGTACAGCCACTGTAAAGAACACATCCAGCAGGTCGTACAAACACTGAGCCAACTGGGTTTCTCAATTTATTGAGAAAAATCGTCAACCGGAGCTGATCAAGATATTCTTAGGGGCCAAGATCAACACCATACAGGCCAAAGTGTTCCCCAGCAGGAAGAGAACATTGGCGATACTGAAGGAAACACGTCCTTACCGCAAGGGACAAGTTCTGACAGTGAAGACGGTGAGCAAGTTAATGGGAATGATGGCGTCATGCATCCACCTAGTCCCAAATATCCGACTGCACATGAGAACATTCCAGGAATGGATTGAGCAGCAATGGTCACAGGCGACGGGGAGTTGGGAAGATCTTGTGGTGGTCACACACGCAGTGCATCAGGAAATGGCGAGGTGGAACAAGGAAAACGTACCACAGGGGAAGCCATTCGCACAACCAACTCCAACGGTTACCATCACAACAGACGCCTCCCAGCTGGGGTGGGGCGCACACATGAACAAGCTCAAGGTGAGGGGTCTATGGTCGCAGCAAGATGCGGTCAGACACATCAACTGCCTGGAGCTAAAAACTGTATTCCTAGCCTTAAAAGCCTTTCAGAAAGAGCTGTACGGAAACAGGGTGTTGGTCCAAACAGACAACACAACCACCATGTTCTACATCAACAAACAAGGAGGAACACAATCGGTGGCACTATCGGGGCTAGCACAGGAAATATGGAGATGGGCCATTCCACTAAAAATAGACCTACTGGCAATACATTTCCCGGGGAAGGACAATGTGGAAGCAGCCAGACTTAGCAGTCAGACATCGGCATCCCCCGAGTGGGAGCTCAATCAACAGGAAATGCAGAAGCTATTCCAAAAATGGGGTACACCGCAAATAGACCTATTTGCAACACACCAGAATGCAAAATGCCAACACTTCGCATCCAGACAACCTGGCCATCGGTCACAAGGGAATGCGCTATGGATAAGTTGGTCAAAGACATTTGCATACGCTTTTCCCCCGATACCACTGATACAGAGTACTCAGCAAATGCAGAATCAGCAACATGACACTAATATTGATAGCACCTCAGTGGGCCAGACAATCCTGGTTCTCACAGATAGTGGAGATGGCACAAGAACCAGCACACAGGTTCCCAAGAAGAAAGGACCTGTTAACAATGCAGAACGGAAAGGTGCTACACCCAGAACCGGAGAGCCTCAGCCTAGCAGCATGGCTCCTGAAGACTTAGAATTTGCACACACCAAACTACCACCAAGTACCATGGCAGTACTCAGGGAGGCAAGGAGACCCTCCACAAGGAAGTGCTACGTAGCAAAGTGGAAGAGGTTCTCCCAATGGTGCATCAAGGAGAATCTACAACGGAAGATCACAAGGGAATCAACGGTACTAAAATACTTAACACACCTGCTACAAAGCGGATTAAGCTACACATCCCTGAGGGTGCACTTGGCTGCGCTAGTGGCCTACACAAGAGGAGAGACTGGGAAGAGTTTCTTCACTTCTCAAGTTGTGAAAAGATTTCTGGAAGGGGCGAAAAGAATCACACCTCCAAAGAGGATGCCAGCACCAGCATGGAACCTCAACGTAGTGCTAACTCAACTGATGAAGGCACCCTTTGAACCTATTCACAAGACTACACTGCACATGCTCACACTAAAGCAGCCTTCTTAGTGGCTATCACGTCATTACGAAGAGTGAGTTGCAAGCGCTGACACTCCAAGAGCCCTACATACAAATACACAAGGACAGGATTGTAATGAGAACTGACCCACACTTCATGCCAAAGGTGGTGTCTCTGTTCCACATTAACCAAACAATCCAAATACCAAGTTTTTTCCAAAAACCTTCCACACGGACAGAAAGGGCGCTGCACACACTAGACGCCAGAAGGGCGGTAATGCACTATTTAGAAAGAACAAAGGCGTGCAGGTAAACAAAACAGTTCTTGGTCTCCTTTGCCAGCACTTTTTTGGGACGACCAGTCACCAAGAATACAATTGCACGATGGATTGCGCAGACAATCCAACTCTGCCACAAGCAGGCAGGACAACAGTTACAAGGAGCAGCTCAAGCTCACTCAACAAGGAAGAAGGGAGCAACAATTGCGTTTCTAGCAAACACACCTATACCACACATTTGCCAAGCTGCAACATGGTCTTCAGTGCATGCGTTCACTAAGCACTACTGTGTGGATATTCAAATGAACAAGGAAGCGCAAGTGGGACAGAAGGTCTTACAACACATTTTCAGTAATTAATGCTCATCTTCCACCCAGCCACCGCAATAAGGACAAAACCGCTACTAAGTCTATGCACAGCATAGTGAATCCAGAAAGATTCACGCTGCAAAACGAATAGTTTCTTACCGGTCGGTGTAGTTTTGCAGCTTGAAGACTTTCTGGATTCACTAGCGATCCCACCCTCCTCCGCCAGAAAGATGAGACATGAGTACAAAGGAGGCTGAAACTGCAAACATAGGTAAAGGGATCAAGCAAAGCGGACAAAAAAAGAATCCGAAGATGGCGACCAAAGGTGGGAGCTTCCGCAGGAAGCGCGTCTACGTCACGAAGGACACCAAATGGTGGGACGTCGCCACCCACCTGGGCCACGAAAAAAAAGAGAAAATACTACGATTCCGGACCCAACCACAAGATGGCGGAATAATGCACAGCATAGTGAATCAAGAAAGTCTTCAAGCTGCAAAACTACACCGGGTAAGAAATGTGAGAAAGTGCCATCTTTCTTACATGGTATGCCCCCACTTTTTGCTGAATGGCTGATGTACTTTGACTGAGTGTGCCCTGGGCTCCTGCCAACCAGGTACCCAGGGCCTGTGTTCCTTCCCTAAAATTGCATTGATACCTACACCCAATTGACATCCCTGGCCACAGGTCAGCCCCTGGTAAATGGTACCATGGGTACCCAGGGCACTGTGACCAGGGAAGGCCCCTAAGGGCTGCAGCACTTGTTGTGCCACCCTTAGGGACCCTGCACCTTTACACACACACACTGCCTTTGCAGGCTGCGTGTCTTGGTGCAGAACAAAAGTGAAGAGTCGACATGGCTCACATCCCTGTGTGCCATGCCTACAAGCCACTGCCCTGGCCTAGGTCAGCCACCCCTCTAGCTGGGTGCACTATGCCAGTGGTGAGGGCATAGAGGCATGAGCCCTGTGCCCCTACAGTGCCCAAGTCCATTCTTGGGCATTGTAAGTGCAGTGCTGCCATTAAGAGTATATGGTGCTGGGAGTCTGTCATTACGAACTCCACAGCACCATAATGGCCCCACTGAAGACTAAGAAGTTTGGTATCAAACTTCTCAGCACATTAAACCCCCACTGATGCCAGTGTGGGATTTAATGTAAACGCACTCCAGAGGGCATCTTAGAGATGCCCCCTGAAACCAACCCGACCTCCAGTGTCCGGACTGAGTGGCTGCCCAGGCTGCCACCACCAGACATGTTTCTGGACCCCTGGGTCGAGAGCCTCTGCTCTCCGGGGCCTGAAACAATGCACATCCCGGGACGAGGTGCCAAAGCCTCCTCCCCCAGGATGGGCAGGGGGAGCTTCAAAGGCCTGCCGCCTTTGGAGTTTCCCCAGACCATTTGCTGCTTCCAGCAAACTGGTCCCCACTGGTTCTACCCCCACTCCTGGCGGGAGAACCGGCGGGAAAACCAGAAGCAGGAAATGGGTTGTGCCCACCTCTGCCAACTCCACCCCTAAGGTGGGGGAGGCGAGGTGAAGCACAAACTCGAGTCCCCGCCATCTTGAGGATGGGGGGACCTGGCCAACCAGGGACAGGCTCCTGCCCCCTCCCACTGGAGAGGAACAGAATAGGGGTGTACCCACCCCAGGGAAGGGACCCATTGGTCCCTGCCCTTACCTACCTGTAACCACCCCTAAATTTAGTATTTAGGGGCTCCCTGAACCTTCCTTCCGGAGTTCCCAAATCCGAAAACAAGAAGAGAAGACGAAGCAAGAAGACCAGCCGTGCAGCTGCTAAAAAGGAGGCGACAACAACTGACTTGGCCCCAGCCCTACCGGCCTGTCGACCTCTGAACCTGCTCCTGCGGAATCCCGGCCTCAGCAACCTCACAAACCCCGGAGGACCTGACTTCTGTGCTACAGCCTTCGACCCAGGGACTCCCACGAGCAGTGGTACTGCTCAAAAGAAAACCTACCAAAGACCCGGCCCTGGCACGGAGCCGCGAAACCTGCACACTCTGCACCCGCCGAGTCCAGCCTGTGCCTGAGTGACCAAAGACCTCGAGGACGGGACGATTCTGACCTGGAATCCAGTGGCCAAGGACCCTCCTCGACGACCCAGACGACGCCTGCAGCCTCAGGACAAGGGACCCCTCCAACCGCGACCAGCAGGGGGTAAGATTTCCCGACCTCAAAAGACACCCCTGCACCCGGCGCCCCACGGCCCCCTGTGCCCAACTCCTGGGTGTCTACCTATCCTCCAAGACCCCAACTTACCTCCTGAAGTGTTGGTCGTCCCTGAAGAATCACCGTCCCCGAGCCTGCAGCCTTTCTTCACCTTTCACGACCTCTATTGTTTAACATTGAGCGCCCGACGGCTCAAAAGCACCCTGCACCCAGCCGCCCGAGTGCCCCTGGAAGTGCAACCTCTATCCTAACCTACTTCCCTACTTGCCCTGAGCAAGTGACCAGGAGCCCAGCTCCCACAGTCGCGTGGCCTGCTTGCCAGCAGCCACCAACCCGGGGCCCCCGCCTGCCATAGGATAACATTGGGCCTTCTCACTCTGCACCCGGCCGCCCCTGTGCCGCTGAGGGTGTAAAAACTGTACTTACCTGATCCTGGGGGACCCCTGAGTCTTACCCAGAACCTTAACCCTGCCAGTCAAGTACTTACCCGAAATCCGATAACTCACTTTTCTTCCATAGGGTTCCATTGACTGGTTTTCTGCGAAATTTCTTCTAAGTGTGGAGTTCTGAAACTTTAGAATATTCACCAAAAATCAACCGAGTCACGAAAACGAAAATACTCACCTAGTATTAGGAGGGGCCTCAGTGCTGGACCCGAGTGCCCAACACTGGCCCTAAAAAGTAATCGCAACGTTACTTACCGTTAACTCACTTTTCTTTCATAGGGATCCATTGACTGGTTTTCTGTGAAATTTCTTCTAAGTGTCGATTTCTGTATTTTACAAATATTCTTTAAAAATCGAACAAACTACAAAAACGTAATTACTTACCTGTTTTAAGTAAATGTCCCAGTGCTGAACCTAGGAGTCCAGCACTGGATTACAAAAGTAACGTAAACATACTTTGCTTGCACACTGTATTTCCTTTCATAGGATAACATTGGTAATTTTACCCAGAAAAGTTTCTAAGTGTCAGCTTTTGAAATATAGTAATATTCTTCAAAAATCACTACAATAACCAAAACGCTTTTTCTTACCTGTTTACAGGAAGTGTCCCAGGACTGAATCCAGGATCCAGTCCTGTGGTTAGAAAAGTGCTCTGCAAAGTAATCCATTGTAATTAAGTATAACTTTCCATTGAGCTCAATGTTGCATTGAATTTGACCCTGTGTTGCCTCTTGCACCAACTGTGATAACCACTATCAAAAAAATCTATTGCCTATCTGTAAGGTGAATAACCAAAGCATCTCATACTGAGAAAGTATATTTTGATCCTATTGTTGGTTCTAAAATAAAACAAGCATATATTTTTTTATATACAAACCATTGGCCTAGAGTTCAGTTCTTGTGTGTGGCTTCATTTGCTGACTGAGTGTGTACAACAAATGCTTTACACTGTCCTCTGATACTGCCTTACTGCTCGACCAAGCTACCACTTTGGAGAGTAAGGTTATATCTAACTTTAGCCTCTGTCAACCCTCTGGGGACTGTGGACTCTGTACACCCTGAACCTTACTTGGGTACAGTATATACAGAGCCACTTTCCTACAAGAAACTATTAGTTTTTGCCAAAGAATCCACAAATCCAAAGATGACAAGCAAGACGCTTACCTTAATATCCATCTTCAGCATACTAGACAAGGCCCTACTCCTATCTTTCCAAAATGGCTGGATCTCTGGGCAGTCCACAAACATGTGAACATCTTCTCTCATACTGCCACACTTAAGGCAAGCTACGTCACCTCCTCTCCCAAACTTTGACAACCTCTGAGGAGTCCAGTAGGCTCTGTGGATGGAGAAAATGTGATTTCTTCTCAGGGGTGCAGGCTTAACTGTTTTAAACAACCTAGACATAGATACTTGCCATTGATGTTCCAGCGATGTCTCCAGCAAGCCTCTTCCCCATAATTCCGTTGGCAATATGAAGGCTCCATCTTCCAATTCCACCATCAGCAAATAGATTGTTGCAAGCTCCTTCTTAAGTACTGCCTCGTGGATTAGTCTGTCTTCAAGCTCGTTTGATTTTCCTATTATCGTGCCAGAATCTTGGAACCAACTCTGCATTTGCAAATATTTGAACCTGGGCAATTTATGATCTGATAGTTGTTTACATGTTTCCCAAGTTATCAGATGACCGTCTCGAATTATGTGGTCCCATCTTGTTAAACCTACCTCTTTCAGTGGTCCAACCAGTAAATCTTTTGTCCACTCCGGTGAGCTAGGAGAGTCCCAAATAGCCATTAGGCTATAATATGGTATTGTAAAAACTTTTTTAACCTTATACCAAGTCTCGGCCAGCCCCTCAAGATCTTTAACCTGACTTTTTTAAAGTACTTGGGGTCTGCATATTTGAACATGAAGCCAAAATTACCCCCTGCCTCGTCTGGCTATCTGTCCTCCTTTCTCCCCCCTCTCCTCAATATGGTGGGGAAGTGGAGTGATAGAAGGGGAATTTTGAAGAGGACGGAGTTTCAAATGAACGAGGGCGGTAAAGGGTGAAACCCGCGTCCTCTCTTCTTCCCGGCTTCCAGCACATAAGGGCATGGTACTCCAAAGGTGTAAGTGGAATGGTGTTTTTTAGAGGCAAATGAGGACTAAAAAAAAAAAAAAACATGGCACACATCCCTGTGCCATGCCTACAACCCTCTGCCCTGGCATAGGACAGCCACACCTCTAGCTGGGTGCACTATACCAGTGGTGAGGGTACAGGTGCATGAGCCCTGTACCCCTACAGTGTCTAAACCAATTCTTAGACATTGTAAGTGCAGTGCTGCCATTAAGAGTATATGGTGCTGGGAGTTTGTCATTATGAACTCCACAGTACCATAATGGCTTTACTGAAAACTGGGAAGTTTGGTATCAAACTACTCAGCACATTAAACCCACACTGATACCAGTATGGGATTTAATGAAAAATGCACTCGGAGGGCATCTTAGAGATGCCCCCTGAAAAACGACCTAACTCTAGGGTCCTGGCTGAGTGGCTGCTTGCCACCTGCCACCACCAGACATGTTTCTGGACCCCTGGGTCGAGAGCCTGCTGCTCTTGGGGGTCTGAAAAAATGCACATCCTGGGACGAGGTGCCAAGCCTCCTCGCCCAGTATGGGAAGGGTCCACGAAGGGGAATCTTCAAAGGCTTGCCGCCTTTGAGCTACCCCAGCCATTTGCTGCTTCCAGCAACTGGCCTGACTGGTTCTTACCCCTACTTTGGGCGGGAGAATCGGTGGTAAAACAAAGTGAGGAAGGGAGGTGTGCCCACCTTTGCCAACCCCACCCCTCAGGTGGGGGAGGTGAGGTGAAGCACAACTCTGTCCCTGCCATCTTGCAGATGGGGGGGACCCAGCCAACCAGAGAGGCATATGCCCCCCTCCCACTGGAGGGTGCTGTAGGAAACTGGCTCTATATGTACTACACCAAAATGAGGTATAGTGTGTATAGAGTCCAGGTGACCCCAGAGGTAGGCAGAGGTTAAAGTTGTATAAACTTTACTCTATATTTGTGGTAGAGTGGTCGAGCAGTAAGGCAGTATCAGAGGACAGTGTTAAGCATTTGATGTATACCCTCAGTCAGCAAATGAATTCACACACTCAAAGACTGAACTCTAGACCAATTGTTTTGTATAAAAAAAATATACTGTTTTATTTTTAGAACCAAGCAAGTCTGGCACAGGTAAGCATTAAATACTTTACAGTAATAAGTTGATGATTGTAGAACAGTTTGAAAATGCAATAGGAATTGTACTTTGTTTGATTTACAGGGGATGCAGTAGGTTGCAACACTTAGCAAATGCAGTACATTGGAATGAATAGGCTTTCAGTAAATCACAGGTAAGTTACTTTTCAAGTTACTTTTCTAACTCAGTGCTGGATACCTAGATTCAGCACTGGGACATTTCCAGCAAACAGGTAAGTAAATACGTTTTGGTTAATCATATGATTTTTAAAGAATATTTTCAAATTTCAAAACTCCAGTCGTTTTTTGGGAGAAAAACAGTGCATTGAAATGAATAGGCTTTTTCAGTAAATTACAGGTAAGTTACTTTTCACGTTACTTTTCTAACTGTTGAGGCCCAATGTTATCCTATGGAGGATAGGGGGATTCCGGTTGGTGGCTGCTGGCAAGCAGACCACTGGGTTGTGGGAGCAAAGCTCCTAGACTTGAGCTCAGGGCAAAAGGGGAAACAGGTTTGCACAAAAGGTGCACCCTCAGCGGCACTAGGGCGGCCGATTGCAGGGTGCTGTTTCGTTGTCGGAAGCCCTGTTTCCAATGGAGAACCTCCGGTCAGCAAAAGCACTGCAGGCAGGGAGATGAAGGACTTCTGCGTGCGACCACCACTTTGAGAGGTAAGTTGGGAAGTTAAGGGTTGGTTAGGCACCGTT
Organism: Calotriton arnoldi; assembly: GCA_963921515.1. Taxonomy (NCBI): domain Eukaryota; kingdom Metazoa; phylum Chordata; class Amphibia; order Caudata; family Salamandridae; genus Calotriton; species Calotriton arnoldi. The sequence goes on from CAWUFW010004072.1 coordinate 1,380,898, forward strand.
GGTTTGGGCACACAAGGCTGTGGGGCGTCTGGTGCAGGGGTGCCTTTTGGGGTTGGAGCGGCTTACCAGCTCCGGGTCGCAGTTAGAGGGGCCTTCTCGAGTTCGACTGCAGGCGTCGGCTGGAGGCTTGAGGCAGGTTAGGGGTCGCCGGATCTCTGTTCAGGATCGCTGGGGTGACCTCTTTGTGGTGTTTGCCCATGCGAGCTCGGGCCGTGGACGGCGGGTGCAGAGTGGGGCAGATTCGCGGTCTCCGGCAGCTGCCAGAGGTTGCAGTTTGAACAAATCCGGTGTTCACGGGAGAAGCAGTCTTTGGAAGTGAAAGCAGGCAGGTCCTCCGAGGTTTTTGAGGTTGCTGGCTGCAGGACACCAGGATTTCGCAGGAGCAGGTTCGAGGGGAGACAGGGCGGTAGGGCTGGGGCCAAGTCAGTGGGCGTCTTCCTCTTGTTAGCTGGCTGCACAGCTGTTCGGTCCTTCTTTTCTTCTTGTTTCTTGGCTGGATCTGAGGAAGCAAGGTTCAGTGTGCCCCCTAAATACTAGATTTAGGGGCATTATAGGTAGGTAAAGGGCAGGGACCAATGGATCCCTTCCCTGGGGTGGGTACACCCCCTATCGTGCCACCCTCCAGTGGGAGGGTGCAGGAGCCGGTCCCTGGTTGGTTGGGTCTCCCCATCCTCAAGATGGCAGAGACTCGGAGTTGTGCTTCACCTCGCCTCCCCCACCTGAGGGGTGGAGTTGGCAGAGGTGGGCACACCTCTCTCCCTCACTTGTTTTTCCCGCCGGTTCTCCCGCCCAAAGTGGGGGGTAGAACCAGTGGGGACCAGTTGCTGAAAGCAGCAAATGGTCTGGGGAGGCTAACAAAGGCGGCATGCCTTTGAAGCTTCCCCTTTCGTGAAACCTGCCCATCCTGGGGGAGGAGGCTTGGCACCTCGTCCCAGGATGTGCATTGTTTCAGGCCCCCGAGAGCAGCAGGCTCTCGACCCAGGGGTCCAGAAACATGTCTGTTGGTGGCAGCCTAAGCAGCCACTCAGTCGGGTCACTAGAAGTTGGTCGAGTTTCAGGGGGCATCTCGAACATGCCCTCTGTTGTGCATTTTACATTAAATCCCACACTGGCATCAGTGTGGGTTTAATGTGCTAAGAAGTTTGATACCAAACTTCCCAGTTTTCAGTGTAGCCATTATGGTGTTGTGGAGTTCGTAATGACAAACTCCCAGCACCACATACTCTTAATGGCAGCACTGCACTTACAATGTCTAAGAATGGACTTAGACACTGTAGGGGTACAGGGCTCATGCACCTGTACCCTCACCACTGGTATAGTGCACCCAGCTAGAGGGGTGACTGACCTATGCCAGGGCAGTGGTTTGTAGGCATTGGCACACAGGGATGTGTGCCATGTCGACTCTTCACTTTGTTCTGCACCAAGACACGCAGCCTGCAAAGGCAGTGTGTGAGTGAAAAGGTGCAGGGCCTCTAAGGGTGGCACAATAAGTGCTGCAGCCCTTAGGGGCCTTCCCTGGTCACAGAGCCCTGGGTACCTGTGGTACCATTTACCAGGGGCCTACCTGTGGCCAGGGATGCCAATTGGGTTTAGGCTTCAATGCAGGCCTGATTAGCAGGAGCCCAGGGCACACTCAGTCAAAGAACATCAGCAATTCAGCAAAAAGTGGGGGCATACCATGCAGAGAGGGCACTTTCTCACATAACACCCCCCCCCCCCCAAACGAAAGATGATGAGACTAACCTTTCCCTAGAGAGTCTTCATTGTCTAAGTGGAAGAACCTGTAAAGTCCATCTGCATTGGCATGGGCAGTCCCAGGTCTGTGTTCCACTACAAAGTCCATTCCCTGTAGGGACATGGACCACCTCAACAGTTTAGGATTTTCCCCTTTCATTTGCATTAGCCATCTGAGGGGTCTGGTCGGTTTGAACTAGGAAGTGAGTCCCAAACTGGTATGGTCTCAGCTTCTTCAGGGACCAAACCACAGCAAAGGCCTCCCTCTCAATGGCACTCCAACGCTGCTCCCTGGGGAGAAGCCTTCTGCTTCTAAAAGCAACAGGTTGGTCCTGGCCTTCATCATTGGTCTGGGATAGGATCGCTCCTATCCCTAGCTCAGAGGCATCAGTCTGCACTATGAACTGCTTGGCATAATCTGGAGCCTTCAGAATTGTTGCTGAGCACATTGCTTCTTTCAGGGTGTCAAAAGCCTTTTGGCAACTAACTGTCCAGTATACCTTTTTGGGCATTTTCTTGGAGGTGAGTTCTGTGAGGTGAGTCACAATGGACCCATATCCCTTCACAAACCTCCTGTAGTACCCAGTCAAGCCAAGGAATGCCCTGACTTGGGTCTGGGTGGTTGGAGCTGCCCAGCCCAGGATGGCCTGGATCTTGGGCTGTAAGGGTTGTACCTGGCCTCCACCAACAAGGTGGCCCAAGTACACCACAGTTCCATGCCCTATCTGGCATTTGGATGCCTTGATAGTTAGGCCTGCAGTTTGCAGGGCTTTTAAAACCTTCCCAAGGTGGATCATGTGATCCTGCCAGGTGGAACTAAAGACAGCAATATCATCAAGATAAGCTGCACTAAAGGACTCCAATCCAGCAAGGACTTGATTCACCAACCTCTGGAAGGTGGCAGGGGCATTCATTAAACCAAAGGGCATAAAGGTGAACTGATAATGCCCATCAGGTGTGGAGAATGCTGTCTTTTCTTTTGCTCCAGGGGCCATGCCAGTTTGCCAGTACCCTGCAGTTAAGTCAAAGGTGTACTTAGACAAATTGGGGGCAGCCAAATTTCTATCAACTCATCTGCTCTTGGGATAGGGTGAGCATCTTTCTCCGTGACAGAGTTGAGCCCTCTATAGTCCACACAGAATCTCATCTCTTTACATCCTGTGGGTGAGGTTTGGGGACTAGAACCACTGGGCTGGCCCAGGGGCTCTCAGAGGGTTCAATAACCCCCAACTCCAGCATCTTGCTGACCTCAGCTCTGATGCTTTCCTTGACTCGGTCTGACTGTCGATAGATTTTGTTTTTGACAGGTTCACTGTCACCAGTGTCCACATCATGGGTACACCAGTTGGTCAGACCAGGGGACAGGGAAAAGAGCTTAGCATACTGCTGCAAGACTTGCTTGCAGTCAGTTTGCTGTTGGGCAGAGAGGGTGACTGAAAAGACAACTCCATCAACTGACCCATCTTTTGGGCTGTAGGGGAGGAGGTCAGGGAGAGGTTCACTCTCTGCTTCCTGCCCCTCATCAGTCACCATCAGCATGGTGATGTCAGCCCTGTCATTGTAGAGCTTTAGGCGGTTCACATGGATAACCCTTTTGGGTGTCCTACTTGTGCCCACGTCAACCAAGTAGGTGACCTCACTCTTTTTTTTCTAGGATAGGGTAAGGGCCACTCAATCTGTCCTGGAGTGCCCTTGGTGCCACTAGCTCCAAAACCCACACCTTCTGCCCAGGTTGAAATTCAACCAGTGCAGCTTTTTGGTCATACCAGTGCTTGAATGAATGAATGAATGAATTAGCATTTATAGAGCGCATGGCTACCAGAAGGCCTCCCAGCGCTAGGAACAGAGCCAACCACGATGACCTGCTTTAGGCGACCGGGAACAAGAACGTTTTCAGTTGTCTACGGAAGGACATATAATCGTCCTCCAAACGAATGTGATTTGGAAGGGCATTCCAGCTCTTGGAGGCGATGTAGGAGAATTGTCTACCCCCACTCCTAGACCTATATATTCTAGGGACTGCTGCCATACGTTTATTTCCAGAGCGCAAGGTTCTACTGGGACAGTGCGGAATGACAATGGAATGTAGGATGGGTGGATCCTGGAGGCCAGAATCTTGTGAACAATACTTAGGGATTTGAACTGGATACTCTCCGCAACTGGAAGCCAGTGTAGGGCGGCAATAGATGCTCGCGCAGATTCTCTGTGGGGGTTCTGTAAGAGGAGTCGAGCTGCACAGTTCTGCACAGTCTGGAGCTTTTTTATCGTTCAACGCGGGGAGCCCAGATGCAGGGCATTTGCATAGTCTAGACGAGAGAGAATTAAGGCTTGAACCAGCAGCTTCCTTGCCTTAAACGACAGCAGGGGGAGGATTTTCCTAACCATCCTAAGTATTCCATAACGGGTTCCTGCTACCTTCCGGGATTGTTCCTTCATATCTAGATTATGAAGCTCCTGGCTGGCCTCAAGATTCTTGGATGCCTTTTCCATGTACTCAGCCATTCTGGATCTTAGGCCAAGCACATTGTCCACAATATCTTGTTTGGGTTCTTGGAGAGGCTTCTCCCAACCCTCTTTCACAAGACAGAGTGGTCCCCTCACAGGATGGCCAAACAGAGGTTCAAAGGGGGAAAACCCTACTCCCTTCTGTGGCACTTCTCTAAGCGAAAAGCAGGCATGGTAAGAGGACATCCCATCTCCTTTTGAGTTTTTCAGGGAGTCCCATAATCATGCCTTTCAAGGTCTTGTTGAATCTCTCAACAAGGCAATTGGTTTGTGGGTGATAGGGTGTAGTAAACTTGTACTGCACTCCACACTCTTTCCACATGTTTTTAGGTAAGCAGACATGAAGTTGGAACCTCTGTCTGAAACCACCTCCTTGGGGAACCCTACCCTGGTGAAGACACCAATGAGGGCCTTGGCTACTGCAGGAGCTGTAGTAGTCCTAAGGGGAATTGCTTCAGGGTACCTAGTGGCATGATCCACTACCACTAGAATGAATTTGTTCCCTGATGCTGTTGGAGGTTCAAGTGGACCCACTATGTCCACACCTACCCTTTCAAAGGGAACCCCCACCACAGTCTGTTATCAGGGGGGCCTTTGGGTGGCCACCTGTCTTTCCACTGGCTTGACAGGTAACACAGGAGCTGACAAACTCCTTCACCTTTTGGTGCATCTGGGGCCAGTAGAAGTGGCTGGCTAGCCTCTCCCAAGTCTTGTTTTGGCCCAGATGTCCAGCTAGGGGGGGGATGACATGAGCTAAAGTTAGGAGGAACTCCCTGTACCTCTGTGGCACTACCACTCTCCTGGTGGCTCCAGGGTTGGGGTCTCTTGCCTCGGTGTACAGTAGTCCCTCTTCCCAATATACTCTTTGGGTACCACTGACATCTCCCTTTGCTTCTGAAACAGCTTGCTGCCTCAGGCTTTCAAGAGTGGGACAGTCCTGCTGCCCCTGGCACAGCTCTTCCCTAGAGGGCCCCCTGGGCCCAAGAGTTCATCCTGGTAAGGGTCAAGCTCCATAGGCTGTTTCCTCTGGGGTGTCCAAGTCTTCTCTCTGAGGAGAGGGGTCCTGATCCTTTTGCTGAACAGAGGCTGGTTCCCCAGTCTTCTTACCTTTTCTCTTGGTAGGTTGGGCCATACTTCCAGGCTCCAACACTTTTTCACCCTGCCTCTTGCTCTGTGCTCTTGTTTTTACACACACCAATTCAGGGATATCCAGCATTGCTGCATGGGTTTTTAGTTCAATCTCAGCCCAGGCTGAGGTTTCCAGGTCATTGCCAAGCAGACATGCAGCTGGTAGCTTTGGAGAGACCACTACCTGTTTTAGGCCAGTAAACCCACTCTCCCCCCCCCCCGGGTCTAATGTCACCATAGCCATTGCATGGTTAGTGGTAACACTTGTCAGCATTGGTGACTGGGTAAGTACGCCCAATCAATTATTGCTCGGGGGAAACCAGTGTCTCTCACCATAGTGACACTGGCACCTGTATCCCTCAGAGCCTCTATCCTAATTCCATTTATCCAAGGGTATTGTAAGTATTTAAGTTGGGTGGCCCCACAGCTTCAGTGGCAAACTCAACTTCCCCCTCTGAAACTAGAACTGCTTCAGTGTGCAACCTGATTTGCTCTTGGCACACTGTTGATCCCATCTGGAGACTTCCTACACCAGAAGTGGTTGTAGCTGTAGGACTAGGGGCCTGTTTGCTAGGGCAAGCATTGTCTCCAGTTAAGTGTCCCAACTTTCTACAGTTACACCAGGCCTTTGAAGGATCAAAGTTCTTCCCCCTGTATCTAGGACCAGATTGGGAAGAGTTTTGGGACCCACCCCCCTGTGCAGGTTTTTGGGGCCCTTTAGCAGACTCAGACTTTTGATCTTGGGGATTCTCACCACCTTTCCCCTGGAGACGTTTTGTAACCTTTCTTTTGGTCACCCCCAGTGGTTGTCTTAGTCACTCTAGTCTTGACCCAGTGGTCTGCCTTCTTTCCCAATTCTTGGGGAGAAATTAGACCTAGGTCTACCAAATGCTGATGTAACTTTTCATTCGTGCAATTACTTAAAATATGTTCCTTCATAAACAAGTTGTAAATTCCAGTAAAGTCATGCACATTGTGTCCAGTTAACCAACCATCTAGTGTCTTTACTGAGTAGTCTACAAAATCAATCCAGGACTGGTTTTGGGTTTTGTGAGCCCCCCTGAATCTAACTCTGTACTCTTCAGTTGTGAGTCCAAATCCCTCAATCCGTTTTCTTCATGAGGTCATAAGACCCAGCATCTGGCCCAGAGAGGGTCAGGAGTCTGTCTCTGCAGTTACCAGAGAACAGTTTCCACAGGAGTGCCCCCCAGAGAGGTTTCTTCACCTTTCTCATGATCTCTGTTCAGGATCGCCGGGGTGACCTCCTCGTGGTGTTTGCCCACTCGAGCTCAGGCTGTGGACGGCGGGTGCAGAGTGGGGCAGATTAGCGGTCTCCGGCGGCTGCCAGAGGTTGCAGTTTGAACAAATCCGGTGTTCACGGGAGAAGCAGTCTTTGGAAGTGAAGGCAGGCAGGTCCTCCGAGGTTTTTGAGGTTGCTGGCTGCAGGACACACTGGGATTTCGCAGGAGCAGGTTTGAGGGGAGACAGGCCGGTAGGGCTGGGGCCAAGTCAGTGGGCGTCTTCCTCTTAGCTGGCTGCACGGCTGTTCGGTCCTTCTTTTCTTCTTGTTTCTTGGCTGGATCTGAGGAAGCAAGGTTCAGGGTGCCTCCTAAATACTAGATTTAGGGGCGTTACAGGTAGGTAAAGGGCAGGGTCCAATGGGTCCCTTCCCTGGGGTTGGTACACCCCCTATCGTGCCACCCTCCAGTGGGAGGGGGCAGGAGCCTGTCCCTGGTTGGTTGGGTCTCCCCATCCTCAAGATGGCAGAGACTCGGAGTTGTGCTTCACCTCCCCCACCTGAGGGGTGGAGTTGGCAGAGGTGGGCACACCTCTCTCCCTCACTTGTTTTTCCCGCCGGTTCTCCCGCCCAAAGTGGGGGGAAGAACCAGTGGGGACGAGTTGCTGAAAGCAGCAAATGGTCTGGGGAGGCTAACAAAGGCGGCATGCCTTTGAAGCTTCCCCTTTCGTGAAACCTGCCCATCCTGGGGGAGGAGGCTTGGCACCTCATCCCAGGATGTGCATTGTTTCAGACCCCCGAGAGCAGCAGGCTCGACCCAGGGGTCCAGAAACATGTCTGTTGGTGGCAGCCTAAGCAGCCACTCAGTCGGGTCACTAGAAGTTGGTCGTTTTTCAGGGGGCATCTCTAAGATGCCCTCTGTGTACATTTTTCATTAAATCCCACACTGGCATCAGTGTGGGTTTAATGTGCTGAGAAGTTTGATACCAAACTTCTCAGTTTTCAGTGTAGCCATTATGGTGTTGTGGAGTTCGTAATGACAAACTCCCAGCACCACATACTCTTAATGGCAGCACTGCACTTACAATGTCTAAGAATGGACTTAGACACTGTAGGGGTACAGGGCTCATGCACCTGTACCCTCACCACTGGTATAGTACACCCAGCTAGAGGGGTGACTGACCTATGCCAGGGCAGTGGTTTGTAGGCATTGGCACACAGGGATGTGTGCCATGTCGACTCTTCACTTTGTTCTGCACCAAGACACGCAGCCTGCAAAGGCAGTGTGTGAGTGAAAAGGTGCAGGGCCTCTAAGGGTGGCACAATAAGTGCTGCAGCCCTTAGGGGCCTTCCCTGGTCACAGAGCCCTGGGTACCTGTGGTACCATTTACCAGGGGCCTACCTGTGGCCAGGGATGCCAATTGGGTTTAGGCTTCAATGCAGTTTTAGGGAAGGAGCATAGGCCCTGGGTACCTGATTAGCAGGCGATCAGGGCACACTCAGTCAAAGAACATCAGCAATTCAGCAAAAAGTGGGGGCATACCATGCAGAAAGAGGGCACTTTCTCACAGGTGCCATAATAGGGGGTGTGCCCACCCCAAGGAAGGGACCCATTGGTCGCGACCTTGACTTACCTGTAACGCCCCGAAGTCTAGTTTTTAGGAGCAACTGCCTCCTCAGACAAGAACCGACCAGAAGAAAAGGACTGAAGAAGCCATGCTGAACTAAGAAGAGGACGCCCACTGACTTAGCCCCAGTCCTACCGGCCTGTCTGCACCTCGAACCTTCTCCAGTGAAATACCAGGGTGTCCTTCAGCCAGCAGGCCTCAAGAACCAGAAGGACCTGCCCTGCCTTCCAAAGCCAAGACTTTGTTTCCCGTGGGCACCGGATTTGCTCGCCCAGACTCTGGCTCCAGCCAAACCTGTGAGTCTGCACCCTATGCCCATGGCCCGAGTTAGAGTGGCCCAACACCATGGGGAGGTGTCCCCGGAGATCCTGACCTGAGATCTGGTGATCTCTGACCTGCCTCGAACCTCCAATCTGCACCTGCAGCGCCTTCCTGGAGGATTCCCCCGCGAACCCGCCCCCTCCCCCCGACGGACCGGAGCTGGTAAGAAAACCAGACACCTATAGACACCCCTGCACCCGACGTCCAATGGCCTTGGGTGGCCCAACCGACTGTGTCCCAGCCTCCCCAGGCATCCCAACATACCTTTCCAACCGGTGGTCACCTCCAGAAGATCTTCGTCCCCAAGCCTGTAAGTCTTTGTTGCAACCAGAGAATCCCCATTGAAAACAGGGCACCCGACGCCAAAACAGCACCCTGCACCCAGCCGTCGCTGCGGATGCACTTGGGGATTATATCTCGGATCCCCCTTTGCCCTGAACCGAACACCAGGAGCTTTGCTCCCACAACCTTGTGGCCTGCTCGTGAGCAGCAACCAACCGGAGACCCCCTATCCCCCATTGGATAGCATTGGGTCTCAGCACTCTGCACCAGGCCGCCCTAATGCCGCTGAGGGTGTTCTGAGAGTGCATCCTCGACCCTGGGGGAACCCTGGTTCTAACCCCAGAATACCAACTCCCAGTACTTACCTGCAAACCTTTAACTTCATTTCCTTCCATAGGATTGCGTTGACTGTTTCCTTAAATTCTTTTAAGTGTGGAGTTGGTGTGTATGAAACATTGAAAAACTGCAAATGTACTAAAAGTGAATTACTTACCTTTTTGTCTAAGAAATGTCTCCGTGTGATATCTAGGCATATCACACTGATTAGCAAAAGTAATCTAAAAAGTAACGTGCACAGTAATCTGTAAAGTAACTAAAGTAATTTTGAACTGTTTACTTACCTGTAATTCAACCAACTGCATTTGAACTTGCATTGAACTGTAAATCACTGCATACGATTTTGCAAAGTATAGTTTCACTTACCTGCATAAGGCTTGGTTCTAGAAATAAAATAACTAAATATTTTTGATATGAACAAATTGGCCTGAGTTCAGTCTTGAGTGTGTGACATCATTTCTTTCCTGAGTGTGTACAACAAATGCTTAACACTACCCTCTGATAAGGCCTTACTGCTCACCCACACTACCACAAATGGAGAGTATGGTGCTATCTACTTTACCTCTGCCTACCTTTGGGGTTCCACTGGACTCTGTGCACACTATACCTCATTTTGGTATAGTATATAGAGCCAGCTTCCTACATTGGTGGATCAGCGGTGGGATATACAACTTTGCATTTGTTGGACTGACTAGGTCAACACATGATCACACGACAGAACTCCTAAATTGCCTTTAGAAATTCTGATTTTTGAATTGACAAATTTTCCCAAATTACTAAGTCTTGTTAGGGCCTTGGTTAAGTCCCTTTAGAATTTTAGAAAAATAAAAGCTCACTTTATTTAGGTGTATGAGGGGTTAGAAGTTTTCTTTTACAATGTCTCTTATCAAGAACCCAACTGTTAGTGAAGATAACAACAATGACCTAGAGAACCAGGGTGAGGAGCTCGACCTCACCCCTTATCTCCATTTAGAATTTAGGGAGTCAAGGTCTCTATGTAAACTTAAAAATATCACTATGGGGTCCCATCCCTCTAAACAAAAGCTCAAGGAGCTGTTGGCGGGGTATGCTAAAGACCACCCCTCTGAGAATGGTGAGGACCTCAGAGGAAGGAGGGGATGAGGAGAACTACCAACCACCCCCCCTAGTGGGTCCGCCTGGGACTAAGAGCTCAACCTGGTAAGGGTCAAGTTCCATGGGCTCAGTTCCTTCTGGGGTTTCGAAGTCCTCTCTCTGAGGAGAGGGGTCCTGAGTTTTTAGCTGTTCAGAAGCTAGTTTCCCAGTCTTCTTACCTTACCTCTTGGAAGGCTGGGCCATTCTTTCAGGCTCCAACACCTTTTTCACCCTGCTAATGAAATAGAAGAGGATTTGAGATCTCACTTAAAACATGCCCTAAATTTTCTGCAGTAGCCAAGGCCCTCATTGGTGTCTTCATCAGGGTAGGGTTTCCTAAGGAGGTGGTTTCAGACACAGGGTCAAACTTCATGTCTGCTTAACTAAAACATATGTGGAAAGAGTGTGGAGTGCAGTACAAGTTTACTACATCCTATCACCCACAAACCAATGGTCTTGTTGAAAGGTTTAACAAGAAATTGAAGGGCATGATTATGGGGCTCCCTGAAAAGCTCAAAAGGAGATGGGATGTCCTCTTGCCATGCTTGCTTTTTGCCTACAGAGAGGTGCCTCAGAAGGGAGTAGGGGTGTCCCCCTTTGAACGTCTGTTTGGCCATCCTGTTAGGGGACCACTGTCTTGTAAAAGAGGGTTGGGAGAAGCCTCTCCAAGAACCCAAACAAGATATTGTGGACTATGTATCTGAAAGAGACACGTTAGTGACAGATTCCTTACCTTAGAATATCCCCAGGCTGGATCCGGAAAGTTTTTGCGTAGCAGTACCCTTCCGCGTCGGTAGGCGGCGTCGTGCGGCTCCGCGTCCGTCGTCAGCGTCGTGATCGCCGGGATGACGTCGTGGGCAGTACTTAGACGCCGCCCCTGCGCGCTGATGTCAGTTCTTCTTTTTTCCGCGCCAGTAAGCGCAGATCCGGGAAGAGCAGTGCCCTAGTCAATTTTTGACTAAAGTTTTGGTGATTTTGTCACGGTTTCTTCTCGAGCCCCGGTCCCGTGAGAGGTCGAGGGGCCGGTCGCGGAGCACCCGCCGGTCGTCGGAGTCCAAGTCTTCGCACTCCTCGGGTAAGTCGAAGCACAAAAAGTCTAAGAAGCATCATCGCTCTAAGACTTCGCCTCGCCGGTCTCTCGTCTCAGCTGAGGCCCCTGTCGGCACCGTCCCCGCGGCCCTGGACGTGCCTGTTGAGCCGCCCCCGCATTACCCGTCCTTTCCGGGTTCGGGGGTGACTCCGGCCCAAATACAGGAGTTCTCTGTGTGCCATGCCTACAACCTACAGTCCTGAAGGGGTCTACCCACGGACTCCGACTCTGGAGCACTGGGGGACCTCGATGGGACCGGTAGGCCACTCTGATTTGGGCCGTGGGCGACAGGTGCAGTGGTTGTTCCAGGCGTCTGGTTTCTTTGTCTTCAGCAGGTTTGGAGTCTTTCTTTGGAGATTCCTTTGAACAGAGCTGGTGTTCACAGGAGATCTGGTATTTGTTGAAGGCAGCCAGTCCTCCCAGGGGTTTCTGGAGGTCACTGGCTGCAGGGCAAGTTGACTTTTGCCGCAGGATCTCTGGAAACTACAGACGGACCGGTAGGGCTGGGGTCAAGTCAGTTCTTCTCTGCAGTCTCCTCTGCTGGGTGTCCTTCATAGTGTGCGGTAATCTGCTTCTGGGTCCAGGGCTGACCTAAATACAGTATTTGGGGGGAGTTTTAGGGGTCTCAAGTTTAGTAGCCAATGGGCTCCTCACCTTGGGGTGACTACACCCTTGGTGTGCTCACCCCAAGTGGGGAGTGGGCACAGTACCTAACCCTGATTGGAGAGTGCCTGCCATTTGCAAGATGGCAGGCACTGAGTGGGCTTCACCTCGCCTCCCCCACCTGAGGGGTGGGGTTGTCAGAGGTAGGCACACCTTCTGGGCTGCTCTAATTTCCTGCCTGTCTTCCCATCGAAAGGGAGCTGAGCCAGGAAGTGGTCCTGCTCCTGATGGCTGGAGAGGGTGGTGGTTGCATTACAAAGGCGGCAGGGCCTTTGAAGCTCCTCTGCCACAGATGGCTCTTCCTGACCTGGGGAGGTGTTCACACCTCTGCCCAGGAAAGGCTTTGTTTCTGAGCTCATGTAGCGAAGGCTTCCACCCCAGGGATCCAGAAATTTGTGGTGGCAGGCTGGTTTTTACCAGTCGGGGAACCCACCAGAGGCTGGTTGTTTTTCACGGGGCATCTCTAAGATGCCCTCTGAGTGCATTGTATAATAAATCCCACACTGGCATCAGTGTGAGTTTATTATGCTGAGAAGTTTACTAAACTTCCCAGAATTCAGTAGCCATTATGGTGCTGTAGAGTTCGTAATGACAAACTCCCAGACCATATACTCTTCATAGCTTTACTGCACTTACAATGTCTAAGAATGAACTTTGACACTGTATGGGTACAGTGCTCATGCAACTGTACCCTCACCAGTGGTATAGTGCACCCAGCTAGAGGGGTGCCTTACCTATACCATAGGCAGTGGGTTGCAGGCATGGCATACAGGTATGTGTGCCATGTCTACTCTTCACTTTTCTCTGCACCAAAACACGTAGCCTGCAATGGCTGTGTTAAGGTACAGGACTTCGAAGGGTGGCACAATATGTGCTGCAGCCCTTAGAAGCCTTCCCTGGTCAGTGCCCTTGGTACCCATGGTACCTTTTACAAGGGACTTGCAGATGGCCAAAGAGGTGCCAATTGGGGGTACAAAGGTACAGTTTTGCAGCGTGAATCTTTCTGGATTCACTATGCTGTGCATTATTCCGCGGTCTAGTGGTTGGGTCCGGGATCGTAGTCTCTTTCCTCTTTTTTTCCCACCCTTGGGCGCCATCTTCAGATTCTTTTTTCCGCCGTTTGGTCTGGATCGTCGCAAGGAGCTCCAGATTTTGAAGAGGAGAAAAAAAAAGCGAAAAACACCAAGAAAATTGGAGTTTCTTCATCACAAGACAAAGAACATAGAACCGGGACGACGAAGTAGGTGAGAAGGAGGTAAAACTTCGACGTCCGGAGAATACGCACACAGGGGGCTCCCTGAGCACGGGAATGGACAAGACGCCATTCAAATTTTGCCGTAACTGCCACCACAAGTTCGCGCAGAAGGACCAGCACCCAGTCTGCAACCTCTGCCTACCGATCGACCATCAGAGTACCGACAAACGCCTGCTCTGCATTCGCCCCCAAGACCCTCAGAGTGAGGGACAGACAGAGGAGAGCAAACTACAACAGGCAGGGACAACCTCCGTCGCTGCGGGACCTGGGCCTCTCCAGCGGGGAAGAGGACAACATCGCCGAGGGACCAGAAGACTGCACGGCCTTGGACGCAGCAGACACATCAAGCAGGCTGATGATGATCGGAGTAACAGAGAGAAGGCATGCCTGGCTGAGGATCTCTGGGTTCAAACCTGAGGTTCATAACAACATCCTGAACTTACCCTTCAACGGGGAAAAGCTGTTCGGCACACCAGTGGACGAGACGCTGACACAGCTGAAGAAGGATAACGAGACTGCAAGGTCCATGGGAGCACTGCAGTTCAGAGGAATGAGAAGGGGCACCCCCTCACGAAGACCAAATGGCAGAGGAGGGAGCCAACCGGGAACATCGCACCAGGCCTTCCAGCAAACATATCAGGGAAGCAACCAGGCGCAACAGGGTCAGCAGCAACAAGGCTGGCAGAACCAACAGAGGGGCCAGTCCTTTCGAGGTCGACCAAACGGACGAGGCCAAACAAGGAGAGGGGGACAGCAACCCGCCCCCAAGTGACTCCACAGTACCAAACGTGCCCACACAACATCCCTAGTGGCGCGGCACAACAAAAGACCAAAACAACAATTACAAATCAACGATCATGTTACACCAGTAGGAGGCAGACTAAGACACTTTTTCCAGGAGTGGGAGAAGATAACGGACAAATGGATACTCCACATCATACAGTTCGGCTACTGCATAGAATGGGTAAAAAAGCCACCAAACAGGAGGCCAACCAACAAAACACGCTCAGCAGAAGAGCTATCACTACTGTGGCAGGAAGCACAAGAACTCCACAAAGAGGCGATAGAGAAGGTACCATACAAGGAAAGAAGCACAGGAGTGTACTCCCAACTACTTCCTCGTACCAAAAGTAGACGAAACGTTAAGGCCCATACTGGACCTGCGCTTCCTAAACAAATACATAAAGACTCAAAAGTCCAAAATGACGTCCTTACAGGAGGTTATACCTCAGATAAGGCACAGGGATTTTATGTCCACAATAGACCTCAAGGATGCCTACCTACACATTCCCATGAACCGAAAACACAAACATCTACTGAGATTTACCATCAGCAAGACGCACTACCAGTTCACGGCCCTAGCCTTCGGCCTAAAATCTGCACCAAGGGTCTTCACAAAATGCCTAGCTGCCATAGCAGCACACCTGCGGAGACAGGGAGTACATGTATACCCCTACCTAGACGACTGGTTGGTGAAGGCGAACTCCTACAACCAATGCAAACTGCATGCTCAGCGGGTCACGCATACGCTGACAAAACTAGGCTTCTCCATACACAACGGGAAGTCGTCGCTAGAACCAGAACAGGTGAAGATCTTCCTGGGTGCACAAATCGACACCATTCAAGGCAGGGTGTTCCCCAGCGAAAAGAGAACCTTCGCAATGCTGAAGGAGACTCGCCAATACCAGAAGGGGCAACGTCTGACAGTGAGGACGGTGAGCAAGCTCATGGGGATGATGGCGTCCTGCATACACCTAGTCCCCAATATTCGACTACACATTAGACCATTCCAGGAATGGCTACAACAGTGGTCACAGGCAACAGGGAGTTGGGAAGATCTAGTGGTTGTAACGCACGCAGTGCAGGAAGAGCTAGCATGGTGGAACAGGGACAACATAAGGGGAAAACCATTCACACCACCAACTCCAACAGTGACCATCACAACAGACGCATCCTGTAAGAAAGTGGCTCTGTATATACTGCACCAAAGTAAGGTTCAGTGTGCACAGAGTCCACAGTCCCCAGAGGTTTGGCAGAGGCTAAAGTTAGATATAACCTTACTCTAAAGTGGTAGCTTGGTCGAGCAGTAAGGCAGTATCGGAGGACAGTGTAAAGCATTTGTTGTACACACTCAGTCAGCAAATGAAGCCACACACTCGAACTGAACTCTAGGCCAATGGTTTGTATATAAAAATAGTTTTATTTTAGAACCAACAATAGGTGTCAAAATATACTTTCTCAGAATGAGATGCTTTAGTTAAATACTGTTCAATAGGCAATAGACTTTTGAATGCAATAGTTAGTTGTTGCAATATGCAACACAATTTTAAACACAATTATACATGGAGCTCAATGGAAATTTCTGGTTAAATGCAATAATTACTTTTTGGATTACTTTTCTAACCACAGGACTGGATCCTAGATTCAGTCCTGGGACATCTCCTGTAAACAGTTGAGTAAAAACGTTTTGGTTACAGTTGTGATTTTTAAGGAATATTATTGTATTTTAAAAGTTGACACTTAGAAACTTTTTCAGCAAAAACCAGGCAATGTTATCCTATGGAAGGAATTCAAGTTACCAGTAAGTACAGTTGTGATTACTTTTTTCTTACTCAGTGTTGGATCCTGGATCCAGCACTGGTGCATCTCCTGTAAACAGTTGAAGGAATGTGGTTTTTTTATACAGGCGATTTTTAACGAATATTTGTAAGTTTGCAAAATTGACACAAACTTTTTCAGCAAAAACCAGGCAATGTTGTCCTATGGAAGGAAATTCAAGTTACCGGTAAGTACAGTTGTGATTACTTTTTAGGGTCAGTGCTGGGCACCAAGATCCAGCACTGGGATCTCTCCTGATAGCAGGTGAGTAAATTCGTTTCGTAATTCGGCTGATTTTAGGTGAATATTTTAAAGTCTCAAAACTCGACACTTAGAAGAATTTCCAAGCAAAAACCAGTCCATGTTCTCCTATGGAAGGAAATTCAATTCGCCGGTAAGTTACTTTAACGTTACTTTTGTAATCCAGTGCTGGACTCCTAGATTCAGCGCTGGGACATTTACTTAAAACAGGTAAGTAATTACGTTTTTGTAGTTTGTACGATTTTTAAAGAATATTCTTGTATTTCAAAAGTTGACACTTAGAAACTTTTTCACAAAGAACAACCAATGTTATCCTATGGAAGGAAATTCAATTCACAGGTATGTTACTTTTTAATTACTTTTGTTACTCAGTGCTGGACACCTAGGTTCAGCACTGGGACCTTTCCTGCAAACAGTTGAGAAAATTCGGTTAGGTTATTTGTGCGATTTTTAAGGAATATTCTTAGTTTTCAAAAGTCGACACTTGGACACTTTTCCTTCCAAATAAGTTTCTATGTTATCCTATGAGGAAAAACGAGTTATCGGTTTCGAGGTAAGTAATTGGTCTTTTGAGTTAGGGTTCTGGGGTTAGACTCAGGGGTCTCCCAGGGTCAGTGATGCACTGTTGTTGCACCCTCAGCGGCACTAGGGCGGCCGGGTGCAGAGTGTTGAGGCCCAATGTTATCCTATGGAGGATAGGGGGACTCCGGTTGGTGGCTGCTGGCAAGCAGGCCACTGGGTTGTGGGAGCAAAGCTCCTAGGGTTAAGCTCGGGGCACGTTGGGGACCAAGTTAGCACAGAAGGGGCACCCTCAGCGGCACTAGGGCGGCCGGGTGCAGGGTGCTGGTTTGAGGTCGGGTGCCCTGTTGATTTCAATGGAGATTTTCGGTTTTGGTTTTCAGCTGCAGGCTCGGTCCAGGAAGACTTCCAGGAGGAACCAACAGCTGGGCAGGTAAGTTGGAGGGCTCGGGGACGTAGGTGCACCTCGGGTTCCTTTCTCCAGGGCGCAGGGCGGCTGGATGCAGGGGTGTCTTTTGGTCGGATTTCACCTTACCGGGCCACTCGCGGTTGGGGGGGGTCTCCGTGCAGAGGCTGCAGGCGACGTCGGGGAGTCCTGGAGGGGTCAACCCACGGTGGACTCGGACTCTAGTTAGCTGGGGGACCTCGCTGGGACCGGTGGACCACTTGAACTCGGGCTGTAGGCGACTGGTGCAGTGGTGGTTCCAGGCGTCGGGTTTCTTTCTCCTCAGCAGGCTCGGAGTCTTTGTTTGGTGTTTCTTTTGAACAGAGCTGCTGTTCACAGGAGATCCGGTCTTTGTTGAAGGCAGTCAGTCCTCCCTGGGGTTCTGGAGGTCGCTGGCTGCAGGACAAGACTATTTTTGGCGCAGGATCTCTGGAAACTGCAGACGGGCCGGTAGGGCTGGGGCCAAGTCAGTTTTTCTCTGCAGTCTCCTCTGCTGGGCGTCTTCTTTCGTCCTTTTTCTTCTTAGGTTGCGGGAATCTGAGGAAGGAAGGTTCAGGGTGCCCCTAAATACTAGATTTAGGGGCGTTACAGGTAGGTAAAGGGCAGGGACCAATGGGTCCCTGCCCTGGGGGTGGGTACACTCCCTATCCTGCCACTCTCCTGTGGGAGGGGGGCAGGAGCCTAGTCCTGATTGGGCAGGGCTCCCCATCTTCAAGATGGCGAGAGCCCGGAGATGTGCTTCACCTCGCCTCCCCCACCTGAGGGGTGGGGTTGGCAGAGGCTGGCACACCCCCTTTCCTCCCTTGGTGTTTCCCGCCAGGATGGGGGGAAGAACCGGTGTGGGGCCAGTTGCTGAGTACAGCAAGTGGTCTGGGGAAGCTCAGAAAGGCGGAATGCCTTTGAAGCTTCCCCCTGCCCATCCTGGGGGAGGAGGCCTAGCACCTCGCCCAGGACGTGCATTGTTGCAGGCCCGGGAGAGCGGATGGCTCTCTACCCAGGGGTCCAGCAACATGTCTGCTGTGTGGCAGCCTAGGCAGCCCCTCAGACAAGACGTGGATTGTAGGTTAGATTCAGGGGGCAACTCTAAGTTGCCCTCTGTCGTGCATTTTACAGTAAATCCCACACTGGCATCAGTGTGGGTTTAATGTGCTGAGAAGTTTGATACCAAACTTCAGTCTTCAGTGCAGCCATCATGGTGCTGTGGAGTTCGTGCTGACGACCTCCCAGCACCATATACTTGGAATGGCAGCACTGCACTTACAGTGCCCAGGAATGGACCTGGGTACTGTAGGGGCACAGGGCTCATGCACCTGTACCCTCACCACTGGCATAGGGCACCCAGCTAGAGGGGTGACAGAGGTATGCCAGGGCAGTGGTTTGTGGGCATGGCACACAGGGATGTGTGCCATGTCGACTCTCTGTTTTGTTCTGCACCAAGACACTCAGCCTGCAAGGGCAGTGTTTGTGTGTCAGGGTACAGGGCCTTTAAGGGTGGCACAATAAGTGCTGCAGCCCTTAGGGGTCTTCTCTGGTCACAGTGCCCTGGGTACCTAGGGTACCATTTACCAGGGGCTTACCTGTGGCCAGAGATGCCAATTGGGTTTAGGCTTAGTACAGTTTTTAGGGAAGGAACACAGGCCCTGGGTACCTGATTGGCAGGGATCCAGGGCACACCAAGGAAAAGTGCATCAGTTATCAGGCAAAAAGTGGGGGGGTTACTACAACAGAAACCCACTTTCCTATACATCCCAAATGGGGTGGGGAGCGCACATGAACCTGCTCAAAGTAAGGGGGTTATGGACACAAACAGATGCCGTCAAACACATCAACTACCTAGAGCTAAAGACCGTGTTCCATGCACTAAAAGGGTTCCAGAAACAGCTGTATGGGCAGAGGGTGTTAGTCCAAACAGACAACACCACAACGATGTTCTACATCAACAAGCAGGGAGGAACACAGTTGGTGGCGCTGTCAGATCTAGCGCAGCAGATATGGAAATGGGCAATCCCATTACAAATAGACCTCCTGGCAATACATCTGCCAGGGAAGGACCATGTGGAAGCAGACAGACTGAGCAGACAGACGTCAATCTCACACGAGTGGGAGCTCAACCCGCAGGAGACGCAAAGGCTATTCTAGAAGTGGGGGACCCCACAAATAGACCTGTTTGCAACACACCAAAATGCCAATACTTCGCATCCAGACAGCCAGGCCATCAATCCCAAGGAAATGCCCTATGGATGAGCTGGTGAAAGACATTTGCCTACGCTTTTCTGCCGATACCGCTGATACACAAGGTGCTCAGCAAATGCAGAACAAGCAACATGACGCTAATTCTGGTGGCACCACAGTGGGCCAGGCAGTCCTGGTTCTCACAGATCGTGGAAATGGCACAGTGACCACCACACAAGTTCCCAAAAAGAAGAGACCTGCTCTCGATGCAAAACGGAAGGGTACTCCATCCAGAACCAGAGAGCCTCTGCCTAGCAGCGTGGCTCCTGAGGACTTGGAGTTCGCTCACCCCAAGCTTCCCCAAAGCATGCTGGCGGTACTGCGAGAAGCACGGAGGCCCACTACCCGGAAATGCTATGCAGCAAAATGGAAGAGATTTACTGAATGGTGCATCAAGGAAAAGCTCCACAGGAAACTCACCAGAGAATCAACAGTGCTAAAATACTTAACACACTTACTAAAAAGTAACCTAAGCTGCACATCGCTAAGAGTGCACCTGGCAGCCATAGTAGCCTATACAAGAGGAGAAACCGGGAAAAGCTTCTTTACATCTCAAGTGGTAAAAAGATTCCTAGAGGGGGCCAAGAGAATAGCCCCGCCAAAGAACGCCACCGCCTGCATGGAACCTCAATGTAGTTCTAACACAGCTTATGAAAGCACCGTTCGAACCCATTCACAAGGCCACTCTACATATGCTCACAATAAAGACGGAGATTACCTCGCTACGTAGGGTAAGCGAATTGCAGGCACTCACACTACAAGAACCCTACATTCAGATTCACAATGACAGGGTGGTAATGAGGACGGACCCACACTTCATGCCAAAGGTGGTGTCCAAGTTCCATATAAGCCAAACAATACAAATTCCCAGTTTCTTCCAAAAACCGTCCACCAGCGCAGAAAGGGCACTGCACACTCTGGACGCCAGAAGAGCAGTAATGCATTACATCGAAAGGACTAAGGATTGTAGGAAGACAAAGCAATTCTTTGTGTCCTTCGCAAGCAGTTTCCTGGGCAGACCAGTGACTAAGAATACCATCGCACGATGGATCGCACAGACAATTCAATACTGCCGCAAACAGGCAGGCCAAGAACTACAAGGAGCAGCACAAGCTCACTCTACCAGGAAAAAGGGAGCAACAATCGCCTTCCTGGCAAACACACCCATCCAAGACATTTGCCTGGCGGCAACATGGCTTCAGTGCACACGTTCACTAAGCACTACTGCGTGGATATACAGATGAACAACGAAGCACAAGTAGGTCAAAAAGTGCTTCAACATATATTCAACAACCAACGCTCATCTTCCACCCAGCCGCCACAAACTTGGCAAACCGCTACAAAGTCTATGCACAGCATAGTGAATCCAGAAAGATTCACGGAGCAAAACGAATAGTTTCTTACCGGTCGGTGTAGTTTTGCAGCTTGAAGACTTTCTGGATTCACTAGCGAACCCACCCACCTCCGCCAGAAAGATGAGACAGGAGGAAGGGGGACTAACAAATGGAAAACTCCTTCAAAAAGGTAAAAGGATAAACAAGAAAAGCACAAGACAAGAAAAAAAAGAATCTGAAGATGGCGCCCAAGGGTGGGAGCTTACGGAGGACGCGCGCCGACGTCACGGGAGGACACCAAATGGTGGGGCGTCGACGCCCACCTGGGCTACACACAAAAAAGAGAAAAGAGACTACGATTCCGGACCCAACCACTAGACCGCGGAATAATGCACAGCATAGTGAATCCAGAAAGTCTTCAAGCTGCAAAACTACACCGACAGGTAAACTATTCGTTTTGGGAAAGAACACAGGTCCTGGGAACCTGATTGGCAGGGACCCAGGGCGCATCAAGTCAAAGGGCATCCGAAATCTGGCAAAAAGTGGGGGGGATTATTGCAAAAGAAACCCACTTTCCTATACCATGCACGCTTTGTGACTCAAGACGACTTTGAAGAAAAACAAATTGCCCATGTCTGAGCTCAACACTAGATAGTAGGAATATGCAGAGCATGTGAGACTATAGCACTACATGCTACAAACAGATGCTTTTAGATTAACGTTTTCCTTCTACTAAAGTCTCTAGAGCAGTGGTTCCCAAACTTTTGACTCCTGAGGACCCCCATTGAGTCACCACTGGAAGCCGGGGACCCCCCAAGCAATTTGTAGGATTTAAATTTCAAACATTAAAACAGTAACTCGAAAAAAATAAGCGCATGTGTGCACACAAAACAAACTCAAATTACTCAGGATTTTAGGGGCATATTTACAAGCCCCTATCGCCATGGGAATGTCACTTTTTGCGATGTTCCCGTGGCGATAGGGGCTTTGCCTTATTTACAAGGCAGCTTAAGCCAAGTGGCTTAACACTGCCTTGTAAATAAGGCCCCCTTTCATGCAATGCTTATCGTGAAAGGGGTGGGAAGTGGGAGTTGAGGTGGGAGTTCCACCGCAACACCCATTGATTTTGACGCACCCCATGGAAAACCTGGTCTTAACTTGGCGAAACGAGGAGAAATGCTTTATTACTCCATGTTTTTGCTTTTTCCAATGGAAATAGCAAAACGCCTTGGATTGTTTATGTTCAGGAAGGTGACCCTTCCTGCACATAAACAATCTTTAAAAAAAAAATGACATTTTGTAACTCATGTGTGCTGCATTAGGAAGTACACATAAAAGTGACAAAACGGCATTTCAAAATTGTTCATGTGCAGGCAGGGGGAACTTCCTGCACATAAACAATCTTCCCCTGCACGCAGGCACCCTTGCACTATGGTGCAAGGGTGCCTGCGTTGGCACTACACTGCTAAGTGTAGCACCAGCGCAGGGGGAAACGCAGGGCTGCACCATATTCTTGTAAATATGGTGCAGCCCTGCGTTTCTGAAGTGGTGGAGCGTGTCGTTAAGCCTAGGAGACTTCTGTTGTAAATATCCCCTTTAGTATTTTATATTGAAAGAATTTGCAAAAAAACAACTTTTAATTGGAAGGTTGGTGCTGCATCTCCGTGACTAACCTTTGATTGGTTGGTTTCATTTTGCAGTATGAGGCTCCTGCCAGGGCCAGACTGGAAACCCAAAGCAGCCCTGGCAAATGTTTTCAGACCAGTCCCTATATGGTGCACACCAAGTGCAGTGCGTGAGCCTGACCACTACAAAGGAGGCTTTGGGAGGCTCTCCCCCCAAAATAATTTAGGAAGCAATGGTGCAGTCTACAACACATTTATCATTATAGATTAAATTGTATTGGCTTTTAACGAATAGTAAATGAAGACCTTACTATGCACCAGGATACGACAATCCTTGTTGCGGTTCTTCAATGATTCCCTTATTATCACCCTTCAACAGTGCCTCTCATCTCTCCATAGCCTCTCTGACACATGTATTTCATTTGTTTTAGAGCTTCTCTCATACCATTGTAGGATGTCAGAGCACTTTACATCACACACATAGAGACAATGAATCATACGTGTAAATCAGTATATAGAAAATTTTACATAAGGCAAAGGGGACTACAAGGTGTACGATTCACGTCATTCATACTGTTAGGCATTTTTAAAGAATGCTTGGTCTGGAGAAGCACAAACTCAGGATTCAGAATATAACACAATGGTTAGCATTGACTTTAAAAATAAAAATGTATTTCCACCCAAATAAACCTTTTTAGCAGCATCAGGATAATGATAGACTGGGAAAAAACATAAGTTACTAACTTGTACCATGCACTTTGCAAGCAGCTCTTTGACAGTTTATAGGTCACTGTGCTAGATTACGATTGTCCCTTATGAATTGCACAGTAACAAAAGAATCTGTGACAAAAGCAGTAACCCAATGACCTATGCACATAAAATACTGTTTTTTAAAATGCATTGTACACGTTCTTTGCAGTAGGCATATTAACCCTCTGTGCTACACAAGTTAAATCTGCCACTGGACAAAACGCTCATCTCTCTCCAGCAGGTACATTAATCACTGGCATTTTCTTGACACTTTTATTGTTGCTCGAAAAACGGCTAATTATACAAGGAACTGCTGCCTGCGGACCCCCTGGGAATGTGACACGGACCCCTGGGGGTCCGCGGACCACAGTTTGGGAAACACTGCTCTAGAGGTTTGATCTATCTAGGACGAAACACTACAGTTTCTGAGCATCTGTATGTCTTTAACAGGGGATTTTCTCCAGGCAACAAAGCAGCTGAAGCCATTTTTGCCTCTTGCAATTCCAAAACCTATGACATTAGATAAGTGCAGGCTTCATGCTCCTACTACAAGTAGCATTTTGATAAAATGTCCCTGTTGCAGACATTTGCAATACCTCAATTTAGCCTCCTTGCAATAAATGCTTAGTGCAGGCATTCGTTCCTCTCTGGACTAGTGTCCCAGAAAAGATGCAGCATTTGTTCAAGAAGTTCTGCACAACCTCCTTGCTTTAAGCCCTGTCAAGCATGTGAATTCTTTCCCCGATCACAGCATTTACGCATGCGCAATGATTGTCAACTAGTTGGGGAACTTGTATGGCAAAATTACCTTCATGGTAATTCTGAAATGCTTAATCCTTACTCTCAATCTTTGACAGCCCCTATTAGGCCACCCCCTTAATTACCAATCTTGGTTACCTTAATTTCATAGTTTGATAGAATGTTCTCCCAAAACCAGCTTAATGATTAATTATTTTAACCTACTTATGGTAAAAGGTGTTACTTTCCAACAATAGCTGAGCACAATGTGGTGAACACAGACTTTAACATTTTCCATAAACCTTTGAACCCCTCACTGATTGTAGAAATGTTTCTACAATAATTATGGCTTTTGATGCATTCAGTCAGATTTTGGTATTCTATATATTCATAGAAAAATGCCTTGTTTAGTTTGGAACTGAGTTTGTGTAATTTGCCTATGTAGCAGTGCAGAGGATTTACCATGGGGTCTGAGCAATATCTTTAGCTATTCTACTCCATTGTTGTACAGTTGGTGTACTATATCCACATCTTTGATAACACCAGTGGTATACATTAGCATTTTTCTTAAAGTTTGATAACTTATCTGCTTTACAGTGCTGCTTTCTTTGAGTCATTTATTTTCCTGTTTTACAAATGTTTACCTTGTAGGACTGGAAAAGATTGAGCAGCTGCAAAATCATGAAAATGAAGATATCTACAAATTGGCGTATGAAATCATTGATCAGTTCTTTTCATCAGAAGATGTAAGTAATATTTAGTTCCCCATTTGTTTGTTTTGCAAATTGATAATGACTGGTGTATTTAAAAAGTAGTAGCTTTAGATGCTGCTGTAAGTGCAATCCTGGTTATTGAATGAAGGGTGTCCGCACAAAAGAAAAGGGGAGGAGGAAAAAATGTCCTGTATCGGCCTCCTCAAGAAGTATACACACAAAGATACAGGACCTATACTGGTCTAAAGATTTCTAGCTGAATGGGGGATACCCGGGTATGTGAAAACTGCCCTCACACAGCAAGCTGTCATGCTTCATCATAGGGCTGCTAACACACCCCGCGCTAGCCAACGCAGGGGTGGACAAAACAGCATAGAATGAACACCTCAAAGAGGGGATCAGAAAGTGAGGGTAAAGAAATGGTGCAGAGAAAAAATGTGATTCAAAACAGGTAAGGGAAATCCTACTCATAACTTTATTGCTGGACTCTCTACCCAGAATTAAAAGGTGGGTCTATTCGTCAGACCTGTGGATGGTGGTAATGTGGCCAATGATGGGTCACTTACCCCTCCACTCTGCTATGAATGTCGACATGTTTCAGCCGTTTGAGGCACTGCGCAGGTGAGAGTGACGACTGGTCGGGCAACAACTCACCTTGACGAAAGTGTGACTACAGGGAGTTGTTCTCACTCCGACGCCTGTTCAAGCTGGGTTCCACAGTAAACTCTGTTCCACACGGATTTTACCACAATCGAATGATTGCTTTTTTCCTCACCCTGTCTCCACACTTTGGGTGTTCGGGTTAGTATAATAGGGATCAGTTGAGGATTGTCCTGATGAAAGCCGGTGTATTAATTTACTAAATCCTCAAACGGCTAAACATGTCACTTATGAGACATTTTGTTAGCTTATAGCAGGCTTAGAGACCACCCATTGCTTACCATTGGCTTGCTTCATTGTTACTGATTTCCTTGCTTATCTTTGAGCAGCATGTGCTGGCTTTACTTCTTTGTTTGACCCTCACCTGGAGCATGGCCTAAGTACTGCTTCCTTGCCTGGTGTCCTTCCACTGCTCACGCTTTCGCAGCTACCTATTTCTTTTAGTAGAAGAACTCCATAAAAGTGCATGTGTTTGCAGGCCATCCCCCTTGTTGTGGCTTGCCCCTTCCCACAATTCTATCCGTCGCTGCGTTCTTGCTTGCCCATCTCACCGTCCTTGGGATATTAGAAATTATATTAAACCATTAAATATATATATGTTCGAAGCATGTGAGCAGTAGATCACATGCTTTGCATACTCCTGCCATCTAGTGTTGGGTCCGGATGTTTGCAAATTGTTCCAGTCACGAGGTAAGGTGACTTCTCCTTTCAGTGATAGTGCGCATGGGCAGCGACTTCATTGTTAGTTTCTTCCCCCCCCAGCCATCTGGTTCGGACGTGTATTGATGTGCTCCGGTTCGAAACCATTCTTCGAGTTCTCCTCGGTGCGCAATCCACTCTACCCGCGTCACTTAAAACTTTTGGGGTTTAGATCTGGTAGAAAATGGGTACGCCCTTCCCTACAGGGAATTCCCCCCCCCCCCCCTCCCTTACCCTCCTTGCCAAGGGTTTTGCACGGAGGATCATTTACTTCAGAAGGAGGTTCTTGTCCTGTTACAAAAAGGTGCGATAGAGGTGGTTCCGGAGCAGGAAAAGGGTCAGGGGTGCTACTCCCGGTATTTCCTGATTCCCTAGAAGGATGGCAGGTTACGACCCATCCTAGATCTCAAGATCTTGAATCTGTTCCTCAAGCAGGAGAGGTTCAAGATGCTCACCCTAGCGCAGGTTCTTCAGGCGCTGCAACAAGAAGACTGGATGGTGTCCATCGACTTGCAGGATGCGTATTTTCACATCCCAATCCTGAAGTCGCATAGGAAGTATCTCCGATTTACGGTTGGTTCGCAACATTACCAATTTGCGGTCCTTCCGTTTGGTCTTACTACTGCACCTCGAGTCTTCACCAAGGTGTTGGCGGTGGTGGCTGCCCATCTCAGGAGGTCGGGGATCCCGGTTTTTCCCTACCTGGACGACTGGCTTCTGAAAGCAGAGTCGCCAGAGATGGTGCGTCGTCATCTGCAGGTAACAACCCAGCTATTGTTCAACTTGGGTTTTTCGATAAATGTGCCCAAATCTCACCTGGTGCCCTCTCAGCGCAACCTGTTCATTGGGGCGGTACTGGATACCACTGTGTCGAGCTTTTCCTCCTCCGCAGAGGATTCTCAACATTCAGGAAATGGTCCCTTTATTTCACAATGGAGCGGTTGTTCCAGTTCCGAAGGTCCTTCGCCTGCTCGGTCTGTTCGCTTCCTGCATTCTGTTGGTCAATCATGCATGCTGGCACATGAGGGCGCTCCGGTGGTGTCTCCGCAGGCAGTGGTATCAGCACAACGGAGATCTCAGGGAGTCCGTCAGGATCTCCAGAGAAGATGCTGCGGATCTGTCTTGGTGGAGTGTGGAGGGCAATCTGTCTCAAGGAAAGCCCTTTCATCTTCCTCCATCGGTGGCCACAGTGATAACGGATGCCTCTACCCTAAGGTGGGGTGCTCATCTGGGGGATCTGGAGATCAAGGGTCTTTGGTCTCCAGAGGAAAGATTGCTTCATATCAATCTTCTGGAATTGCGGGCGATACGTTTGGCTCTCAAGGCCTTTCTCCCGTCCCTTCGCGGTCAGTCGGTTCAAGTCCTAACGGACAACACTGCTGCAGTGTGGTATGTCAACAAGCAGGGAGGAGTAGGGTTGTACCGTCTCTGCAGGGAGGCGTTGCGGCTTTGGTCCTGGGCTCAGGACCATCGTATTTGCTTGATGGCAAAGCATCTGGCCGGGGTGCTGAGTGGATGTGTGGACAGCCTCAGTCGGCAGTTCTCCGCCGACCACGAGTGGAGGCTTCATCCAGAGGTAGTTCGACACATCTTCCGGACGTGGGGAACTCCTCGGGTGGACCCGTTTGCCACTCTCGAACGCGCACTGCCAGTCATTCTGCAGTCTCCAGTTTCCGAGGCAGGGAGTGTTGGGGGACGCGTTTCAGTTGAGTTGGAGCTCTCAACTCCTTTACGAGTTACCTCCCATACCCTTGATTCCTCGGGTTCTGAGGAAGATTCGCCAAGACTGGGCCCAAGTCATATTGATCGCCCCGGATTGGCCAAGAAGGGTGTGGTACACAGATCTACTTCACCTCTCATCGCACCCTCCGCTCCGTCTCCCTTTCAGGGTAGACCTCCTCTCGCAGTCGGAGGGGTAGGTTCTGCACCCCCACCTCCAGAGCCTGCACCTTCATGCCTGGAGATTGAACGGGGCAACCTGAATTCTTTCTCTCTCCCGCCTGATGTGGTGGATGTTATCTTATCGGCCAGGCGACACTCCACCAAGTCTATTTATTCATACAGGTGGTCAAGATTTGTTAAATGGTGTGGAGAGAGATCTATTGATCCCTTAAAAGCTCATCTTTCTGATGTCCTTTGTTTTTCGTTGCATTTGGCCCAGCAGGGTTGTGCTGTGGCTACTGTTAAAGGTTATTTGTCGGCTTTATCGGCATTTCTTTGTTTGCCTGATCAGCCGTCTCTTTTTAAATCTCCGATTGTTTTAAGGTTTATTAAGGGGCTTGTTTCCGCCCACTCCCTTCATTATGCCCCAATGGATCTAAATCTGGTTTTAACTTTCTTAATGGGTTCCCCATTTGAACCTATGCATAGTTGTCCTCTGAGACTGCTGTCATTCAAGACGGTCTTCCTTGTGGCTATCACCTCAGCTAGGAGGGTGAGTGAACTCCAGGCTTTGAGTTCAAAGCCTCCTTTTCTTACTATTCATGCTGAAAGGTTGGTTCTCAGGACCAGGGCTGCTTTTCTGCCTAAGGTGATAACTCCCTTCCATCTAGGGCAGTCCATTACCCTCCCTACTTTCTATCCTCCCCCTCACCCTTCTAAGGAGGAGAGGCTGCACCGCTTGGATCCTAAAAGGACGGTTAGTTTCTATCTGGATAGAACGAAGGACCTGCGAGTGGACGATCAGCTCTTTGTGGGCTACGTTGGACGCATGAAGGGCAAGGCGGTGCAGAAGCGCACTCTATCCAGGTGGATCATCTTGTGCATCAAAATCTTCTATGCTTTGGCTGGTAAGGAGCCTCCTGAAGGCATTAGAGCTCATTCCACCAGGGCTAAGTCATCTACGTCTGCCTTGTCCAGAGGTGTTCCTGTGCTGGACATATGCAAGGCCGCAACTTGGGCCTCCCTCCACACTTTCGCGAAGCATTACTGCTTAGACTCCGAAGTGAGGAGGGACGGCCATTTTGCGCGTTCTGTTTTGCAGAACTTTTTGGTATAGAAGGGTGGACACCCTCCTCCGGGAGTGGGACTGCTGTGGGATTCTATTCATAAGGTGAGGAATCCACAGGCAGATGTATCCATCAGAAGAACAAGTTACTTACCTTCGGTAACGCTTATTCTGGTGGATACAGTATCGGCCTGTGGATTCCTCACTGACCCCACCTGCCTCCCCATTGTCCACCCTTTTATACCTTAAGAGGTATTGGTTAATATGGTTTTCATATTGTCATTTTGTATTGCCTCTGTTTGCCTTTGTGTAGGCTTATAGGAAATGCTTGCTTTCTTTTGCATTCCTTTTTCACTTTACTCTGTGTGTATTTGTGTGAATATTGTATACTATGTATGCATGGTCTCTATGGTCGGTCCACCCACCCGTTCGCCTCGGAGGCACGGAAAAAATGGGTGGAACTGTCATCACGCTGACGTGGTCCTCTTATGGCTCCGGTGACGTCATGCGGAGCCATGGCATTGTGACTACCTCGTCGGCGTGGAGAGCTAGGAAAAAGTTTCCGCGGAATGCTGGCGCAGGGGATATTTATAAGGTGAGGAATCCACAGGCAGACACTGTATCCACCAGAAAAAGCATTACCGAAGGTAAGTAACTTGTTCTTTAGGGGGCACCCTGAACCTTGCTGCCTCAGATCCAGGCAAACCAGAAGAAAAGAAGGACTAAGCCGTGCAGAGCTAACAAGAGGACTACGCCCACTGACTTGACCCCAGCCCTACAGGCCTGTCTCCCCTCGAACCTGCTCCTGCGAAATCCCGGTGTGTCCTGCAGCCAGCAACCTCAAAAACCCCGGAGGACCTGCCTGCCTTCACTTCCAAGCCTGCTTCTCCCGTGAACACCGGACTTGTTCAAACGGCAGCTTCTGGCTCCGGCCGGATACCGGGAATCCAGCCCACTCTGCACCCGCCGAACCCGGCCCGAGCGGAAAAACACCACGAGGAGGTCACCTCAGCGATCCTGACCCGAGATCCGGCGACTCCTGACCTGCCTCCAGTCGAGGCCTGCAGCCTCAATCCAGAGGACCCCCTCTACCGCGACCAGAGCGGGTAAGACTTTCCGACGTCCCAAGGCACCCCTGCACCCGACGCCCCACGGCCTTGTGTGCCCAAACCAACGGTGCCTAACCAACCCAAGACATCCCAACTTACCCCTCGAAGTGGTGGTCGCACCCAGAAGATCCTCGTCCCCCGAGCCTGCAGTGTTTCTTCTAACCGGAGGCGCTCCATTGAAAACAGGGCACCCGACCTCAAAACAGCACCCTGCACCCGGCCGCCCTAGTGCTGCTGAGGGTGCACCTTCGGTGCTAATTTGGTTCCCAATTTGCCCTGACCTAAACCCTAGGAGCTTTGCTCCCACAACCCAGTGGCCTGCTTGCCAGCAGCAATCAACCGGAGACCCCCTATCCTCCATAGGATAACATTGGGCCTCAACACTGCACCCGGCCGCCCTAGTGCAGCTGACTGTGCAACAACAGTGCATCACTGACGCTGGGGGACCCCTGAGTCTAACCCCAGAACCTTAACTCCCACAGTTGATTACTTGCCTACAAACCTGTTTTTCCTCCATAGGATAACAGAGAAACTTTTTGGAGATAAAGTGTCTCAGTGTGGAGTTTTGAAATCTAAAAATATTCTTTAAAAATCACACAAATAACCAAAACGTGTTTCTTTACCTGTTTGCAGGAAATGTCCCAGTGCTGAATCTAGGTATCCAGCTCTGAGTTAGAAAAGTAACGTAAAAAGTAACTTACCTGTAATTTACTGAAAAAGCCTATTCATTTCAATGTGCTGTATTTGCTAAGTGTTGCAACCTACTGCATCCCCTGTAAATCAAACAAAGTACCATTTCTATTGCATTTTCAAACTGTTCTACATCCAGTAACTTATTACTGTAAAGTATTTTGTTTACCTGTGCCAGGCTTGTTTGGTTCTAAAAATAAAAGTGTGTTCGAGTCATGTGAGTTGCAGAGCTCACACTGCATTAGATCGCCATCTGGTGTTTGGCTCGGATGCTTGCACTTTGTTGTTGTCTTCGAAGAAGTCTTTGTAGTCATGTGATAGGTAACTCCTCCTTTGGACAATAGTGCGCATGGGCATCGACTCCATCCTCAGATTGTTTTTTTCCGCCATCGGGTTCGGATGCAACTTCGACCCTCCGGTTCGAAACTTCATTTTCAGCGTTTTCACTTCACGACTTGATATCAACATCTCGACGTCCCTTCCTCGATCTCCTTTCCAGCCGTTGACGCGGGCCGTTGGGCCCATCGACGCCGTAAGGCCTACTGCCCATGGAAAGGACGCCCTGCCGGAAATGCCCCCAGTGTGGAGCAAAGTTCCCCCACAGTGACCACCACCAGGTCTGTAACCTGTGCCTCTCACCTGACCATAACGAGGCCACCTGTCCAGCCTGCGCTTCCTTCCGCTCCAAAAAGACCATTCGCGATCGTCGAGCCCGAAGGCACATCATGGCGCAACGGTCCGCTCCGGAACCCTTCAATATCTTCGATGAGGGTCCCGATGTTCTGGAGGAAGATTCCGAAGACCTCACTATCGTCTCGGAGGCAGAGGACTCAGACGGTTCCATCACTCCAGGGCAACGAGTGAGTACTACCGCCCCTGCCCCAACCCCACCTGCAAAAACGAAGGCACCGGTCAACACTTCGCCTGCGGGCCCCAGTCGCTTCGGACGCCCCGACCTTCCGGCTTGGCGCCGTAGAAGAAAATAAAGCCTTCCGGCTCCTCGGCACCGACCAAACCACACGTGTCCGTTCCACCGGCACCTTCGGCGCCGAAACCGAAAGAACACCCGGCGCCGAAATCCGGTTCGGTCCCAAAATCCGCCTCCAAGCATGCGGATCACTCGGCGCCGAAACCCAGGCTCCACGACACAGCCCCTAAACCGAAGCTGTTCGAGCCGATAGCTAAGCCGAAAGACTCCCCTACACCTTCTAAGACAAAAGAACATCCAAAGAAGCCATCACCGCGCTCGGAACCGAAAAAGTCGGCGCCGAAGCCAAATATTCAGGAGGAGGAACTGTTTCGACCGGATCCCATCGATCCTAATCAACAGAAAATACATATTAATCCGAACACTGGACATATCTCCTCTGTGCCACGCCACAAGCCTGTCCCTCCAAACAAGGACTCTTCTACTTCCCCTATGCCTCCTTCTCCTATAGCTCTATCTAACACCCCTCCTCTCCACATCCCTGTTACACCGCCTCGGCCTGTAACTTCTCCACCACATGAATATCAGGACGACATGGGGTATGGTGATGACCCTGATAATCTACTTCTAGACCCAGATAACCCACCACAGGACGAATGGGGCTACAACGACCCCCTAGATCCTACAGACCTCCCCAGCCCTCCACCTTATCCCACAAAACCATCTCCACCAGATGATCACATTGGTTTTGGACAACTTATCCAAAGGGCTGCGGTCTTTCACGGGGTGCATATAAACACCAACCAACCAGAGGAAGATTTCCTTCTAGACACCTTTGAACAGTCTCAAAAAACTGTTCAAACTTTACCCATGATCAAAGGTGTCATTAAACATGCCCCTGAAATATTCAACGACCCTGTAAGGGCCAGGATCCTTAACCCTAGAATAGATAGAAAGTATAGACCTGCCCCTGATGACCCCGCCTACATCAAAGGTCAGCTCCCTCTTGACTCCCTGGTCGTCTCTAATGCTCATAAACGAGCTAATTCCCAAACTTCAGGGATGCTCCGCCCCTGACAAGGAGTCAAAATTATTGGATTCATCTGGCAAACGTGTAGCTGCGCAGGCCACCAACATCTGGCGCATAGCTAACACCCAGGCACTACTAGCTAGGTACGATAGGGCCCACTATGATCAGCTAGAGACCCTATTGCAACACCTACCTGATCAGTACAAGACACAGGCCAATGACCTCATTCAGGAGGGCAAACTTATTTCAAATGCCTCCATTAAGTGCGCCCTGGATGCAGCCGACACCGCCGCTAGGTCCGTCAACACTAGCGTACTCATCAGACGGCACGCCTGGCTCCGTATTTCAGGTTTTAAGCCAGAAGTCCAAACTACCATCTTAAATCAGCCATTTAACCAAAACCAACTCTTTGGTCCTGCTGTTGACACAGCACTGGAAAAAATGAAAAAGGACACGGACACTGCCAAGTCAATGGGAGCATTGCAGTCCCCACAACAACGTGGCTCCTTTCGCCGCTCCTTCTACAGAGGGGGCTCTAGGAACACCACAGACAATTCCTCTTCATATAAAAGCACCACCCAAACCTCTCCCAATAGAGGCTACTTTAGAGGTGGTTACAGAGGCAACAACACTAAGGGCAGAGGTCGAGGTAATAACACCCGTACCTCCACCACTCCTAAACAGTGACTTCCCTCCACTTCCCCCCGACCACACCACCCCTGTCGGGGGACGGCTATCACAGTTCCTACCTGTCTGGAACTCCATTACAACAGACAGGTGGGTAAGACAAATTATCCAACATGGCTACTGCCTGGAACTAACAGCTACCCCCCCAACATACCACCCAAGCAGCGTCCAATGTCCGCAGACCATCTTACGCTTTTACAGCAAGAGGTACTTTCCCTGCTTCAAAAGCACGCCATAGAGCCAGTTCCTCTACTACAGCAGGGCACAGGGGTTTACTCCCTGTATTTCCTAATCCCCAAAAAAGATGGCACTCTAAGGCCTATTTTAGACCTCAGACCCCTCAATCAGTATAATACATTCAGATCATTTTCACATGATCACTCTCCAGCAAGTGCTTCCCTTACTACAACAAGACTTCCTTGCCACATTAGACCTCAAGGACGCCTATTTCCACATTCCCATACATCCTGCTCAGAGGAAGTATCTAAGGTTCAGTACTCAATGGACAGCACTACCAGTTCAAAGTACTTCCATTCGGAGTCACCACTGCTCCAAGAGTGTTTACCAAATGCCTTGCAGTAGTAGCAGCGCACCTACGAAGACAACAAATACATGTCTTCCCATACCTGGACGACTGGCTCATCAAAGCCAGATCATTCAACCAGTGTGTCCAACACACTCACCAAACATTACACAACTTGGGGTTCACAGTAAACTACACCAAGTCGCACCTTCAGCCCTCCCATATACTTCAATATCTGGGAGCCACAATAAACACTTCCACTGCTCTAGCTTACCCCAGCCCAGCCAGGATAGCCAGTATACAAACCCTTATCCCCAGGTTTCAAATACAACACTCTCTCCCAGCCAGAGTGTTTATGCAGCTAATCGGCATGATGGCATCTTGCATTTTCATCGTCCCTTATGCCAAACTTCAAATGCGTCCTCTACAGGAGTGCCTAGCGCACCAATGGAACCAGGCTCACAGACATCTTACAGATCTGGTGTTGGTGGACAGCCGCACACATCGCTCTCTGCAGTGGTGGAGCACCAAAAATTTGTCCAAAGGGCGGCCGTTCCTAGAGCCGGTTCCACAAATAGTACTAACCACGGACGCATCACTCACAGGATGGGGAGCACACCTGTTAGATCATACAACACAAGGCAAGTGGACCACTCGACAGAAGCTGCTCCACATCAACCACCTAGAGTTACTAGCTATATTCCTAGCTCTCAAATCTTTTCAACTCCACGTACAGAACAAGGCTGTCCTGATCCGAACAGACAACATCACAGCCATGTACTGTCCAAAAACAGGGGGGGGACACACTCTCCACAACTGTCCCAACTGGCACAGGACATTTGGAGGTGGGCCATTCCACAAAACATATACCTTCTAGCAGAACACCTACCAGGGGTTCACAATCAGATTGCCGATCTGTTAAGTCGACAGACACAACAGATTCACGAGTGGGAACTACATCCACAAGTTCTTCTACCTTTTTTCCAGATGTGGGGCCAGCCAGACCTAGATCTGTTTGCCACACACCAAAACGCAAAATGCCCAACCTTCGCCGCCAGGTTTCCACACCCGCAGTCCCAGGGCAATGCGATATGGATGAACTGGTCCGGCAGATTTGTGTACGCTTTTCCACCGCTACCACTGATCCCACTTGTAGTACGCAAGCTCCGACAACAGTCTCTAAAAATGATACTAGTAGCTCCCACATGGGCACGCCAACCATGGTTCACCACACTACTAGAACTATCGGTAGTCCCATACCAAAGACTACACCTCTCCCCATCAATGCTAACGCAGAGCCATGGAGAGATAAGGCACCCAGATCCATCTCAACTGAACCTTGCGATTTGGCTCCTGAAGTCCTAGAATTCGGTTACCTTAACCTACCGCCAGACTGTATGAACATTATTAAAGAGGCTAGACGCCCAACTACCAGAGCCTGCTATGCAGCAAAATGGAAAAGATTAGCTATTTACTGCACTAACAATCATATCCAACCATTACAGGCCTCCACGCAAAACATCATTTGCTACTTGCTACATTTGCAAAGATGTAATCTTGCATACTCATCCATACGTCTGCACCTCGCAGCCCTTGCTGCTTACTTACAAAACAGGCAACACTTATCACTCTTTAGAGTCCCCGCCATTAAAGCCTTTATGGAAGGCCTTAAGTGGATCATACCTCCCAGATTACCACCTTCCCCAGTGTGGAATCTTAATATAGTACTTACCAGGCTCATGGGACCACCTTTTGAACCCCTACATAAATGTGAACTTCGATTCCTTACATGGAAAGTTGCGTTCCTAATTGCAATCACTTCTCTCAGGAGAGTCGGTGAGATACAGGCTTTAACTATACAAGAGCCCTTCTTACAAATACATCATAATAAGATAGTTCTCAGGACAAACCCAAAATTCCTTCCCAAAGTAATTTCGCCTTTCCACCTTAACCAATCGATAGAACTACCCGTGTTCTTCCAAAACCCAGATTCCGTGGCAGAAAGAGCTCTCCACACCCTAGATGTCAAGAGAGCCCTTATGTATTGCATTGACAGAACCAAGTCTTTTCACAAAACCAAACAATTGTAGCTTTCTCTCCACCACACAAGGGTAATCCCATTTCAAAAGCCGGGGTTGCAAGGTGGATTGTTAAATGTATCCAAATCTGCTACCAAAAAGCCAAACGCACATTATCAGTTCCCCCTAGAGCGCACTCAACACGCAAACTAGGGGCTTCCATGGCATTCTTAGGGAACATTCCCCTAGTAGACATATGTAAGGCAGCCACATGGTCTACAACACACACCTTCACTAAACACTATTGTGTTGATGTGCAAGCCAAGCAACAAGCTTCAGTGGGCCAAGCTGTCCTTAAAACCCTTTTTCAAACTACTGCAACACATACAGGTGACCACCGCTAGGGGAGATACTGCTGTACAGTCTATGCACAGTGTGAGCTCTGCAGCTCACATGCCTCGAACGGAAAATGCTACTTACCAGTATGCATCTGTTCTTTGCATGTAGAGCTGCAGATCCTCACACGCCCACCCACCTCCCCGGGACCTGTATGTGTTCCAGTCCTATTTTAATTAGATACACACACATGGACATCTCTTTCCTTTTCTACTAACTCCATCACTCCCCAATATGGCGAAAAACAATCTGAGGATGGAGTCGATGCCCATCCATACCGGCTGTGCTACCTCGTGGAGAAAAAAATATCACGCTCCAGAGAACAGCCCATAGTGTCTCGTAGGACACCCAAGACCGGATTCTGTCATTTCTCAGGCCACGCAAAGGCGGTCAAAGAATCCTGCAATGCCCATTACCACTCCTCCAGACAGAGCGGGACGTCGTATGGACCTTATGGGGGAAAAAAATTCTGCGATGGCAGCGGTGACAATTAGAGCAGCTAATGCCTTGGCAATCGTTGGCCGCTATGACCATTGGATGTGGTCAGATATGGCGGCATTGATAAATCTCATTCCTGAGGAGCAAAGGAATGAGGCCCGGAAGATTTTGTTAGAGGGCGAACGAGCTGCCTCTGAAACAATCGACTGTGTACTAGACATTGCTAATACAAGTTTTAGACAACTGGCTGGTGCAGCTGTTCTTCGACGCCAGGGGTGGCTTAAAGCTACTACCTTTAGACCTGAGGTCCAGACAAAAATCCTGTACATGGCGTATGATGGGGATTTGCTATTCGGTAAGCATATTGATGAGGCTCTGTTAGCGATAAAAAAAATTATACGGACACTGCTAAGTCCCTGGGGGCTCTGCAATACAGATGTGTTCCTTTCAGAGGTGCCAGAGGGAGAGGCTTCACAACTTACCGAGGTGGATATCAGTCGAATCAGCAGTATCTGCAGTATCTGCCTCAATATCGTCAGCCTTTCAATCAATCCTCGTACCGTCAGTCTTCGACTGGCTTCTATCGCCAGGGCGGCCGCAGGCGAACACCGCAACAAGGCTGTGACTCAGCCAGAAAACAATGAGCCTACCAGGGTGCCAGTCAAAATTCCCTCCCTACCCGTGGGTGCGAAAATTTCTCTTTATGCACAGCAGTGGCACAAGATCACCTCAGACCGCTGGGTGCTGGACCTGGTCACCACAGGTCACACACTGGAATTTGTCATGAAACCACCTACTACTCCGCCCAGGGGTCCCCCTCACCCTCGTCTTCACTTACTGCGCAAAGAAGTCTTGATCATGCTCCTCAAGGAAGCTATAGAAGAGGTACCATCGGCACTGAAAGGAAAAGGTTTCTATTCTCGTTTCTTCCTAATCAGAAAAGTCAGGAGAATGGCGTCCAATTCTGGACCTCCGCAAACTCCAAGTTTCTCAAAAGCAAACTTTCTGGATGGTAACACTTGCCGATATTCTGGGATGCCTCAACGAAGGGGATTTCATGACTTCTCTGGACATGGAAGACCCATACTTTCATATCCCTATCCATCCAGGACACCGAAAATTTCTACGGTTCACAGTGGCTGGCACCCACTATCAGTTCAAGGTGCTTCCGTTTGGCCTAAAGTCAGCGCCACGGATATTCACCAGCTGCTTAGCACCAGTAGCAGCGGAGTTACGATCTCGAGGAATCCAAGTTTTTCCATACCTCGACGATTGGCTGCTCAAAGCTCCGTCGAAACAGGAGGCCAATCTCGCCACAACATCTTGTCTCAGTCTATTCACTTCTCTGGGACTCACTTTAAACAAGGGCAAATCGCACCTGCATCCAACTCATAATTTTGTTTCTAGGAGCTTCCCTGGACACCATCCAGTGAAAAGCATTATCTCAAGACCGGCAAGTGCGCCTTCAAAAGTTGGCTTTGACCATCGCAAGAAGAAAGTCAGTTTCTGTTCGAACATTCAAGTCACTCCTAGGAATGTGTTCTTCGGCAATTAATTTAATTCCTTTGGCACGGCTCAAGATGAGACCTCTACAAGAGGAATTACAGAAGCAATGGCAACAAGCTCTGGGGTCTTTCGAGGATGTTATCCTGATTACTGCACGAATGGTGAACACTCTCCGTTGGTGGTCTCAAACAGCCAATCTTGCCCAAGGTCTTACCTTTCTCCAGGACATCCCGGATTTTGTTTTGACGACAGACGCATCCATGGAAGGATGGGGAGGCCATCTGCAGGATTTGCAAATCAAAGGAAGATGGTCTCAGATGCAGAAACTGCAACACATCAACAGTTTAGAGCTCCAAGCCATATTCCTGTCTCTGCAGGCTTTCCTTCCAAGGATAGCAGGTTCCTCAGTGCTGGTCCGAACCGACAACACGACCAGCATGTACTATGTGAACAAACAAGGAGGAACAAGATCCATGTTTCTCTCCCAACAAGCACAAGAGTTGTGGGAATGGACAACGTTGCACGGAATATCTCTGAAGGCCGAGCATGTCAGGGGCCTACACAATACTCTGGCAGATACATTGAGCAGATCTCAATCAGGCTGCCACGAGTGGGAGTTAGAATAAACCCAAACGAACAGGATCTTTCAGACATGGGGCAAACCAGCTCTGGATCTATTTGCGTCCCAGGAGAACAAGAAATGCCGATATTATGCCAGCAGGTTCCCTCAACCGGGGTCAAGGGGAAATGCCCTTTCAATGAGATGGTCCGGGATTTATGCCTACGCTTTTCCCCCCATTCCATTAATCCCCAAAGTGATCAACAAGATGAAGTTGGGCTGCCGCCTAATTCTGATTGCACCCCGTTGGCCCAGACAGTACTGGTTCCAGGAACTTCTTCTATTGTCACAGGAAAGCCCCATTCGCCTTCTTCCGACACCAACAATGTTATCACAGAACAAGGGCCAGGTGATTCATCCGGATCCCAAATCCTTGCACTTGCACGCATGGCTCCTGAGTTTATAGAGTTCAAAGACCTCAATATTTCACAGGACTGTCGCGACATTCTGGCTAAATCCCGTGCTGAAAGCACTCTCAAAACATATCGTCTCAAATGGAAGAGATTCTGCTGTTGGTGTGAAGCCAATAAAATTCATCCATTACAAGCCCCGGCTGAACAAATCTTGCCTTACTTGCTCTCACTGGCCAAGTCTGGCCTCACCTTTTCGTCAGTCAAGGTTCACCTGGCTGCTATTTCCAGATACAGGAAGTCACCTCATACTCTGTCTTTATGTTCATCTTCTCTGATAAAACAATTCTTAAAAGGGCTCTTTCGCGCTTTTCCTCACCAGAGTGGGAACTCAATGTAGATCTAGCGCAACTTATGAGACAACCATTTGAACCAATACATAAAGCAGAGTGAAATTCCTCACTTGGAAGGTGGCCCTCTTGCTAGCTCTCACTTCCGCAAGGAGGGTCAGCGAGATCCAGGCCTTTACTATCAAAGAGCCTTTCTTACACTTTACGCAGAATTATGTCACTTCGGACAAATCCCATGTTCATTCCCAAAGTACCAATGCAATTTCACCTGAATGAGCCGGTGATGCTACAAACTTTTTTTCCGAATCCATCCAGCCCTGCTGAACGTGCTTTGCATTCTTTAGATGTAAAAAGATGCTTAAAATTTTATCTTGAGGACAAAAACTATCAGAAAATCAGACCAATTGTTGGTGCCCTATGGTCAAGGAAAACAAGGAACCGCAGTGACAAAGGCCACAATAGCCAGATGGGTCGCATCGGCCATTCAATTCTGTCACGAAAAAGCCAATAAACCTCTGACAGTGAGGGCTAAGGCGCGTTCCACCAGAACTGTGGCTGCATCCACTGCACTATTTGCTGGTGTTACACTGGACAAAATATGCCGTGCCGCGACATGGAAAAATGTCCACACGTTTACAAGACATTACTGCCTCCAATCTGCACAGAGGGAGGATGCAGCGGTTGGCCAAGCTGTTACGCCACCTTTTTCAATAAGGTCAGTTTTCTCATTGAGATTTTTATATACAATTGATATACTGTTTGTTTTCCTCTCTTTAATTATTTTGCATTTATTACTAATGTATTTTGTGTGTGTATATATATCTATCTATATATCTATACATATATCTATCACCTACTGGCGGTTGCCGGTAGGTAGTTATAGTTAGGACCTATTTTCCATAGGAAAAGCATTTTTTGTTTTCTCAATAACTTTGGCGT
The DNA here is from genome assembly GCA_963921515.1 of Calotriton arnoldi. Lineage (NCBI taxonomy): Eukaryota > Metazoa > Chordata > Amphibia > Caudata > Salamandridae > Calotriton > Calotriton arnoldi. The sequence continues at coordinate 1,421,294 of CAWUFW010004072.1, forward strand.
CGTTTGACGAATCATTCCGAAATTTTCAAAACTAGTGGGGAGCTCCGGTCAGCTCCTGTCTTGAAAGTTTCGGGGTAATTCGTCAAGCGGGGGACGAGAAAAAAGGGGGTCCCAAAACGTGTTTTTCTCTGTTATTTTCCATAGGAAACTTTAGACACCGCTACAGCCCGAACTGCTGAACGGAATTACACCAAATTTGGCAAAAAGGTAGTGCTTGGTTCAGAAAGCGTCCTTTTTAAAAAAAAAAAAAAAATTTAAATGGTGTAAATCCGTTCAGTAGTTGCTGAGAAATTCAAAAAAATTAAAGTTTCGATATCTATGGCCGAGGAGGGTTCGCGAATCCTCCCGACCACGAGCTTTATTCTAATTGGCTGTCAACACTCCAAACCAGGAAGTGTTGGCAGCCATCTTGTGAACAGTCACAAGAAAACAGTAAAACAAGCCTGAAACAAGAAAAGGGGGCAGGGTAGAAACACCCTGACCCCCCCCAAGCCTGCTCTGGGGTCGCGAATCCCGCCAAACTTAAAAAAAAAAAAAAAAAAGTGAAGCGCGGCCTCCCACGCTTCATTTAATTGAGGCACCCGGGTGGGCCAGGTCCCGGGGGCCCCCACAGCCCCGGGGACCGCCACCCCCCGGGGCTTGCTTAAAATAATGTGCGGGAGGGCTCTCAGCCCTCCCGCAGCCCTGGGGACTGCCACCCCCCGGGGCTTCCTTTTTCATGTGTGGGGGGCTTCCAAGGCCCCCCCAAGCCCCGGGGACCGCCACACCCCGGGGCTTTTATTAAAAAATAAATAAACCTGTGTGGGGGGCTCGAGCACGCCCCGGGGACCGCCACCTCCCCGGGGCTTTCTAATTGAAGGGAGGGGGGCCGCGCGGCCCCCCTCGTGGAGCCAGTAATGGCCCTGGGGACCGCCACCCCCAGGGCCGGCTCCTGCAGTGTCCTGGGGTGCCCACCCCTGGGACACTGCTGTTTGCTATGGTAGGGCAGGAGCTGTGCGGCTCCCGCCCTACCATAGCAAACTCTGCTTTGGATTTTGGAAGCGAGAGCAGGCTTCCAAAATCCAAAGCAGATTGCTTTTCCACATGGGGGAGCTGCATGTCGGCAGCTCCCCGTGTGGAAAAGCAATGCCGGCTCCCGCAGGAGGCAGGGAGCCGGCGGGACCCTGGAAGAATTGGAGACCCCCCCCCCACGGTCCCCAACGGAGAGGCCAGGCCCCGGGGATGGGGTCCCCGGGGCCCAGGAGTGGCCTGGGAGAGGGGGTCCACGCGGCCCCCCTCCCCAATAATGTTTTTTTTTTAAATCGAGCCAGAGCCCCGGGGGATGGGGTCCCCGGGGCTAACAGAGGCCTCAGGAGGGGGTCCACGCGGCCCCCCTCCTTTCTAAATTAAAAAAAATTAATATATATATATATATATATATATATATCCCCATGACCCGGGGGATGGGGTCCCCGGGGCAGAAATCAGCCTCAGGGAGGGGGGCCACGCGGCCCCCTTCCCATTTTATAAAAAAAAAAAAATCAAAAATAGGGGTCAAGCCCTGGGGGATGGGGTCCCCAGGGCCACAAAAAAGGGAAAATAAGGGGGGCCACACAGCCCCACTTCTGAAAAACAAAACAAACAAAAAAGCCGGCATTGCGCCAAAGGCCCCCCCCTCCCTGCAGCACTCTGCAAACGCGCCCCCTGGTGCGTTGTAAGATTGGGAACTAATTCCCCTTGAATACTGAGGGTCCCTGGAGGCCAAGTAGCCCACCAGGTACCTCCAGTATGCGCCAGGGAGCTGCGTTGCAGAGGTGGTCAAGGCCACGCCCCTTTTTACACCACTCTGTAACGCAGCTCTGTGGCGCTTACTGGAGGTACCTGGTGGGCTAGTTGGCCCCCAGGGACCCTCAGCATTGAAGGGGAATTAATTCCCCAACTTAAAACGCGCCAGGGGGCGCGTTTGCTCATTGGTGAAGGGAGGGGGCGGGCCTGAGGTGACAAGTGTGCAAACGCGCCCTGTGGTGTGTTGTAAGTTGGGGGATTAAGTCCCTTTGAATCCTGAGGGTCCCTGGGGTCCAACTAGCCCACCAGGTACCTCAAGTAAGCGCCACACAGCTGCTTTGCCAAGAGGTGTAAAAAGGGGCGTGGCCTCGGACCACCTCTCTGCAATGCAGCCCTGTGGCGCTTACTGGAGGTAGCTGGTGGGTTAGTTGACGCACAGGGACCCTCAGGATTCAAGGAGAATTAATCACCCAACTTAAAACGCGCCACAGGGCGTGTTTGCACACTTCACATCAGGCCCCGCCCCCATCCTTGCACCACAGTGCAAATGCGCCCTGTGGCACATTTTAAGTTGGGGGATTAATTCCCCTTCAATCCTGAGGGTCCCTGGGGGCCAACTAGTCCACCAGGTACATCTTGTAAACGCCACAGGGCTGCGTTGCAGAGAGGTGCTCCGAGGCCATGCCCCTTTTTACACCACTCTGCAAACGCCGCTTCTGGTGCACTGCTGGTGGGGCGATGAGGTCCTCTTGTGTCCGGAGGACCTCAAGACACAAGTGGACTTCATCCTCTGAGCAGCAGTGCGCCAGAATCCGCGTTTGCAGCATGGTGTAAAAAGGGGCGTGGCCTCAGAACACCTCTCTGAAACGCAGGTCTGTGGCGCTTATTGGATGTACCTGGTGGGCTACTTGGCCACCAGGGACCTACAGGATTCAAGGGGACTTAATAGGGATGTCATAGTTAGAAATTAGCATTTAAAAAACCTTAGAAATTCACAGAAAAAAACATAGGTTTCAGGGACGTTATAGTTAGCTGGACATTTCACTCTTACAAAACCTTAGAAATTCCACCGTTATAGTTGGTTCAGCTAACTATAACTCGCGCACCCGCAATGCACTGCTCATGACGTCGCATATTACATCATTCATGACATGGTCAGTGACATCACTGATATCTCAAATGACATCACTGATGACATCATCCACGTGAAAATCTGATGCACCTCCTCACACTCTAATATAACCTTTGATACACCCACTGTAAAATACAGACTACCATTTTCTAAATCATTGACACACCAGTACCAGTTACTACATACGCACTCACTGATTCCTAGGTCTACAAACACATCCACTCATTCATACAATCACTCATACATGTAGTCACTCAACAATACAACACTATCCTATGCATTCATACACCTATACAGACACTCACACCACCACTCATCCATGCAGTTTTGCAGCGTGTATCTTTCTGGATTCACTATGCTGTGCATTATTCCGCTGTTTAGTGGTTGGGTCCGGAATCGTAGTCTTTTTTCTCTTTTTTTTTTTTTTTTCGTGGCCCAGGTGGGCGTCGACGCCCCACCATTTGGTGTCCTCCCGTGACGTCGGCGTGCTTCCTCCGGAAGCTCCCACCCTTGGGCACCATCTTCAGATTCTTTTTTCCGCCTTTGGGTCTGGATCGTCACGAGGAGTTCCAGAGTTTTTGGGAAAATAGAAGAGAGAAGAAAGCAGAAAACACAGAAATTGGAGTTTCTTCATCACACGACAAAGAACACAGAACCGGGACGACTAAGACGGTGAGAAGGAGGAAGAACTTCGACGTCCAACGGAGAATGCGCACACAGTGGGCTCCCTGAGCGCAGGAATGGACAAGACACCATTCAAATTTTGCCGTAACTGCCACCACACGTTCGCGCAGAAGGACCAGCACCCAGTCTGCAACCTCTGCCTGCCAATCGACCACGAAAGCAAGGATTGCAACGCCTGCTCGGCATTCGCCCCCAAGACCCTCAGAGTGAGGGACAGACAGAGGAGAGCGAACTACGCCATGCAGGGGCAAGGACAACCTCTGTCGCTTCGGGACCTGGGCCTCTCCAGCGGAGAAGAGGACAACATCGCCGAGGGACCAGAGGACTACACGGTCGCAGAGACCGATAACAAGTCGACAAAGGAGGTAAGAGACGTCAACCCCTAAAACCCCGACAGACTCTCAAAGCAGAGCCAAAGTCCTCGAAAGGAGCACTGGCGTCGAAGCAATCGACGACCACAGCTGCGTCCACTGACAAACAGCCCAGCGGATCCTTCGATAAGGACTCCCAGCCGGTGAAAGCTCTAGATCAACCTAGGTCGTCGAAGCACGGTCCCGAAAGGCCGCGCTCGACGCCGAAGGGAAAAGAGCAGAAGGCAACTTCGACGTCAACATCCACGACCTCGAAGAGAAACGCCGAAACTCTCGACGCCGAACAAGCGGCCGAGATGGAGAGGAAGAAAAGGAGGCTCGAGGCTGAAATGAACAGTATCCTCCAGAGGAAGAAGGACTTCGACGAACGGATGAGTAGATACACCATCCCTTCGAAGCCCTCGACGGTTGTCGAAGCAGAAGTCCAGGAGGAGTTTGCCGCCGACCCGCTGAAAACTCCCGAACCGGCGGAGCAGCAGGACGAAGAGGGCCTGTAATACCCAGAGGGCGAGGACGACCAGCTGACAACTTTGGCTCGACACTCTGAGGCACAGGACCTGGAATGGCAGGACCTCCACGCCGAAAACCCGGAAGAGGCCGTAGTCATATCAGTCGAGGCCTTCACCGCCAGACGACATTGGCATCTACAATATGGTCGTCAGGAACGCTGCAGCAACTTATAGGGTGGAAATGGAGTAAGAGAAACTGAAGGTTTGTTTCCTCTTAGACACTGCTCCCAACTCAAACTAGGAGCCAATTCCTTCCTATGCTCCCAAGTGTGCTGGACCAGGGCAGGGAGGCTTTCAAGGAGCCATCAACCTGCAGATCTGTCACCCCGAGGACAGAGAAAAAATACAAACATTCCTCGAAGGACCCAGCATATATCCAGGGATCCGTACCAGCTGACTCTATTATAACAGCAACAGCCAGAAAAAGGGCCAACGTTCCCACAAACTCAGGGCCACCTCCAGACAAGGAGAGTAAGAGAATAGACCTCACAGGGAGGAAAATAGAGAGGAATGCGGCAATTCACTGGCGCATTGCAAACTCCAATGCCCTAATAAACAGACATGCTTACCAACATTGGGAGGAGGTAGGGCAGCTGCTCAAACATCTCCCAGACGAATACCAGCAGAGGGCAACGCACCTGGTGGAGGAAGGCAAGAACATGGCCAACACCTGCCTAAAGTCGGCCTTGGACGCAGCAGACACCTCAAGCATGCTTATGATGATCGGAGTAACGGAAAGAAGGCATGCCTGGCTGAGGATCTCGGGGTTCAAGCCCGAAGTCCAGAACAATATCCTGGACATACCCTTCAACGGGGAAAAACTGTTTGGCACACCAGTGGACGAGAAGCTGACACAGCTGAAAAAGGATAATGAAACTGCAAGGTCCATGGGAGCACTACAGTTCAGAGGAATGAGAAGGGGCACCCCCTCAAGGAGACCAAATGGCAGAGGAGGAAGCCAGCCGGGAACATTGCACCAGGCTTTCTAGCAAACCTATCAGGGAACCAACCAGGCGCAACAAGGTCAGCAACAGCAAGGCTGGCAGTACCAACAGAGGGGCCAGTCCTTTCGGGGGCGACCGAACGGACGAGGGCAGACGAGAGGGGGACAGCAACCCGCCTCCAAGTGACTCTACAGTACCAAACGTGCCCACACAGACAACATCTCTAGTGGCGTGGCACAACAAAAGACTCAAAGAACAATCAGAAATCAACGATCATGTAACACCAGTAGGAGGCAGACTAAAACACTTCTTCCAGGAGTGGAAGGAGATAACGGACAAATGGATACTCCACATCAAACAGTTCGGCTTCTGTATAGAACTGGTAAAAAAGCCACCAAGCAGGAGGCCAACCAACAAAAAGCGCTCAGCAAAGGAGCTTTCACTCCTTTGGCAGGAAGCACAAGAACTCCTCCACAAAGAGGCTATAGAAACGGTACCTTACAAGGAAAGAAACGGGGGAGTGTACTCCCAACTACTTCCTCGTACCAAAAGTAGACGAAACGTTAAGGCCCATACTGGACCTACGGTTCCTAAACAAATGCATAAAAACGCAAAAGTTCAAAATGACGTCCCTACAGGAGGTTATACCTCAAATAAGGGACGGGGGCTTTATGTCCCCTATAGATCTCAAGGATGCCTACCTACACATTCCCATGAACCAGAAACACAAACATCTACTGAGATTTGCCATCAGCAGGGCGCACTACCAGTTCACAGCCCTAGCCTTTGGTCTAAAATCCGCACCAAGGGTCTTCACAAAATACCTAGCTGCGGTAGCGGCACACTTACGGAGGCAGGGAATACATGTATACCCCTACCTCGACGACTGGTTGGTAAAGGCGAACTCCTACGACTAATGCAAACTACATGCTCAGCGGGTCACGCACACGCTGACAGAACTAGGGTTCCCGATACACAGGGTGAAGTCCTCGATGGAACCAGAACAGGTGAAGATCTTCCTGGGTGCACAGATCGACACCATTCAGGGCAGGGTGTTCCCCAGCGAAAAGAGAACCTTCACACTGCTGAAGGAGACACGTCAATACCAGAAGGGGCAACGTCTGACAGTGAGCAAGCTCATGGGGATGATGGCGTCCTGCATACACCTAGTCCCCAATATTCGACTCCACATGAGACCATTCCAGGAATGGCTCCAACAACAATGGTCACAGGCAACAGGGAGTTGGGAAGATCTAGTGGTTGTAACGCACGCAGTGCAGGAGGAGATAGCATGGTGGAACAAGGACAACATAACCAGGAGCAAACCATTTACACCACCAACTCCAACAGTGACCATCACAACATACTCATCCCAAATGGGGTGGGGAGCGCACATGAACCTGCTCAAAGTAAGGGGGTTATGGACACAAACAGATGCCGTCAAACACATCAACTACCTAGAACTAAAGACCGTGCTCCTTGCACTAAAAGCGTTCCAGAAACAGCTGTACGGGCAAAGGGTGTTAGTACAAACAGACAACACCACAACGATGTTCTACATCAACAAGCAGGGAGGAACACAATCAGTGGCGCTGTCAAGGCTAGCGCAGGAGATATGAAGATGGGCAATCCCATTACAAATAGACCTCCTGGCGATACATCTACCAGGGAAGGACAATGTGGAAGCAGACACTCCGCAGACTGACATCAGTCTCACACGAGTGGGAGCTCAACCCGCAGGAAACGCAAAGGCTATTCAAGAAGTGGGGGACCCCACAACTAGACCTGTTTGCAACACACCAGAATGCAAAATGCCAATACTTCGCATCCAGACAGCCAGGTCAGCAATCCCAAGGAAATGCCCTATGGATGAGCTGGTCGAAGACATTTGCCTACGCTTTTCCCCCGATACCGCTGATGCACAAGGTGCTCAGCAAGTGCAGAACAAGCAACATGACGCTAATTCTGGTAGCACCACAGTGGGCCAGGCAGTCCTGGTTCTCACAAATAGTGGAAATGGCACAGGGGCCACCACACAAGTTTCCAAAAAGAAGAGACCTGCTCTCGATGCAAAACGGAAGGGTGCTCCACCCGGAACCAGAGAGCCTCAGCCTAGCAGCTTGGCTCCTGAAGACTTAGAGTTCGCTCACCTCAAGCTCCCGGAAAGCACGCTGGCGGTGCTGCGAGAGGCAAGGAGAGCCACTACACGGAAGTGTTATGCGGCAAATTGGAAAAGATTCACTCAATGGTGCATCAGGGAAAAGCTCCAGAAGAGAATCACCAGGGAATCAACAGTGCTAAGATACTTAACACACTTGCTAAAGAGTAACCTAAGCTACACCTCGCTAAGAGTACACCTGGCAGCAATAGTAGCCTATACAAGAGGAGAAACGGGGAAAAGTTTCTTTACATCTCAGGTGGTAAAAAGATTCCTTGAGGGGGCCAAAAGAATCGCCCCACCAAAAATGATGCCACCGCCGGCATGGAACCTCAATGTAGTTCTAACGCAACTTATGAAGGCACTTTTCAAACCCATTCACAAGGCCTCTCCACATATGCTCACAATAAAGACAGCCTTTCTGGTAGCAATGACCTCGCTACGCAGAGTGAGCGAATTGCAAGCGCTCACACTACAGGAACCCTACATTCAAATTCACAATGACAGGGTGGTAATGAGGACAGACCCACACTTCATGCCAAAGGTGGTGTCGAAGTTCCATATAAACCAAACAATACAGATACCAAGTTTCTTCCAAAAACCATCCACAAGCGCAGAGAGGGCAGTGCACACACTGGACGCTAGAAGAGTAGTAATGCATTACATCGAAAGGACTAAGGATTGTAGGAAAACAAAGCAATTCTTTGTGTCTTTCGCAAGCAGTTTCCTGGGAAGACCAGTAACTAAAAACACCATCGCACGATGGATCGCACAGACAATACAATACTGCCACAAACAGGCAGGCCAAGAACTAGGAGCAGCACAAGCTCACTCCACCAGGAAAAAGGGAGCAACCGTAGTTTTCCTGGCAAACACACCCATCCAAGACATTTGCCTGGCGGCAACATGGGCGTCAGTGCACACGTTCACTAAGCACTACTGCGTGGATATACAGATGAATAAAGAGGCACAAGTAGGTCAAAAAGTGCTTCAACATATATTCAAAAGCCAATGCTCATCTTCCACTCAGCCGCCACAAACATAGCAAACTGCTACAAAGTCTATGCACAGCATAGTGAATCCAGAAAGATTCACGCTGCAAAACGAATAGTTTCTTACCTGTCGGTGTAGTTTTGCAGCTTGAAGACTTTCTGGATTCACTAGCGAACCCACCCGCCTCCGCTAGAAAGGTGAGACCGGAGGAAAGGGGGACTAAGAAATGGAAAAGACCTTCAAAAGGTAAAAGGATAAACAAGGAAAAGCACAAGACGAGAAAAAAAGAATCCGAAGATGGCGCCCAAGGGTGGGAGCTTCTGGAGGAAGCGCGCCGACGTCACGGGAGGGCACCAAATGGTGGGGCGTCGACACCCACCTGGGCCACGAAAAAAAAAAAAAGGGAAAAAAGACTACGATTCCGGACCCAACCACTAGACAGCAGAATAATGCACAGCATAGTGAATCCAGAAAGTCTTCAAGCTGCAAAACTACACCGACGGGTAAGAAACTATTCGTTACTCACACACCTAGTCAGTCATGCTAAGAATCAATCACACTCCCATTTACTCACCTATATAATTATACACGCACCACCTCACTTATTCATACAGAAACTAACGCATACTTTCTCTCTTATATAATCGGTGATACAAGTACACACTCATCCATACAGCCACTCACAATCACGGACTATCATGTAGAGTCATTTATATACTTCAACTCACATACACTGCCTTTTACATATGTAGTTACTTGGACATATACCACTGAGACATCCATTCACTCACCAACACACCCATACACACACTCGCGCACCCATACAGCTGTTTCCACATGCACTCTTGAACCCATACACCCAGTGAATCAACCACTCCCACATCTATGCACAGTCCCACACCTCCCACCCACACACACTCAATCTCCCAAAAAATACTCACACAACCAATCAACCTATATAGACACTCATGTAGCTACTGACCAACCCATGCAGCAGCTTGCACAACAACAGACAGACTGATACAGACATTCACAGTTTAGTCACTAACCCATGCATTCAGTAAGACACATTTAATCACTCACTTTTACAGTCAGTCACGCACCTACTAAATCCTCCATCCAGACACTTATACACCCACTCATTCTTCAATACACCTTGGAATATATATAAAACATATTTAAATTTTACAGGAACAGTCACTGGATGATGTCATCAGTGATGTCACTGACCATGTCATGAATGATGTAATATGTAACGTCATGAGCAGTGCATTGCGGGTGCGCGAGTTATAGTTAGCTGAACTAACTATAACGGTAGAATTTCTATGGTTTTGTAAGAGTGAAATGTCCAACTAACTATAACGTCCCTGAAACCTATGGTTTTTTTCAGTGAATATATATATATGTGTGTGTGTGTGTGTGTGTGTGTGTGTGTGTGTTTATATATATATATATATATATATATATATATATATGTGTGTGTATATAGGGACATAAGTCATAGTTTGTATATCTTTTAGTTGTACAATTTGCTTTGTTTATAGCAACGACTTATTAGACCTTTATAAGTTTGCTATGTGGTCATAACAATGTTTGAAACCTCGAAGGTATACTGGGAGTTTATGATTTTCCCGCCATCCGCAAACGACAGTACAGTAATGGTACTGCTTGCTACTCTGATTCAGGCATGTGAATCTATGAAAGAAACCCCAATACTGGATAAGAAAACAAGTTACTTACCTGTAACTACAGTTATCCAGTATTGGTATCTTTCATAGATTCACATGCACCCACCCTCCTCCCCTTAGAGTTAGTTCTCTGGGATTTGTTACTTCTCACTTGTGCTCGGAAAATCTGAGAAGAACTTTCCTCTGCTGGGAGTGTTCTAGAGGGTGCTGGTAGCTGATTGGTTGGAGTTCATATCTGAAAGAGACACGTTAGTGACAGATTCCTTACCTTAGAATACCCCCAGGCGTAAGGCTGGATCCGGAAACTTTTTGCGTAGCAGTACCCTTGCGCGTCGGTAGGCGGTGTCATGCGGCTCCGCGTCCGTCGTGATCGCCGGGATGACGTCGCGGGCAGTACTTAGACGCCGCCCTTGCGCGATGACGCCAGTAAGCGCAGATCCGGGAAGAGCAGTGCCCTAGTCAATTTTTGACTACATTTTTGGTGATTTTTTTCACTGTCTCTTTTCGAGTCTTCTCGACTCCTAGGTGTCGGTAGGGATGCCCGGCTTCAAGCCATGCGACGTCTGTGGTCGAATGATGTCGATCACAGACCCGCATTTAGAGTGTCTCTACTGTCTCGGCCGAGACCACGACACGAAGTCGTGCCCTGACTGCCGGGCCTTACACCCGAAGGCTTTGCGAGAGCGGTCTCAAAGCTCCTCGAGGTCCTGCAGTCTGCTCCGCGCCGCACCAAGCCCCGGTCCCGTGAGAGGTCGAGGGGCCGGTCGCGGAGCCCCCGCCGGTCGTCGGAGTCCAAGTCTTCGCACTCCTCGGGTAAGTCGAAGCACAAGAAGTCTAAGAAGCACCATCGCTCTAAGACTTCGCCTCGCCGGTCTCGCGACTCGGCTGAGGCCCCTGTCGGCACCGTCCCCGCGGCTCCGGATGTGCCTGTGGCGCCGCCCCCGCATTACCCGTCCTTCCCGGGTTCGGGGGCGACTCCGGCCGAGATACAGGAATTCCTGTCGGCCATGGCCCGCCTCTTCGGCCCTCAAAGTCCCTCCGGTGCGGCTTCGGGCCCCGTGGGCCCTGATGGGGTTGCTCCGGCGTCGCCGACGACTCCGGTCCCGGCGTCGCCTGTCCCGCCAGCCTTGATCCCGGCCTCGGATCCAGCCCCGGCCTCGATCCCGGCTCTGGTGGTACCGCAACCCCGATCGACGCCGGTTGACCTAACCACGCCGGCGCCGATGTCCCCGGTGCTGTTCCTGACGCCGCCCGGGGCTCCGGGCGCCGTCGTTCCCCGGTTCTCTCCGGTTCCGGACATGGAGCCGGACTGACGTCGATCGACTCCGGCGCCGATGAGACCTTGGGTCCCAGATGTCCCTCCTCCTCCATATTTTGAACCAGAGGAGGACCAGGAGAGCTGGGAGGGGTCGGTAGACCCTCTCACACAGCAGTGAGAGTATGATCAGGACTGGGCAGAGGAACTTGGGGATGCCAGTGGTCTAGACACTTCCCCTGACGCTGGCATGCTGTCTCCTCCCGTGGCTACGGAGGAGGGAGCAAATTTCGCAACGGTGTTGCGTAGAGCAGCTGGAGCCTTGCACCTCCAATTGCCTACTGTGGCTGTCAGGACTAATCTCCCGACGGAAGTGCTTCAGCCGGCAGCTTCCTCCTCGGAGACTGTGCTGCCGTTTAATGATGCACTGTCTGACGTTCTTTTGGGCTCCTGTGGATAGGAACGTGGCCCGACGCCATCGCCCTGCTCCGGGCGACCCCTTGTTTCTCTCTAAACATCCCACCCCCGAGAGCTTGGTTGTCCAAGCCTCTGCCTCCCAAACCGCCTTCCCTACCGCCCCTCCGGATAGGGAATCCAAACGCCTGGACCAGTTTGGGAAAAAGGCTTTTCTTCCTCCAGTGCTGGCTTGCGGTCCGTCAACACCGCTTGCCTTTTGGGCCGATATACCCACTCCCTGTGGGATTCGGTGGCGGCTGTTTTGCCCCAGTGTTCTGAGGAGGTCCAGACACTGCTTACCCGCACCATTGCGGAAGGTAGGGATGCGGCAAAGTTCACCATACGTTGTGGCCTTGATACCGCCGACTCGCTGGGCAGATCGCTTGCAACGACGGTGGCGCTGCGTCGCCACGCCTGGCTGAGAACAACTGGTTTCTCGGGTGATGTCCAGAATACACTCATGGACATGCCCTTTGATGGAGTCGGTCTTTTGGTTCCAAAGCAGACCATGCGCTGGAGCGTTTTAAGGACTCACGGGCTACTGCCAAGTCCCTGGGCCTTTCTGTTGTGCGCCCTCCGCTAACCTCTGCTTTTCGCCCCTTTCGTGGCCACGGAAGGGGCGCCCAGTCACGTCCGCTGCCCAGCCACCGGCCCGCGCAGCAAGCGTCTTCGCGTGGCCGATGACGTGGCTACCGCCGTGGCGGTTCGGGCAACCAGCGTGCGGGTCAGGCCACCAACTCCGCCCCGTCCGCGCCCTCCTAGTCCTTCCTTTCAGGTGCACAGCACGCCAGTAGGGGGCAGGTCCGCCATCACCTTCGCCACTGGCGTGCCATCACCTCGGACAGGTGGGTCTTGGACATTGTCCGAAGGGGCTACTCCCTCCCCTTCGAGACCACCCCCCCCCAGCCATGCCACCTCAATTCCACCGCATGTCAGGGGATCACTTGGTGCTTCTGCAGAAGGAAGTCACGGCCCTCTTGGCCAAGAGGGCCATCGAGCATGTTCCGACCCCAGAAGTAGGACGTGGTTGCTACTCCCACTACTTTCTGGTGCCCAAAAGGACAAGGAGGACATGCGTCCTATCTTGGACCTCCGGAACGTCAATCGCTTCCTCCGGAAGGAGAAGTTCAAGATGCTCACCCTAGCTCAGGTCTTGACTGCCCTCGACCCTGGAGACTGGTTGGTAGCGTTGGACTTGCAGGACGCTTATTTTCACATCCCCGTCCTGCCGGCCCACCGGCGTTACCTGCGGTTCACGGTAGGCCTCGAGCATTTTCAGTTCACCGTGCTCCCCTTTGGCCTTACAAGTGCCCCTCGGGTGTTCACGAAAGTGATGGCGGTGGTCGCAGCTCATCTGCGCCGGGCAGGGGTTCCAGTCTTCCCCTACCTCGACGACTGGCTGCTGAAGGCGGGCTCGTCCCAGGCAGTCGTCTCCAGACTACGGCCGAACTCCTGCACTCGCTGGGGTTCTCCATCAATGTGCCGCAGTCGCATCTGGTTCCTTCTCCACAGCTCCTTTTCATCGGAGCAGTTCTGGACACGACGCAGTTTCGGGCCTATCCTCCCGAACGGCGAGTCCGGGATATTCAGGCTATGATTCCGATCTTTCAGCCTCTATCCTGGGTTTCGGTACGGATGACCCGGAGGCTGCTGGGCCTCCTGCATCCTGCTGGTCGATCATGCCAGATGGCATATGCGGGCTCTGCAGTGGGACCTGAAGTTCCAGTGGGCGCAGCACCAGGGCAACCTGTCCGATCACGTCCAGATCTCGGAGGGGACTGCAAAACAGTTGCAGTGGTGGCTCTCGAACCGGCAATGGGTCATGGGCAGATCCCTCTCCCTTCCCCAGCCAGGGCACACAGTTGTGACGGACGCGTCCCTTCTGGGATGGGGCGGTCACATGGGAGAGGCGGAGATCAGAGGCCTCTGGTCTCCGGCGGAGTCCCGGCTCCATATCAACCTTCTGGAGCTCCGGGCGATCCGACTTGCACTCAAGGCATTCCTTCCCTCTGTCAAAGGGAAGGTAGTGCAGGTGTTCAGACAACACCACCGCCATGTGGTATTGCAACAAACAGGGCGGGTGGGGTCGTGGACCCTATGTCAGGAGGCTCTGCGCCTTTGGACATGGCTGGAACATCAGGGCATATTCCTGATGGTTCAACATCTGGCAGGTTCCCTGAACGCCAGGGCGGACGAACTCAGCCGCAGGTGCATGATGGATCACGAATGGCGTCTTCACTCGGAGGTGGCGCAAGGTCTCTTTCAGCAGTGGGGAGAGCCTTTGCGCGTTCTCTTCGGTGGCGAACAGATCTAACAATGTCAGCAGTTCTGCGCGTTGGAATTTCCAAGGCGGCACTCGCTCGGAGACGCTTTTCATCGCGAGTGGAGTTGCGGTCTGTTGTACGCCTTTCCGCCTATACCACTTCTACCCAGAGTGTTGAAGATTCGGCGCGACCGGGCCCAAGTCATCCTTGTGGCTCCGGACTGGGCTCGAAGAGTTTGGTATCCCGAGCTACTCAGTATGAGCGTCGATCCCCCGATCCGTCTGCCTCTTCGGGAGGATCTTCTGTCGCAGCAGCAGGGGACGGTCCTCCACCCGAACCTGTCCAGTCTACACCTGCTTGCGTGGAGATTGAGCGGCGGCAGTTGATTCCTTTCGACTTGCCTCCCGAAGTTTGTGATGTGATTCTGGCAGCCAGGCGTCCCTCCACTAAGGCGGTATACGCCTGCAGGTGGAACAAGTTTGTGGCACGGTGCACAGCAAAGGCTGTGAATCCCCTCTCTGCCCCTCTTTCTGAGGTTCTTCTGTTCCTTCTTTCTCTGGCCCAACAGGGTTCTGCCCTGGGTACCATCAAGGGCTATCTTTCTGCTATCTCGGCCTTCCTCCGGCTTCCTGATCAGCCCTCCCTTTTCAAGTCCCCTGTTAACAGGTTCCTAAAAGGCATTACACACCTCTTCCCTCCTGTTCCGTTTGTAATGCCTCAGTGGGACTTGAACTTGGTTCTTACTTTTCTCATGTGCGCTCCCTTTGAGCCTCTACATAACTGTCCTCTTCGTCTTCTGACTCTGAAGACAGCCTTTCTGGTCGCCATCACCTCCGCTCGGCGGGTGAGTGAGCTCCAGGCTCTTTCATGCAAACCTCCCTCCCTTTCTGTCTGTCCATCCAGACAAGGTTGTTCTTCGGACGCGTCCGTCCTTCTTGCCAAAGGTGGTTACTGCCTTCCACATTGGGCAGACCATCACTTTGCCCACCTTCTTTCCGCCTCCGCATCCTTCCAGAGAGGAAGAGGCTCCACCGTCTGGACCCAAAACGTGCGCTTTCCTTCTATATTAACCGCACACAACACTTCCGGGTGGATGACCAGCTCTTTGTTGGCTACGTGGGCGCCAAGAAAGGTCGGGCGGTGCACAAGAGAACCATTTCCTGCTGGGTAACCTTGTGTATCAAAGCCTGCTATTCTTTGGCTAAGAAGGAGCCTCCTGTTGGGCTGCATGCCCATCCACCAGGGCAACGGCTGCTACCACGGCCTTAGGCCGCGGTGTTCCACTGCAGGATATCTGTCAGGCAGCTACGTGGGCCTCGCTGCACACGTTTACCAAGCATTACTGCCTTGACAGTCCGGTCCGGAGGGACGGCTTCTTTGGCCGTTCTGTCCTCCGGGACTTCCTTGTCTGATCTTTGTTCGCAGACCCACCACCGGGGTTGGTATTGCTGGGGTATCTATTCTAAGGTAAGGAATCTGTCACTAACGTGTCTCTTTCAGATGCACAAGTTACTAACTTGTGTAACGATATATCTGTAAGAGACAGTAGTTAGTGACAGATTCCTTACCGCCCCGCCCATCCTCCCCGTTCTGTGAACTGATTTCTAGGGTTAAGGACATCCCTTTCAGGGCCCTAGTATTTTTCAGACACCTATGTCAGCTTCTTGCATGGCTCTGCGTTCCTGGCGCGGAAAGTCGTGTACAGAACTGACGTCAGCGCGCAGGGGCGGCGTCTAAGTACTGCCCGCGACGTCATCCCGGCGATCACGCTGACGACTGACGCGGAGCCGCACGACGCCGCCTACCAACGCACAAGGGTACTGCTACGCAAAAACTTTCCGGATCCAGCCTGACGCCTGGGGATATTCTAAGGTAAGGAATCTGTCACTAACTACTGTCTCTTACAGATATATCGTTACACAAGTTAGTAACTTGTGCTTTTAGTCCTTTTTCCTATAAGGACGCAGATAGGCTACTAATGTTGGGCCCTTGGCCTCTGTTAGCCTATTTATTATCTATGGCACTACTTTTGTATTTTACCATGGGGCTCCCATCTCGACGACGGGGAATGATTCAGGCATGTGAATCTATGAAAGATACCAATACTGGATAACTGTAGTTACAGGTAAGTAACTTGTTTTCTTCCTCACATAGACCTGTTCGCCACAGCACAAAACGCAAAATGCCCAAGCTTCGCTTCCAGGTTCCCACACCCGCTCTCCAAAGGCAATGCCCTATGGATGAACTGGTCAGGGATATTTGCTTACGCTTTTCCGCCTCTCCCACTCATTCCGCTAGTAGTTCGGAAGCTCAGGCAAACATCCCTCACACTGATTCTCATAGCTCCCACATGGGCACGTCAACCCTGGTTCACCACCCTGCTGGAGCGGTCAGTAGTTTTGCAGCGTGAATCTTTTCTGGATTCACTATGCTGTGTATTATTCCGCCATCTAGTGGTTGGGTCCAGAATTGTAGTATTCTCTTTTTTTTCTTTTTTTTTTTCGTGGCCTGGTGGGCGTCGACATACCACCATTTGGTGTCCTTCTGTGACGTCGACGTGCTTTCTCCGGAAGCTCCTACCTTTGGTCGCCATCTTCAGAATCTTTTTTTCCGCCGTTGGGTCTGGATTGAGACGGAGGGAGCTCCAGAACTTTGGAGAGAAGAATCCACGAAATTCAACTAGAACAGGAAAACAACTTATCGACACACCGGCTTTCGAGGCGGTGAACCGGGACGCAGAGAAGGGGGGAAAAAACTCAGAAACTTAGACGTCCGGAGAATGCGCACACAGGGAGCTCCCTGGGCGCTGTAATGGACAAGACACCATTCAAGTTCTGCGACAATTGCCACCACAAGTACGCACAGAAGGACCAGCACCCGGTCTGTAACCTTTGCCTGCTGCTCGACCACCGCTCCGAAGATTGCAACGTGTGCTCAGCTCTCCCCCCGAAGACCTTGAGGGTGAGGGAAAGGCAAAGAAGAGCGAATTACAATATGAAGGGCGAAGGACCAACACCATCGCTTCGAGACCTGGGCCTCTCCAGCGAGGAGGAAGACAACGTCGCCGAAGGGCCAGAGGGCGAGGAGGACGTGCACGTCCAAGCCATCGATGCTGGAAAAACTCTGAAGGAGGTAAGGGAGACGGCGACCCCAAAACAGTCCACCGAGCCCCGAACGAGTGACTCAAAGTCCTCAAAAACAGCCCCGTCGTCGAAACATTCAGCGACCACGAGCTCGTCCAAGGACAAACAGTCTGTTGGTTCCTTTGACAAGGTCTCCCAGACAGCGAAAACCCTGGAAAGGACGAAGGCGTCTAAGAGCAGTCACCAGAAGGACTCCTCGACGTCGAAAAAAGAGGGTGAAGCGAGCTTCGACTTCAACGTCGACAAGCGCTAAAAGAAATCTCTACTATCCCGACGCCGAAGCACAAGCGTCGGAGCTCGAGAAGAAGAGGCTCGAAGTCGAAATGGCAAGTATCTTGCAGCGCAAGAAGGAGTTCGACACTATGAAGCAATTCAAGTTACCGCCGAAAATCGCCACACTTCCCGAAAAAGACCTAGAGGAACTTCAGGTTCCTACAACCCCAGAGCTGGCTGACGAAGAGGATGAAGAAGAATACTACTTCGAAGCCGAGGGAGAAGAGGACCAAACCTACGACGATTCGGCGACCTCGGAGACACAAGACATACAGTGGCAAGATCTTGACGCAGACTCGCCAGAATAAGGGGTAGATGCATACCCTTCGAGGCCCTCACCCCCCGACGACATCTGGATGTACAACCAAGTAATAAAGAAGGCTGCTGACACCTATGGAGTACAGCTAGAGGAGGAAAAGCCACGGTCCTGCTTTCTCCTAGAAACCTTGCTGCCCACACAGACAAGAAGCCAATTCCTGCCCATGCTCCCTAGTGTGCTGGACCAAGGAAAGGAAGCCTTTAAGGAACCTGCCACATGCAAGGCAGTAACACCTAGGGGTGAGAAAAAGTACAAGCACTCCTCAAAGGACCCAATGTACATCAGAGGTTCAGTGCCTGCTGACTCTATAATAGCTTCCACAGCCAGAAAGAGGGCTAATGTTCCCACTAACGTGGGCCCACCACCAGACGAGAGCAAAAGGATGGCTCTCACAGGGAGGAAGATGGAACGAAGTGCCGCTATTCAGTGGCGCATAGCGAACTCTAACGCATTGATCAATAGGCATGCATACCAGCGCTGGGAGGAGGTAGGCGAACTGCTAAAGAATCTGCCAGACCAGTTCCAAAGAAGGGCAAGCCACTTGGTGGAAGAGGGGGAAAAACATGGCCAATACATGTTTGAAATCAGCCCTCGATGCTGCGGAGACAGCAAGCAGGCAGATGATAATCGGGGTTACAGAGAAGACACGCCTGGCTAAATCTCAGGGTTCAAACCAGAGGTTCAGAGTAACACCCCGTTCAATGGAGAACAACTGTTCGGGACAGCTCTGGACGACAAGCTAACTCAGCTCAAGAAAGAAAACGAAACTGCAAGGTCCATGGGGGCACTACAATTCAGAGGTATGCGTAGGGGAACACCATCACGGAGACCAACAGGCAGAGGTAACCACCAGCCAGTAGCCTCACACCAGACCTTTCAGCAAGGTTACCAAGGAGGGAACCAGGGTCAGCAACAAGGTCAACAACAAGGTTGGCAATACCAACAGGGGAGGCAATCCTTTCGAGGGCGCACTCTAGGAAGAGGCCAACAGCAAAGAGAGGGACAGCAACCCACCTCCAAGTGACTGCACTACAACCTTAGCGCACACTCTAAAAATCTCAGAGGGCGCACCAACAAATAGACATAGAAAAATAACAGTTCCGAAGCAACAAGGAACACCAACATACAACACCAGTGGGAGGCAGAATAGGGAACTTCTTCCAGGAGTGGGAGAGGATTACATCCGACAAATGGATATTAAACGTAATACAATACGGATACTGCATAGAACTGGCAACCACCATGCAGGAAACCAAAGAACAAAGTTCATTCAAAAAGAGAACTGCCTCAATTGCTCGAAGAAGCACAAGATCTTCTACACAAAAGGGCCATAGAGAGGGTGCCTTACAAGGAAAGGAACAAAGGGGTGTATTCAACGTACTTCCTCCTACAAAAGGTGGACGGAACATTAAGACCTATACTAGACTTGAGGTTCCTAAACAAGTTCATAAAGACTCCGAATCAAGATGACATCCCTACAAGAAGTAATACCTCAAATAGAGGTAGGGGACTACATGGCAACTATAGATCTAAAGGACGTTTATTTGCATATCCCCATGAACAACAGACACAAACCTACACTGATTCGTAATCAACAAGACGCACTACCAATTCACGGTGCTAGCGTTCGGACTCAAGTCTGCACCAAGAGTGTTCACAAAATGCCTAGCAGCCCACCTAAGGAGGCAGGGAATACACGTTTACCCATACCTAGACGACTGGTTAGTAAGGTCAAGCACATACAACCTTTGCAAACAGCACATACAAAGGGTCATAGAGACTTTGTTCCAGCTCGGGTTCTCAATACATTGGGAAAAGTCATCCATAACACCAGAGCAAGTAAAGATATTCTTAGGGTTCAGAAATCAACACAACATTGGGGAAGGTGTTCCCATGTACAAAGAGGACAATAGCAATACTGAAGGAGACTCGTCTATACCACAAGGGGCAAGCTCTGACAGTGAGGACAGTGGGGAAACCACTAGGGATGATGGCTTCATGCATTCACCTAGTCCCAAACATTCGACTGCACATGAGAACATTCCAGGAATGGATTCAACAATGGTCACAGGCAACAGGGGGTTGGGAGGATCTAGTGGTTGTCACAAACAGTTCTTCAGGAGATGACTTGGTGGAACAGGAAGAACATAACACAGGGGAGACCTTTCACGCAACCAACTCCTACCGTGACCATTACAACAGACGCTTCCCAACTGTGGTGGGGAGCCCACATGAACAACCTTGGGGTGAGGGGTTTATGGACCCAGCAGGATGCGATAAAGCACATCAACTTCCTGGAGTTAAAAACAGTGTTCCTAGCCTTAAAAGCCTTTCAGAAGGATCTTTACGGAAAGAGGGTGTTGATTCAAACAGACAATACAACCACAATGTTTTACATCAACAAACAAGGAGGAACACAATCATTAACACTGTCAACCCTAGCCCAGGAGCTATGGAGATGGGCTATCCCAAGGAACATAGACTTACTAGCAATTCACCTTCCAGGGAAGGACAATGTAGAAGCACAGACTGAGCAGACAAACATCAGCATCCCACGAATGGGAGATGAATCAATCGGATTCTGAAAATCTTCAAAAGGTGGGGAACTCCGCAAATCGACCTATTTGCAACACCCCAAAATGCCAACACTTCGCATCCGTGCGAACAGTCCCTAGGGAATGCGCCATGAATAGACTGGTCAGGGACATTTGCTTACGCTTTTTCCCCCAATACCACTGCTGCACAGGGTACTCAAGTGCAGGATCAGCCGCATGACACTGATCCTCATAGCACCACAGTGGGCCAGGCAAACCTAGTTCTCACAGATAATGGAAATGTCACAAGGCACGAGTTTCCCAACAGGAAGGACCTCCTAACTCTGCAAAACGGAAGGGTGCTACACCCAGAACCAGAGAGCCTAAGCCTAGCAGCGTGGCTCATGAGGACTTAGAATTTTCTCACCTCAAACTACCAGAGAGCACAATGGCAGTACTCGGAGAGGCGAGAAGATCTACAACAAGAAAGTGTTACACAGCAAAATGGAAACGTTTCTCACTTTGGTGCCGTAAGGAAAAACTTTCAAGGAAGATCACAAGGGAATCTACAGTACTCGAATACTTAACATATTTTCTACAGGAGAAACTAAGCTACGCATCTATAAAGGTACACTTGGCAGCAATCGTAGCATACACCAGGGGAGAAGCAGGGTAGAGTTTCTTCACATCACAAGTGGTCAAGAGATTCCTGGAAGGAGCAAAGAGGATAGCACCTCCAAAGAGGGTGCCACCACCCACATGGAACCTCAACGTGGTACTCGCACAAATGATGAAAGCGCCATTCGAGCCAATCCACAAAGCAACTTTACAGATGCTCACGCTGAAAACAGCGTTTTTAGTGGCACTAACATCACTACGTGGAGTAAATGAATTGCAGGCTCTAACACTACAAGAGCCCTACTTCCAAATACATAATGACAGAATCGTCATGAGAATGGATCCACATTTTATGCCAAAGGTGGTATCTAAGTTCCATATTAACCAAACAATACAAATACCAAGTTTTTTCCAAAACCCAAAGACACAAACAGAAAGAGCATTGCACACCATGGACGCCAGAAGGGCAGTCATGTACTACATTGAGAGAACAAAGGAATGCAGGAAAACAAAGCAGTTTGTTTCATTTGCAAACAGTTTTCTGGGACGACCAGTCACAAAGCATACCATTGCAAGATGGATCGCACAAGTCATACAGTTGTGCCACAAACAGTCAGGTCAAACCTTGCAAGGAGCACCTCACGCTCAATCTACAAGGAAAAAAGGAGCAACAGTGGCTTTCCTAGCAAACACACCTATTCAGGACATTTGCCAAGCAGCAACATGGTCTTCAGTGCACACGTTCACAAAGCACTACTGCGTGGACATCCAGATGAACAAAGAAGCACAAGTAGGACAGAAGGTCTTACAACATATATTCACAAACCAGCGTTCATCTTCCACCCAGCCACCACAAGACTAGCAAACTGCTACAAAGTCTATGCACAGCATAGTGAATCCAGAAAAGATTCACGCTGCAAAACGTATAGTTTCTTACCTGTCAGTGTAGCTTGAAGATTTTTCTGGCTTCACTAGCGAACCCACTCGCCTCCGCCAAGAAGATGACAGGAGGAATAAATAAAGGGAAACTAGAATGGACAATAAAGGGAAGAAAAAAAAAGAATCCGAAGATGGCGACCAAAGGTGGGAGCTTCCGGAGGAAGCACGTCGACGTCACAGAAGGACACCAAATGGTGGTATGTCGATGCCCACCAGGCCACGAAAAAAAAAAGAGAATACTACAATTCCGGACCCAACCACTAGATGGCGGAATAATGCACAGTATGGTGAATCCAGAAAAGTCTTCAAGCTGCAAAACTACACCGACAGGTAAACTATACGTTCCACACCAAAAGCTGCATCTCACCTCCAGTCTCCTCACTCAGCCATGGAGAAATCGGGCATCCAAAGAACTAAACCTAGCCATCTGGCTACTGAAGTCATAGTTTGGTTATTTACAATTACCACCAGACTGTATGAATATCCTAAAAGGCTAGAAAGCCTACTACTAGGGCATGTTATGCAGCAAAATGGAAGTTATTTATCTATTGTAACAATATCAATCCTCTTTGCTTCTGTGCAGAACACCATCTGTTATCTGTTACATTTACAGCAATCTGGACTAGCCTATACATCCATTCGCTTAGCTGCATACTTAATCTGAAAGAGACACGTTAGTGACAGATTCCTTACCTTAAAATATCCCCAGGCGTCAGGCTGGATCCGGAAAGTTTTTGCGTAGCAGTACCCTTGCGCGTCGGTAGGCGGCGGCGTGCGGCTCCGCGTCCGTCATCGGCGTCGGGACCGCCGGGATGACGTCGCGGGCAGTACTTGGACGCCGCCCCTGCGCGCTGACGTCAGTTTTCTTTTTCCGCGCCAGTAAGCGCAGATCCGGGAAGAGCAGTGCCCTAGTCATTTTTTGACTTAAGTTTTTTTGGGTGATTTTTTTTCACTGTTTTTTCGAAGTCTCTCGATTCCGAAGGTGTCGGTAGGGATGCCCGGCTTCAAGTCATGCGACGCCTGTGGTCGAATGATGTCGATCACAGACCCGCATCGGGATTGCCTCTACTGCCTCGGCTGCGACCATGACACGAAGTCGTGCTCCGACTGCCGGGCCTTGCACCCTAAGGCTTTGCAAGAGCGGTCTCGAAAGCTCCTCGAGGTCCGGCAGTCTGCTCCGCACCACACCAAGCCCCGGTCACGTGAGAGGTCGAGGGGCCGGTCGCGGAGTCCTCAACTGTAGTCGGGGTCCAAGTCTTCGCACTCCTCCGGTAAGTCGAAGCATAAGAAGTCAAAAGCAATATCACTCGACGACTTCCCCTCACCGGTCTCGCGACTCGGCTGAGGCTCCTATCGGCACCGTCCCCGCGGCTCCGGGAGTGCCTGTGGAGCCGCCCCCGCATTACCCGTCCTTCCCGGGTTCGGGGGCGACTCCGGCCGAGATACAGGAGTTCCTGTCGGCCATGGCCCGCCTCTTCGGGCCTCAAGGTCCCCCCGGTGCGCCTTCGGGCCCCGCGGGCCCTGATGGGGTTTCTCCGGCGACTCCGGTCCCAGCGCCGCCTGTCACACCAGCCTCGGCCCCGGCCTCGACCCCGGCTCCGGTGCTGCCATAACCCCGATCGACGCCGGTTGACCTGACGACACCTCCACCGGCGCCGATCTCTCCGGTGCCGTTCCCGACGCCGCCCGAGGCTCCGGGCGGCGTCGTTCCCCGGTTCTCTCCGGATCCGGACCGGCGTCGCTCGACGCCGGCTCCGACACCGCTGGGACCTTGGGTCCCACATGTCCCTCCTTATTTTGAACCTGAATTGGAGGACTTAGATAACTGGGAGGGGTCTGATGACCCTCTCACACAGCAGTGTGGGTTTGATCAGGACTGGACTGAGGAACTTGGGGATGCCAGTGGTCTGGACACCTCCCCTGACTCTGGCATGCTGTCTCCTCCTTCGTGGCAACGGAGGAGGGAGCAAACTTTGCAACGGTGTTGCGTAGAGCAGCTGGGGCCTTAAACCTTCAGTTGCCTACAGTGGCTGTCAGGACTAACATCCTGACGGAAGTGCTTCAGCTGGCGGCTACCTCCTCGGAGCCACTGCTGCCGTTTAACGAGGCACTTTCAGACGTTCTTTTGGGCACCTGGTCCAAGCCCACCACGGGCTCCTGTGGATAGGAACGTGGCCCGATGCCATCGCCCTGCTCCGGGCGACCCCCCCCCGGTTCCTCTCTCTACACCCCACCCCTGAGAGCTTGGTGGTCCAAGCCTCTGCTTCCCAAAGCGCCTTCCCTACCGCTCCCCCGGATAGGGAATCCAAACGCCTGGATCAATTTGGGAAGAAGGTCTTTTCTTCCGCCAGTGCTGGCTTGCGGTCCGTCAACACCACTTGCCTCTTGGGCCGATATTCCCACTCCTTGTGGGACTCGGTGGCGCAAGTTCTGCCCCAGTGTCCTGAGGAGGTCCAGACACTGCTTTCCCGCACCATTGCGGAGGGAAGAGATGCGGCAAAGTACACCATCAGATGTGGCCTTGATACCGCCGACTCGCTAAGCAGATCGCTTGCGACGACAGTGGCGCTGCGCCGTCACGCCTGGCTGAGGACCACTGGTTTCTCGGGTGATGTCCAAAACTCTCTTATGGACATGCCCTCTGATGGAGTCGGTCTTTTTGGGACAAAGGCAGACCATGCGCTGGAGCGCTTTAAGGACTCGCGGGCTACAGCCAAGTCCCTGGGCCTTTCTGCTGTGCGCCCTCAGCAACAGTCTGCTTTTCGCCCCTTTCGTGGCCACGGAAGGGGTGCCCAGTCACGTCCACTGCCCAGCCACCGGCCCGTGCAGCAAGCGTCTTCGCGTGGCCGAGGACGTGGCTCCCGCCGTGGCGGGTCAGGTAACCAGCGTGCGGGTCAGGCCACCCACCCCGCCCTGTCCGTGGCCTCCAAGCCCTCCTAGTCCTTCCTTTCAGGTGCACAGCACGCCAGTAGGGGGCAGGGTCCGCCATCACCTTCACCACTGGCGTGCCATCACCTCGGACAAGTGGGTCTTGGACATTGTCCGAAGGGGCTACTCCCTCCCCTTCGAGACCATCCCCCTAGCCATGCCGCCTCAATTCCACCGCATGTCAGGGGATCACTTGGTGCTTCTTCAGAAGGAAGTTGCGGCCCTCTTGGCCAAGGGGGCCATCGAGCGCGTTCCGACCCCAGAAGTAGGACGTGGTTGCTACTCCCACTACTTTCTGGTGCCCAAAAAGGACAAGGAGGAAATGCGTCCTATCTTGGACCTCCGGAACGTCAATCGCTTCCTCCGGAAGGAGTAGTTCAAGATGCTCACCCTAGCTCAGGTCTTGACTGCCCTCGACCCTGGAGACTGGATGGTAGCGTTGGACTTGCAGGACGCGTATTTCCACATCCCCGTCCTGCCGGCCCACCGGCGTTACCTGCGGTTCACGGTAGGCCTCGAGCTTTTTCAGTTCACCGTGCTCCCTTTCGGCCTTACCAGCGCCCCTCGGGTGTTCACGAAAGTGATGGCGGTGGTCGCAGCTCATCTGCGCCGGGCAGGGGTTCCAGTCTTCCCCCTACCTCGACGACTGGCTGCTGAAGGCGGGCTCGTCCCAGGCAGTCGTCTCCCACCTCCAGACTACGCCCGAACTCCTGCACTCGCTGGGGTTCTCCATCAACGTGCTGAAGTCGCACCTGATTCCTTCTCCACAGCTCCTTTTCATCGGAGCAGTTCTGGACACGACGCAGTTTCGGGTCTATCCTCCCGAACGGCGAGTCCGGGATATTCAGGCTATGATTCCGATCATTCGGCCTCTATCCTTGGTTTCGGTATGGATGATGTGGCTGCTGGGCCTCATGGCCTCCTGCATCCTGCTGGTCGATCATGCCAGATGGCATATGCGGGCTCTGCAGTGGGACCTGAAGTTCCAGTGGGCGCAGCACCAGGGCAACCTGTCCGATCACGTCCAGATCTCGGAGGGGACTGCAAAACAGTTGCAGTGGTGGCTCTCCAACCGGCAATGGGTCATGGGCAGATCCCTCTCCCTTCCCCAGCCAGAGCACACAGTTGTGACGGACGCGTCCCTTCTGGGATGGGGCGGTCACATGGGAGAGGCGGAGATCAGAGGCCTCTGGTCTCTGGCAGAGTCCCGGCTCCATATCAACATTCTGGAGCTCCTGGCGATCCGACTTGCACTCAAGGCATTCCTTCCCTCTGTCAAAGGGAAGGTAGTGCAGGTGTTCACAGACCACACCACCGCCATGTGGTACTGCAACAAACAGGGCGGGGTGGGGTCGTGGACCCTATGTCAGGAGGCTCTGCGCCTCTGGACATGGCTGGAACATCAGGGCATATTCCTGATGGTTCAACACCTGGCAGGTTCCCTGAACGCCAGGGCGGACGAACTCAGCCGCAGGTGCATGATGGATCACGAATGGCGTCTTCACTCGGAGGTGGCGCAAGGTCTCTTTCAGCAGTGGGGAGAGCCTTGTTTAGATCTGTTCGCCACCGAAGAGAACGCGCAATGTCAGCAGTTCTGCGCGTTGGAATTTCCAAGGCGGCACTCGCTCGGCGACGCTTTTCGTCGCGAGTGGAGTTGCTCTCTGTTGTACGCCTTTCCGCCTATACCACTTCTACCCAGAGTGTTGAAGAAGATTCGGCGCGACCAGGACTAAGTCATTCTTGTGGCTCCGGACTGGGCTCGAAGAGTTTGGTTTCCAGAGCTACTCAGTATGAGCGTCGATCCCCCGATCCGTCTGCCTCTTCGGGAGGATCTTCTGTCGCAGCAGCAGGGGACGGTTCTCCACCCGAACCTGTCCAGTCTACACCTGCTTGCGTGGAGATTGAGCGGCGGCAGTTGATTCCTTTCGACTTGCCTCCCGAAGTTTGTGATGTGATTCTGGCAGCCAGGCGTCCCTCCACTATGGTGGTATACGCCTGCAGGTGGAACAAGTTTGTGGCATGGTGCACAGCAAAGGCTGTGAATCCCCTTTCTGCCCCTCTTTCCGAGGTTCTTCTGTTCCTTCTTTCTC
The DNA here is from genome assembly GCA_963921515.1 of Calotriton arnoldi. Taxonomy (NCBI): domain Eukaryota; kingdom Metazoa; phylum Chordata; class Amphibia; order Caudata; family Salamandridae; genus Calotriton; species Calotriton arnoldi. The sequence goes on from CAWUFW010004072.1 coordinate 1,448,356, forward strand.
TGGCCCAACAGGGTTCTGCCCTGGGTACCATCAAGGGCTATCTTTGTGCAATCTCGGTCTTTCTCAGGCTTCCTGATCAGCCCTCTTTTTAAGTCCCCTGTTAACAGGTTTCTTAAAGGCATTACACACCTCTTCCCTCCTGTTCCGTTTGTAATGCCTCAGTGGGACTTGAACTTAGTTATTACTTTCTTAATGTGTGCTCCCTTTGAGCCTCTGCATAACTGTCCTCTTCGTCTTCTTACTCTGAAGACAGCCTTTCTGGTGGCCATCACTTCCGCTCGGCGGGTGAGTGAGCTCCATGCTCTTTCATGCAAACCCCCCTTTCTGTCTGTTCATCCAGACAAGGTTGTTCTTCGGACACGTCCGTCCTTCTTGCCAAAGGTGGTTACTGCCTTCCACATTGGGCAGACCATCACTTTGCCCACCTTCTTTCCGCCTCCGCATCCTTCCAGAGAGGAGGAGAGGCTCCACCGTCTGGACCCAAAACGTGTGCTTTCTTTTTACATCAACCGCACACAACAGTTCTGGGTGCATGACCAGCTCTTTGTTGGCTACTTGGGCGCCAAAAGAGGTCGGGCGGTACACAAAAGGACCATCTCCCGCTGGGTCACCATGTGTATCAAAGCCTGCTATTCTTTGGCTAAGAAGGAGCCTCCTGTTGGGCTGCGTGCCCATTCCACCAGGGCAACGGCGGCTACCACGGCTTTAGGCCGCGGTGTTCAGTTACAGGATATATGTCAGGCAGCTACGTGGGCCTCGCTGCACACGTTTACCAAACATTACTGCCTTGACAGCCAAGTCCGGAGCGACGGCTTCTTTGGCCGTTCTGTTATCCTGGACTTCCTCGTCTGATCTTTGTTCGCAGACCCACCACCGGGGTTGGTATTGCTGGGGTATCTATTCTAAGGTAAGGAATCTGTCACTAACGTGTCTTTCTGATGCACAAGTTACTAACTTGTGTAACGATATATCTGTAAGAGACAGTAGTTAGTGACAGATTCCTAACCGCCCCACCCATCCTCCCCGTTCTGCGAACTGATTTCTAGGGTTAAGGACATCCCTTTCAGGGCCCTAGTATTTTTCAGACACCTATGTCAGCTTCTTGCATGGCTCTGCGTTCCTGGCGCGGAAAGTCGTGTACAGAACTGACGTCAGCGCGCAGGGGCGGCGTCTAAGTACTGCCCGCGACGTCATCCCGGCGATCACGACGCCGACGACGGACGCGGAGCCGCACGACGCCGCCTACCGACGCGCAAGGGTACTGCTACGCAAAAACTTTCCGGATCCAGCCTGACGCCTGGGGATATTCTAAGGTAAGGAATCTGTCACTAACTACTGTCTCTTACAGATATATCGTTACACAAGTTAGTAACTTGTGCAACAAGCATTTGCAATGCAATAGGTCTCGCATTTACGCGAGTTTAAGCTATTGGCATTGTAAATGACGATGCCTTTTATTTGTTTTAAAAACCAAAACTTAAACAAGGCATTGTCATTTACAATGCCAGTAGCTCAAACTCGTGTAAATGCGAGGCCTATTGCATTGCAAATGCTTGTTGCTACATGGTGCCAGGAGTCTGGCAGCATCGCAAGCACCCTCCGGACAGGCCGGACCTGATCAAAGCGTGCAGGCTGGGGAGCTCGCACCTCGCCTGCTCTGGGACTGCATTGTCCCCAGACCGAGCAGGTGAGACAGTAGGTGCCTCCCCTCTTCTGACCCCTTTGGGACGGCACATAATTACCTCTGGCAAGTGAAGGGCAGCCCTAAATAGGGCCAATAAGGAAATTGACTGTTTGGAAGGCCTGGTGCCTTCCCTTCTTCGAAATGTTAACAAGTTTATTCAGCGGCCATTTGATGTACTGTTTAATGTTAATACATAGTCAATTAGGAATCCATATTATTAATAGTCAGCGAATAAACGTGTTTTGTTTGAAGCATCCGCCGATAATAACAGGTCCATTAGCCCTGTCTCTGCCGGGACAAATCAGCCGGGCTGGTCGTTTCCCTCCCGGGTTTCATGGAAGCGGACCACAGACCTGTTGAACACAGTGGCGCCCCGGCTAAAAAAGTGTCAAATGTTTAGTAGGGGCTGCTGGATGCTACACGACTTCTATGTTCCTGATAATGTGGCCTAACGGTAAGAGCTGCAGATTTTGGAACAGAGGGAACCAGGTTAGAGTCTCAGCGTTGACTCAGCACCCTGTGATTCTGGGCAAATTTAATCTCTCCGTGCCTACCAAAATATAAATGTGTTCTTGTGTAACATAACTGGTGCTCATGTAAAGCACTCCAATACCTTCGGGTCTAGTTTGTGCTACTTGAAACTGCAACAACAACAACTGAGCCCATGCAGTAGCCACTTAAAAGCATTGCCTTTTGTTCCAACGTTGGTGCGTCAATAAATTGATTCATTTTCTCAGAATAGATCTAATAAGCCAGTTTAAGAATAGGACAGTGTTCCTCGCATCCCATTTTACGTGTTGTCGTTCGCCGTTGTTATTGTCTCATATTCAGCAACCACTGATATGACCCCAGTCTCACTTACCGTTCCAAATACACATGAAGAGGTAAATTGTCTGTCACCATACATTTAGGGACTATTTTGATTGACATACAACATATAAACGTGTGGCAAAAGAATTTCCCTAAATTTCACCATGATCATGGATTTTACATACCGTGGTAAAATGGTTTGGCTTTTCGTGCTGATGTAAGCCCTCATTTAAGGCGCAGTAATACTGCATAATGCAAACGTAGGTTTCACCCCAATAAGAAACTTGCTGGGAACCGTGCAAGCCGAAAAAATTAAATTGTTTAGGTTTTCGGGCATTTTTCTGCTCCGTAAAATTATTACATCAAAACCACCAGAAAGTCATGTGATAATTAGATGGGTAAAGAAACGTGCGGTAAGAATTTCCTAGAGTTGTGTTCTCAATATCAAACAGTAGTTGGGTGCTATTTATATGTAGCATTTTAAACCATCTCAGTAGACATTCGTGTTTTTTTTTTTTTATATATCTGATAATGTCGGAAATTCCAGTTAAGTAGTTTCAAATAGTATTTAAATTGTTTGTTATTGGCATGACATTTTTGGAGCATATTGGCTAATTTTGCTCACCTAAGAGAAACTTCACTTGTCCAACAGTGCCCTGGGTCTCAGGCGCTCCTCTGCATCTCGTAAACAAGTCGGAGAGGAGGGGGAAGTTGATGGAACAGGCGCCCTTGGAAGGCCTGTGTCTACAACTAACAAACGAAAGGCACGGCTGCCAGTAATCCACTGAGGCTTGCAGCGCTAGTTAAATAAGTAAATAAAAAGCGAAGTCCTTATTAAATCTCCTGCTGTGATACAAAGGTGTCCTTGAGGCAGAAAAACCTACAAAAATAGAGTGCTGTTACGTTATGGACCTTGTGCACATTCCATATGGACCCTGCGTTCTAGTTCTTGCTCTCAAATTAACCCAAACTGCGAGCTGCTGGTACAATTACGTCATATCTCAGTGTCCCTTATGTATCATGCATGAAATGGCTGGAAAGAGTTTTGCCTCCTGTGACTGCTGTATATTTAAGTGTCTCTGGTTAACCTTCCTGATTCAAAGTAAGTTAGGAAATCATTGAGAAAATACATTTTCTAGTTAAAATGCCGTAAATTGCGCATTCAAATTCACTTTTCTCACATCAGGAACACATAAAAACATATCTGATTAAAGGCCTATCTGAGTTAATCTGCTGTGAGACCTTCGTAAGACTTTTAAGTATAGAAAGGATGGTGCATCCATTACATGGACCTCTGGTGACATCTGGCGGACACATTAAGTAATTCTCAGAACTGAGTTTAGTGCGGTGGTGTGAAACTTGAATAAACAAGGAAAAAACCAAGCATGCGAGTGGTGCGCACACGCTTGCAAGCAGCAGGCGTGACCACACGCTCGTGCACCATGGCCTTTTGCTTGCGGGTAACCGCAGGGAAAAGGCCATTGTGCACGAGCGTGTGGTCAGCTTTTTGAAAACCCTACATAAAGTCTTGCCAGAGCAGCGCTTGCGCGCTACTCGTGACTCGACCTAAAAACAGACAACACTTATCTCTATTCAGAGCTCCAGTGATTAAAGCCTTGATGGAAGGATCAAAAAGGGTGATACCACCAAGAGTCCTACCTGCACCAGTATGGAACTTAAATATAATCCTTACAAGGCTAATGGGTCCACCATTTTGCACAGGTGTCCATTACAATTCCTCTCATGGAAGGTTGCTTTTCTCATCGCAATCACTTCACTAAGGAGAGTTGGTGAACTCCAGGCATTAACTATACAAGAGCCTTTCTTTCAGCTACACAAAGACAGTGGTTTTTCGAACCAACCCCAAATTTCTTCCTAAAGTAGTTTCTGATTTTCATATCAGTTGTTACCTGTGTTCTTTCCTCAACCTGATTCTGTATCAGAAAGAGCTCTACACACACTTGATGTTAGAGCGCTACTATATTATGTGGAAAAAACAAAAGAATTTCGTAAAACAAAGCAGCTTTTTGTTGCTTTTTCGCCACCACACAAAGGCAATCCCATATCTAAATCTGGCATTGCAAGATGGATTGTGAAATGTATCCAGACATGTTATGTGAAAGCAAAAAGAACATTGATAATTCCCCCTAGAGCGCATTCCACTCGCAAGATGGGGGCTACTATGGCCGCCTTGGGGAATATTCCCCTAGCTGACATCTGTAAGGCAGCAACATGGTCTACACCGCACACATTCACCAAGCACTATTGTGTAGATGTGTTAGCGAGGCAACAAGCTAATGTAGGCCAAGCGCTACTTAAAACAGCGTTTCAAACCACCAACAAATACAGGTTAGCCACCACTTTGGGAGTATACTGCTGTATAATCTATGCAAAGCATGTGATCTACAGCTCTCAAGCCTCGAACGGATAATGTTACCCAGTAAGTATCTGTTCTTGGCATGTAGAGCTTTAGGTTCACATGTGCCCACCTGCCTCCCTGGGTACCTGTAATTGTTGCAGTTCTCAGTTTATATACATGGACATCTCTATTCTACACTTAATAACTCCATTCTGACCCTCTGCGGGAAACAATGTAACAATGGAGTTGATACCCATGCGCACTATCACCGAAAGGAGGAGTCGCCTTACCTCGTGACTGGAAAGACTTCTTCGAAGAAAAACTTGCAAACATCTGGACCCAATACTAGATGGCAGGAGTATGCAAAGCATGTGAATCTACAGCTCTACATGCCAAGAACAGATGCTTACTGGGTAAGTAACATTATCCTTGTAAGATAAAAGGGCACTTTTAGTTACATTTCAGTAACAGTGTCCTTTTAATTTTTTAGATTTGTCGGCCCAAAGTGAGCCAATCAATAAGGCAGACTACTTTTTTGCCCCAATATTTTGGGTTTGTCTTCACTTTATCTCCGAACATCTCTCCACTGAGTCAAAAGGTAACTAGCGTTGACAAAGCCAGTAGGTCCCACCTACAAAAGCTGGTGGTGTTGCCAATGTCAGTGTTGTGTACAGCATTGCGACTGCTGTGCAACATCGTGGAGAGTTAGAAAAAAAGCGCTATGTGGCTAGTGCTGACCACATAATAGCCCTTTTTTCCTCAAAACTGATAGCTGTGCTTAACAGCCAATGGCTCTCCTAGATGAGACCTATTGGCTTTGCCAATGCGTATTTTCCTGAAACTGTAAGCCATTTAGGCTTGACCCATTGGAGAACTGGCCGTTAGCTGATAAGCTTAACTATTGGAACCAGGGCGCTCATTCTTTCATCCACAGAAGGTGCAGTAACTGGTCTACTGAACGCCTGCTTCCAAAAGCCTGTTAAGAAGTACTTTGGGTAATTCTTTTGGTTAAGTATTTTAAACAAGCCTACCGCAACCACTTCTGTGTTTTGTAGGTGTTTAACATTGTCCTAGCGTTAATGGCCTTTTTCCTTTGACAGCTGCCTTTTCTTGTCTTCATTTATAATTGCCTCCATTATAACAGTTTAACAGGCTATATTCTCAGTTTAGACAACTCTTAGCACTACTTTTGCAAAACCTTATTTGCATTTTGTCCATTCAAAACTAGTTGCATCTAGACATTTATTTGTTGGGTACTTTGCTATACGATTTAGTAACTTTATGCGAATTGCCATTTGTACTGTAAATAATTGTTTGTATTAAAAATTACTATACATAAATTTACAACTCAAAATCTTGTTCTGATGGAGGATTTGTTTTCTTATTTGCAGATTGATGAAGATCCTACCCTTGTCCCAGAGGCAATACAAGGCGGAACATTTGGCTTCAATTCATCTGCCAACGTACCAGCTGAAGGATTCCAGTTTTAGAAAGCGTATTTGGAATTTAGGGTACGGTGCAGCACTGAAATGGTTTGATCCATCAAGCTTGGCTCATGGGATCCGCTGCTGCTGCATTAAATCGGGAAAGAATTGTGCAGTTTTCATTTGGATTCGAGAAGCCCAAATGAAGTCAAGATGGCGAGTGGGTGCGAGTGAGAATGAGTGGCAAATGTAACGAAAACCTACACAATGAATGCTTATTTAGGTTGTGCAAAGGAGAAGGACTAAAGGTCAAAGATCTTCAGTGACTGAGAAAGAACATTGACTTAGAGCGATTGTGGGGAAAAATGCAGTTCTATCATCATCAAGCCTTCTAAGCATAAGAGAATAGGATACCCATAGGAGTCAAAGGAGATTGAGCCCAGGGCTTGCTACGAAGCACTGTGTGAATGCAAGACATTGAATGAATGTCTAGGCTCGAAGGTGTAGAGCCAGGCTCATCTTTCAAATGTGGGGCTTTTCAGCCATGAAGCTGACACCCAGATCTGAAGTGGCGTGTGTACGAGAGACGAGAGTATGGGTGTGGCGCTGTATGTGAACGCATGCAAGCTTGATTCGCCTTCAGGGGGCCGATACTAAACCTAGAAAATCATCAAAATGAGTTTATAAGTGTTATCTTACACTGGACATGAAAACGAAGACCGGTTTAGCAGCAGATTTTGGATAACTCTGCATCCTGTGTGCTTTTTTTTCCCCCCATTTCTCTTCCTTCAGTTACTTTTTTTAATTTCTTATTTACATGTATGGCTTATATTTTTTTTTTTGTATGTTGAAGATAAATTCTGTACGGCTTCCCTATGCATTTGCACCAGATGAACGTTTGATGTTAGGGAATTTGTTCTATATCATCAAAACTAATTGGCAAGAGCTTTGCATGAAAAAAAAGTTCCTAAAGACTAACTGAAAAAGCAGATTCCATATGGAATAAACAAATTCAAGATGCTGTTTAAGAAATTCTTTTCATTTTCAAAGATACCCTAAAGATCTCTGCATGTGGTAATCTGCAACATAGTTCATTTTTAGATGAATTTTGAGTCTGTACAAATGTTTCAGTTGTGGTAGAATCCTGTGCTGTGTTTCAATGTTTCTTGTTTTCAAACTTTGTTTTCTATGAAAATGATATGGAAACTTATCAATAGAAATTTGGTGCATATGTACTGCTGAATAAAGACAAGTAAAAAGATGTGAATAGATGTACAAATCGAACTGGTCCGAACACCTTTACTATGCCTAATCTGTTCAATTGTTTTAGAATCTTTTTATCTTACAGTAGACGTAGGCAGCCACAAACTATCTATTTTGAGCCACTTTATAGAGAACTTTGTATTTTTAAAACTTGCATTTGGAGCATGCAAGTGTTTTTTAATTGGAAGATTGCCTCGGTTTTGAGGCGTTGCACACTAAATTAAAGACAACCTTGATTAGTATAATAACCTAAAACTCTTAATAAGGTGGCTCATTGTAGGAACTGCTGTGCCTTCCCCTTTGAGCACAAATGTTGCATGAACAACAGTTTGCTGTTACAAAACTTACAAAGTTAGCCACCATTAGCATCTAGACCTACTTTGTGTTTTAAAAGTTAAATTGTCCTGAAACACTGTAGAATGGATAACATTATTTTGTGATCATAACTTTGTTGATCTAGAGTATTTTTGCAGCATTCCTTGTCACCTAAAACATGGTTACAATTAAACACAGCAGAAAACTAGCTTGTAAATTGTCTAGCTACAACAAAGGCTAGTCTTTCTTGGGGGGAAATAAAGATTAAAACACTTTTTGCCTTTGTTTGATTTTTATGCATACGAAAAGACTATTAAATGTGAGTTTTAAAAACCTGATCTGATATGGGTAGTATCATTCTTTTCAGTATTCCCCTTTTACAGTACTGCTGTTAAATTAGGTTTTAGAAATAGAGCAACATAAAGCTATTCTCTCTCCCGCCTTTGGGCACAATGGATAAACATTGGTGTTATCTCTGTTGTCATTACACTGACCGTCTTTTTTGGCATGCCTAGTTTAAATGGGTTTGTTACTTTCATAGATTCTTCTCAGTATTCGACCCCTATGTCAATACAGTTTTAACTGGTTGTCATGGGTACATTTAGTCCTAGATGTTGCACTTTTTTATGTGAAGATCTTAACTCCAGTAAGTCTTTAGACCCATTCTTACATTGTATTCTCATTCAAATGTGGAAAGTCTACTTAAATGCCTGCAAAATGGAAGCTATCTTTGTAAACTATATTATCCCCCCCTCCAAATCATTCTATCATCCAGTAAGGAACAAACACCTAACGATTCCAAAAATATTAAAATGTAGAACTAGTGAGTGACTTACTTGAAAAACCAGTAGTGGCACCATAGAAAGTAAAATGTGCATCCTAGACCACGAAAACACAGGAAGGTGTGAATTACAAATCGAGATCGGCTGTTGTGTCCGATTTCTCTTGTGAATTTTGTAGGGCAATGACGTATAGACAGGCCCAGTCAGATGTCTGGTTGGTAAACTAGAGTAGGGGATTAAAGTACATGATGAACACCTTGTGAGCTGTCATGTCCATGCAACATGTTTAAAATCTCAGCAGATTAACTTGATAGTCCATGCTGTTGTACCTTGCAGTGTTTCCTGCAGCTCAAAAGTGGTATACTGGTGGCCTGCTCATGAATGCATGCCAGGAGTGATGAGCACCGGGGACCTTCCTTGTTGCTTTAATATGACCCTGTCTCTGGCATAAAATGCCAAACAAAATGCCATATAAAATGCAGTTAACTTACCTCCCAAAGGAGAAAAAAATCCTATAATTCAAGGCTCAATTGGAGGGAGAGGCAACCAACTTCCATGCAGGTATATCAAGGGCCTGAAGCGTCTATCTGTTTGAGTTCTGGAGTTGGTGTACTAGTACAATCCAGTGTCTCGCCATGTTTTTGATTAAGGAGAACCGTGATGGATCTTGGCTAGGGTTTGGAGATTTGTTTCTTTTCTCTAGGATCGTTTCTCCTACTTCTATTTATGGTTCTTTTTTCTTTGTGGTTAGCTCTGGTTAAGGTTGGTGGTTTTGTGATTGGTGTTCAATCTCCTACTATGATTTTACCTCTGGGTCTAGATTTGCTTTTTTTTGCAAAACATCAAGTATTACAGTGACCTAGTATTCAAATATGGTGGTGTTGGAATGCAAGCAACGATTGTAATATAAGAATGTCTTCCCTTAATGTTACTGGTTTGAAAAATCTGGTAGAGGATTTTGCGTTATGCGAAGACTAAAAAAAAAAAAGGCATTCTCTTACTGGAAACAACTGATGTCAGGGAGGCCTTGACATTGAATGCAGCATGGGCGAGGAAGAAAGCATGGACAGTAGGAAAGAAGAGTAGTGCTGATAGTCTGGCGTCTTTTCTCTTACATATAGATGCCTTCTCTAATGTTACTGAAAGTCACACTGCCTTCTTGGTCCTAAAGACTATATTCAATAGCCTGCCAACTCACTTCTGAACCAACCAGCAGATAAGTCTAAAGATTGTGATCACACTGTGGGCTCATGACTAACTTCTTGGTGAGTCAAATGGGCTCCTACTGTTGATGCTCAAAGTTGAAACTTTATATAGATGGCAGAATATGCACAGCACGTGTATCTAGATGAGCTTCAAGCAGCAAAACTATTGTTACAGCTAAGCAGGTTCTTCGATTTGATCAGTGACAAAGGAAGGCAGATGGCTGTTTTGTTTATTTTCATAAAGATCTAAAATGCCTTTGAATGTTTACGCACTAATTGAAGACACCCTGTTCTTTCAGGGTTGAGATTAATAAAGAATTGAGTAAGATTCATAAATTGTGGATGGGGACATTTACCTGAATATGGGTCAGGTTCTGTATAAGACTCTGGATACACTATCCAGTGGGTCAATATTTCCCTTTTCTTTCATTCACGCTACTTAAAACATGACCACCTTTTCATCAATAAAGCCTTTGTACAGTCAAATATATCACTCGTGCATATCGAACCATGTATGTTTAGCTCTCCTTAGTTAATACCCATTCATGTAGGTCCGTTTGGCAGTTAAATTAAGAGATGCTCCTTATGTAGTCCTATTCTGTTAGCAGAGATCGAGCATACTGATGTCAAATTCACATTCATGAGCTTCTGTTCTATGTCAATGTTATTGGGTTCCCGGACCAACAAGACTTTTAGGTGGGTGATTAACATTATGGCTAGAGGGATCAAACCGAGGTAAAGACAAGAAAATTGAATGAAAATAATCTTGACCCTGTTTTCATCAGGAGTAATTCCAGAGATAGCTTAGCTTAAATTACATTAAGCACAAAACAACTAGGTCTACTATCCTGTACCTGCTATCTATGGATAAAATGTGTATGAAAGATGAGGTTTCTGAATTACTCAAATCATTCTAGGAGGAGCTCTGTACTTCTAATGGGAGAGAGGTTGGGTGAAATTAAGTAATTAACCCAGACCTGTTGAAACTACTCATTTTGGCTAGTCATAGCTTGCATTTCCTAATCTCTTAAGTATGGGCAGTCTTTTAAAGCTAGGAAATTGTGGCAAATGTCTTTTTCTGCCTTGTTCTACAAAACAGTAAATCAACAGCTAAGTGAAACACTAACTAGGCTTTTTAAGCACCTTTTCACCTTGGAAATGTTTAGGCTCCTGAAAGCTACTATCATGGTCACCCTTAATCCCTTCAAAATCCCAAAAGTTCTGCTAATTTCAGAGGGATATCATTACTAAATGTATAAATTGTATGTGACCATTATGTCCAGTCAACCTGAAAGTTACTATCTTAAACAAATTCACCAGAATAAAACTAGGGTCTGAAAGAAACACGTTAGTGATAGATTCCTTACCTTAGAATATCCCCAGGCGTCGGACTGGATCCGGAAAGTTTTCGTCAGCAGTACCCCTGCGTGCCGGAAGGTGGCGTCATGCGGCTCCGCGTCCGTCGTTGGCGTTGTGGTCGCCGAGATGACGTCGCGGCAGCTACTTAGACGCCGCCCTCGCGCGCTGACTTCAGTTCTTTTTCCACGCCAGCAAGCGCAGATCCGGAGAGAGCGGTACCCCCAGTCATTTTTTGACTGTTTTTGAGGCTTTTTGTCTCCATCTTTTTCGAGTCGATCGACTCCTGGTGCCGTAGGGATTCCCGGCTTCAAGTCCTGCGAGGAATGTCATCGCATGATGTCGGTGACAGACCCGCACCGCGTGTGGCCTAGGGCGCGACCACGACCCCAAGTCGTGCCCCGACTGCCGGGCCATGGCGCCGAAGACTTTGCAGGAGCGGTCCCGAAAGTTGCTTGAAGTCCGGCAGTCTGCTCCGCGCCGCTCAAGGTCCCGGTCCCGTGGGAGGTTGAGGGACAGGTCGCTGAGCCACCACCATCGTTCGTCGGGATCGAAGTCTTCGCACTCGGGGTCAGGTAAGACTAAGCGTCCCAAGAAGTCGAAGCGCCATCGCTCTCCGACTTCCCGTCGCGTGATGCGGGTGGTGCCACCCTTGCGGCTCCGGCAGAGCCTACGCAGTTGCCGCAGGCCTACCCGCCCTTCCCGGGTCTGGCGGCGACTCTGGCCCAGCTGCAGGAATTTCTGTCAGCCATGGCTCGCCTCTTTGGGCCGTCTGGCCCCGCGGGCCCGACTGGGGGTCCTTGCCATCTACTGCCGACGGCTCCGGCATCGCTGTCTACTCCGGTGCCGCAGGACCCCCATGGATCCAGTCCTGGATCCCAGTCGACGCCAGTTGACCTCGTAACACCTCCGGCACCACCACCTCTGGCGTCGCCTGTCCCGACGGACGATGTTGTCCCCGGTTTCAGCCCCGATGTGGACACGGCGCCGGAACGGCGTCGCACGACGCAGATTCCGACGCCGATGGGACCCTTTACCTATATCCATCCTCCTTATTTTCGGCCTGTTCATCAGCCTTCGGAGGAAGGGGAGGACTGGGAGGGGTCTGAGGACCCTCACTGCACAGTGTGAGTTAGACCCGGACTGGGTAGAGGAACTGGGGGATGCCAGTGGTCTTGACACCTCTCCTGACCTTGGCATGCTCACTCCTCCTACCGTGGCTACGGAGGAGGGTGCAAGTTACGCCGTGGTGTTGCGTAGGGCGGCCGAGGCCCTCCACCTCGAGCTCCCTACAGTGGCTGTCAGGACTAACCTCCTGACAGAAGTGCTTCAGCCGGCAGCTACCTCTGCGGAGCCACTGCTGCCTTTTAATGATGCACTTTCTGACATTCTTTTGGGCACCTGGTCCAGGCCCACCACAGGGGCTCCTGTGGATAGGAATGCGGCCCGACACCATCGCCCGGCCCCGGGCGAACCCCCCCCCCCCTTTTCCTCTCCCAACACCCCACCCCTGAGAGCTTGGTTGTCCAAGCCTCTGCGTCCCCGAGCGCCTTCCCTACCTCACCTCCGGATAGGGAATCCAAGAAACTGGAACAATTTGGGAAGATTTTCTCTTCCGCCAGTTCAGGGCTGCGGTCTGTGAACACTGCATGCCTCTTGGGCCGTTATTCCCACTCTGTGGGATACGGTGGCGCAAGTGCTGCCTCAGTGTCCGGAGGAGGCCCGGACAGTGCTCTCTCAGGCTATTGCTGAAGGGAGAGATGCAGCAAAGTTCACAATTTGATGTGGCCTTGACACTGCCGACTCGCTGGGCAGGGCGATTTCCACGACGGTGGCGCTCCGTTGCCACGCCTGGCTGAGGACTACTGGTTTCTCAGGGGATGTCCAGAACACCTTGATGGACATGCCCTTTGATGGCATTCGCCTTTTTGGCAACAAGGCAGATAGTGTGTTGGAGTTTAACGACTCGCGGGCTACAGCCAAGTCCCTGGGCCTTTCCGCCACGCACCCTCCTCCGCCTTCTGCTTTTTGCTCCTTTCGTGGCCACGGAAGGGGCGCCCGACACGTCCATTTCAGAGCCACAGGCCTGCACAGCAACGGTCTCAGCACGTCCACCTCCACCCCGGCCACCACTGCCTCCAAACCTTCCTAGTCAGTTTTCAGGCCCATCACACGCCAGTGGGCGGCAGGATTCGCCATCACCTCCCCCACTGGCGCACCATCACTTCGGACAGGTGGGTTTTACAAATAGTCCGAAGGGGCTGCTCCCTCCCCTTCGAGACTACCCATCCAGCCATGCCACCCCAGTACCACTGCATGTCGGGGGATCACTTGGCACCTCTTCAACAGGAAGTCGCGGCCCTCTTGGCTAAGGGGGCCATCGAGCGCGTTCCTGCGCCAGAAGTTGGACGTGGTTGTTGTTCCCACTACTTTCTTTTGCCCAAGAAGGACAAGGGCCTGCGTCCTATCTTGGAGCTCAGGGACGTCAATCGCTTCCTCCGGAAGGAGAAGTTCAAGATGTTAACTCTGGCTCAGGTCCTGTCTGCCCTCGACCCTGGAGACTGGATAGTAGCATTGGACCTGCAGGACGCATATTTCCACATTCCCGTCCTGCCGGCCCACCGGCGTTACCTGCGGTTTACGGTAGGCCACGAGCACTTTCAGTTTACCGTGCTTCCCTTTGGCCTTACCAGCGCCCCTCGGGTGTTCACGAAAGTGATGGCGGTGGTTGCAGCTCACCTGCGCAGATCAGGGGTTCCAGTCTTCCCCCATCTTGACGACTGGCTGTTGAAGGCGGGCTTGCCCCGGACAGTCGTCTCCCACCTCCAGACTACAGCGGACCTCCTGCATTTGCTGGGGTTCTCCCATCAATGTGCCGAAGTCGCACCTGATTCCCTCTCAGAAGCTCCTCTTCATCGGAGCGGTTCTGGATACGACGCACTTTCAGGTCTATCCTCCCGAACGGCGAGTCCAGGATATTCAGGCTCTGATTCCGATCTTTCAGCCTCTATCCTGGGTTTCGGTCAGGCTGACCCCGAGGCTGCTGAGCCTCATGGCCTCCTGCTGGTCACTCATGCCAGATGGCATATGCGGGCTCTGCAGTGGGACCTGAAGTTCCAGTGGGCGCAGCATCAGGGGATCCTGTTCGATTTACGTCCAGATCTCTGAGGGCACTGCACAACAGCTGCAGTGGTGGCTCACGAACCGGCATTGGGTCAATGGCAGATCCCTCTCCCTTCCCCAACCGGAGCACACAGTGGTGACTGATGCGTCCCTCCTGGGATGGGGTGGCCACATGGGAGAGGCGGAGATCAGAGGCCTCTGGTCTCTGGCGGAGTCCAGGCTCCATATCAACCTTCTGGAGCTTCGGGCAATCTGACTTGCACTGAAGGCATTCCTTCCCTCTGTCAAGGGGAGAGTAGTGCAGGTGTTCACAGACAACACCACCGCCATGTGGTACTGCAACAAATAAGGCGGGGTGGGGTCGTGGACCCTGTCAGGAGGCTCTGCGCCTCTGGACATGGCTGGAACATTAGGGCATTTCCGTGGTGGTTCAACACCTGGCAGGTTCATTGAACGCCAGGGCGGACGAACTCCGCCGCAGGTGCATGATGGATCACGAATGGCGTCTTCACTCGGACGTGGCGCAAGGTCTCTTTCAACAGTGGGGAGAGCCTTGGTTAGATCTATTCACCACCGAAGAGAACGCGCAATGTCAGCAGTTCTGCGCGTTGGAATTTCCAAGGCGGCACTCGCTATGCGACGCTTTTCGTCGCGAGTGGAGTTGCGGTCGGTTGTATGCCTTTCCGCCTATACCACTTCTGCCCAGAGTGCTGAAGATCAGGCGCGACCGGGCCCAAGTCATTCTTGTGGCTCCGGACTGGGCTCGAAGTGTTTGGTATCCCGAGCTACTCAGTATGACCATCGATCCCCCGATCCGTCTGCCTCTTCGGGAGGATCTTCTGTCGCAGCAGCAGGGGACGGTCCTCCACCTGAACCTGTCCAGTCTCCACCTCCTTGCGTGGAGATTGAGCGGCGGCAGTTAATTTCTTTCGACTTGCCTCCTGAAGTCTGTGATGTTGTTCTGGCAGCCAGGTGTTCCTCCACTAAGTTGGTATACGCCTGCAGGTGGAACAAGTTTGTGGCATGGTGCACAGCAAAGGCTGTGGATCCCCTTTCTGCCCCTCTTTCTGAGGTCCTACTGTCCCTTCTTTCTTTGGCCCAGCAGGGCTCTGCTCTGGGCCCTATCAAGGGCTACCTTTCTGCTATTTCGGCCTTTCTCAGGCTCCCTGATCAGCCCTCTCTTTTCAAGTCCCCTGTTAACAGATTTCTCAAAGGCATTACTCACTTTTTCCCTCCTATTCCCTTCGTAATGCCACAGTGGGACTTTAATCTGGTTCTCACATACTTAATGTGCGCTCCCTTTGAGCCTCTTTATAACTGTCCTCTTCGTTTGACTCTGAAGACTGCTTTCCTGGTTGCCATCACCTCTGTTAGGAGAGTGAGTGAGCTCCAGGCTCTTTCTTGCAAACCTTTTCTGTCTTTCCATCCGGACAAGGTCGTCCTCAGGACACGTCCATCCTTTCTGCCGAAGGTTGTTACTGCCTTTCACATCGGGCAGATCATCACTTTGCCCACCTTCTTTCCGCATCCTTCCAGAGAGGAAGAGAGGCTCCACCGTCTGGACCCAAAACGTGCGCTCTTTTTATCTGAGTCGCACACAACAGTTCCGGTTGGATGACCAGCTTTTTGTTGGCTACGTTGGCGCCAAGAAAGGTCGGGCCGTACACAAGCGGACTATCTCCAGATGGGTCATCTTGTGTAT
Source organism: Calotriton arnoldi (assembly GCA_963921515.1). NCBI lineage: Eukaryota > Metazoa > Chordata > Amphibia > Caudata > Salamandridae > Calotriton > Calotriton arnoldi. Next base: position 1,464,379 of record CAWUFW010004072.1, read on the forward strand.
TAAAGCCTGTTATTCTCTGGCAAAGGAGCCTCCGGTGGGGCTGCACGCCCATTCCACCAGGGCGACTGCTGCCACTACGGCATTGGGACGTGGTGTCCCCTTACAAGACATCTGTCCGGCAGCTACGTGGGCCTCGTTGCACACTTTTACTAAGCACTACTGCCTGGACAACCAAGTCTGGAGAGACGGCTTCTTTGGCCGTTCTGTTCTCCGGGACTTCTTGGTGTGATCTTGGTTCGCAGACCCACCACCGGAGTTGGTATTGCTGGGTATCTATTCTAAGGTAAGGAATCTATCACTAACGTGTTTCTTTCATATGAACAAGTTACTTACCTTCGGTAACGATATATCTGTAAGAAACATTAGTTAGTGATAGATTCCTTACCGCCCCACCCATCTTCCCCGTTCTGCGAACTGATTTCTAGAGTTAAGGTCATCCGTTTCAGGGCCCTAGTTTCAATGCACCAGTGGTCAGTATCTTGAATGGCTCTGCGTTCCTGGCGCGGAAAGTCGTGTACAGAACTGACGTCAGCGCGTGAGGGTGGCGTCTAAGTAGCTGCCGCGACGTCATCTCGGCGACCACAACGTCAACGACTGACGCGGAGCCGCACGACGCCACCTTCCGACGCGCAGGGGTACTGCTGACAAACTTTCCAGATCCAGTCTAACGCCTGGGGATATTCTAAGGTAAGGAATCTATCACTAACTAATGTTTCTTACAGATATATCGTTACCGAAGGTAAGTAACCTGTTTATAACAGGTCATCTGTTGAGCAGTACCAAGACTATCGCCACAAAGGAACTACAAAACAGCTCAAGACCATTGGTGGCTGCATCTCACATTTGATGAGATCCCTCATACTCCCCTCCTCCCTCCCCCCCCCCTGCACCACCACCCCATAAGTGGTTTATTAGAGGGATTCTGCAAACAAATGTTTGGCAAGAATTTTGTATGCTGTAATGGCTCTGTAAAATGCGGCAAAAGTGAGCCAAAGTAAATTACATGTTCGAGGCGTGTGTTGCTGTAGATCAGAGGTCTTCAAACTTTTTGATGCCGAGACCCCCTTGTCAAAATCTTTCAGGCATAAGGACCCCCTTCTGACAAATTTCTAGAACCCGGTACTCCTCATCATTGACAACTATCAACAACCATAAACGCCCCAAATTCCCACAGCAAATAATTTTTACGGTGGGGAAATAATATTAAACAGTGTGTAGCAAACCAAAGGTCAGTGAGCGTGGGGTGTAGTCAAAGGTGTAGCTAAAAACAAAGGGCCTCATTTATGAGGAATTGGTGTAGGGCAGCACCTCAAGTCTTCTTGCTGCGCTGCCGTACGCCAATGTTAAAGGGCAGGAATGCACTGTATTTATAAATTACGATGCATTCCTGTCCTTTTCCCTTGTGTTGGTGCACAACTTGCTGCCTAGCACCAACATAGGCAGGATTGTTTTTGTACAGAAAGGGGCACCGTCCTTCACAAAAACAATCCTGAGAGGCTTTTTCCTCTTTCTATGTGAGCTCCAGAATGTAGCACGCATGGAAAGAGGAAAAAATGAGGAGAAATGAAAACATTTCTCCTTGTTATGCCTCTGCTGGGGAGGCGTCTGTTTTTGGAGCTGCCCCAGGTTTACACGATTTTGTAGCTATGGTGCAGCATGAAAATCCATGGTTGTTGCGTGGGAACCCTACGCAAAGCCCATGGAACCCCACCTTGATGCAGAGACTTGTGCTGCTATGTCTTATATCTATGAGGCCATGCAAAGCCATGCAGGTGGCTTTGCACCACCTCGTAGGTATGGTTTAGTCGCTTGCGCCGCCGGAGCCTCAAAAAAAGAGATGCTCTGGCGATGCAATCCTCCCATAATTAAGCCCCAAAATAATCTGCACGTTTTTATAGGTCTTTCACCATCAGATAACTACATATAAAATAATGGGCAGCGTAAATGAAAAATACATTTTAAAAAGTTGTTACTCAGTGGGAAATGCACTGTAGTACATTATGAAACCTCTATTAGGTAAGGCACTGCAGAGGTCTGTGTGTAACCAGAGAGCCACAGAATTAAATCTTGATTTGTGCAGTGGAGAATAGTGACGTGTATTTTTAGTGCTACGAGATCACAGCATGTGACAGAAAGCACTGTGAATATGTAAGTCATTCTTTTATACTTGCATTACACACAGTGTAAGATAGACTGCTACATAATGTGCAAAACGTTTTACGGTAAAATGGTGCTTCCAAAATGTAGATTTTAGTAATACCAGTGCGTATGTAATGCAATTTTTATTTTTACATAACTGTCCCTTCAACACCTCCTTAGGGTTACTAAGGGCTGTGTAAATGCAGTTACAATTAAAAGCAAGCACTTCCCAGCCCAGTTAACTCTTTGCACTACCATTCAAAAAACCCAAATCTTTGTCATCCCAAAGCTTGGAGTGATTGCATCAATTAAAGTCAGAACCAGCACCCTTTGCACTTGCAGATTAACTAATAGCGCACATTTGCATTTCATTCAGGCAAGCAGGCATCCTGGTATGAAGGCTTTTCACACACAAGACACTCAATTGATGAAATTTCATCTGATAACGATCTAAATTAGCCATCCCAGGGCTGCTGTCTTTTTCCAAAAGGAAAGCAAACATTTTTAATTGCAGGCACAAGTGAAGCTGGGGAATGCGGGACCCCCTTCCCAGGACTCCACGACCCCCCTGGGTGGCGCGCCCCACAGATTGAATACCTCTGCTGTAGATACAAATACTTTCTATACTTCCGCCATCTAGTGTTGGGTACGGATGTGTGCAATTCGTTTTTCTTCGAAGAAGTGTTTCGAGTCACGAGGTAGAGTGACTCCTCATGGGAATACTGTGCAAGGGCATCGACTCAATGTTAGTTTTCTTTCTGCCGTCTAGTTCGGTCGTATGGTCCATCTTGATGCTGCTTCAGACTACTTTTGGTTTGTAAATTTTCACTTGTACCCCCATCGGTATTGTTCTCGGATGCGTTATCACCCTCTGCATTTCAAACAAAGACAACAGTCACCTGTTGGTCCGACACTCTTCGATCGCGGTGCACTGTGCCTAGCCCTTCAGGGCTTTGTGTCTCTATTTGGTTTCAACGATGCCCTGCTGATGGACTACCTTCCGTTTCTGCCCAAGCTGCCATTCCAAGTACCCACAGACCGACCAACATCAGGTCTGCAACCTTGGTTTATCCCAACCACCGGGAAGAAGACTGAGGCCTACAAATCATTTTGCTCAAAAAACTTTTTGGGATCCAAGAGCACGCTGCAGAGAAATCCAGCGTCGAGACTTCCAAGAAGAATCTGAGCTCTTGGCTCAAGATGTCGACAGGAATAATAGATCTTTGAGGCCTCTGCTGCTGAAGAAGAGACCGATTCAGATGTTGACACCGATCTCACTCCTGGTCAGCATACCGTGAGCACCAGCAACCCAGTCCTCACACGTAAAACACTCGGCACTGATCGTGCAAAAATGCCTGGCCATCAGTTTGCCGAAACCCTCCACCTCTGCACAGTCTTGGGCTCCGGCCCTTTTCGGGACCCACTATTTTGGTACCAAAACATCTCTGCACTATAAACTTCAAAAAGAGCACCTAAGGACACTGCCTCTACTGTACTCAATCCTCCATAAGATGGAGAAGCTTGATGCCAAGCAAATACATATTCACCCTACTGGACATATCCTGGCTGAAGCATTGGTCCTAGCAACAGGTTCATCGCCACACAAGCAACAACTCTCCTTTGGGGATGCATTTGATCAGCCTGTACCACCTAAGAAAGCAAAGACTGATAAAGCAACCAGTCCTTTACTTCCTCTCCCTCCTCCACTACTGCCTAGCCTCCCTCCTTTATTTTCACCCTCTCCTTCACATCCACAGGGTGACCCACTTGATATCACCCCCTCAAGGGTTTCCACATCGGGAGCGAGACACTGAAGACTATCTTTGACGTACCAGACCTTGGGTCAGCATGTGACGTGGACCCTCCAGGGGACGCAGATCCAGATCCCAGCTAGGCACTCCCCTCATGAGGACATCACCTATCAGGAGCTTGTCAGGGCTGTTGTATACCATCAGGTACCCTTACATTAGGAACCCTTAAAAGAGGATTTCCTCTGAGACCCTCTCCACAATGAATAGGGTGGACCAGTACCTCCCTATGCTCAAGGGTATGCTTTGCCATACATTTTTAACCCCTTCGCTGCTAGGCCTTTCCCCCCCGTGCTAAGCTTTTTTTTTTTTTTTTTAGCATTTGGGGTAGTTCGCGCTTAGGCCCATGTAACTTTTTGACCACATAAGGTATCCACGCCAAATTTGCGTCCTTTTCTTCCAACATCATGGGGAGTACCCAGGGTTTGTGGCTTCCCCTGGAGGGGACCCAGAAATTAGCCAAAATACAGCTAAATTTTGTTTTTTTTGGGAAAAATGCGAAAAAAAAGGGCTACAGATGAGAGCGTCTGGTTATTTCCCTGCAAATGGTATCAAAAAAGGGGTTGTGGTGCTGAAATCAGTCTTCCCAGCTTTCAGGGACAAGCAGACTTTTGTCAGAAAAACAATTTTTTACAGTTTTGGCATTTTTCTGGGACATTGCCTATTTTTGCTTTTTTTGTGCTTTTAACCTCCTTCCAGTTAATGGTAGAAATGGGTATGAAAGCAATAATGGATCCTAGAAAGCTATACATTTTGGAAAAGTGGACATAATTCTGAATTCAGCAAGGGGTCATTTGTGTAGATCCTTCAAGGTTTCTTTATAGAAACTAACGGTTAAATATAGGAACAAATGAAAATTAGTTGAAAAAAACAGCCTTTTGTGTCAACGTTTTCACCTGTAACTTCTTCTAATTATGACAGCTCTTTGAAAGCAATATACCATTACATCTGCTGGACCTTACTGGTTGTGGGGATATATAGGACTTGTAGGTTCACCAAGAACCCGACGAACCCAGAGCCAAAAACTGAGCAGCGACTTGCAATGGTTTTTTTATTATGTACCGGGTATATAGCAATTATTCTGGGAAAATGTATACATGGAAAAATCGGTATGAAAGACACCTTTGTATTTCTGAAATGGGAACAAAATATAGAGTTTAGAAACAGTAGATATTTGCACATTTCCGAAATTGGGAATACTCATACTAGCATGAGAATTATTTTCAAAATTACTTTTATACACATTGTCTTTCATTTGGAAGGCAGACATGCATCGAAAGTCAATAGGTAATAACAGTTGCTTTACAAATCTGAATTACCCCAAGTCTCCTGATGCACAAGTTACTAACTTGTGTAACGATATATCTGTAAGAGACAGTAGTTAGTGACAGATTCCTTACCTTAGAATATCCCCAGGCGTCAGGCTGGATCCGGAAAGTTTTTGCGTAGCAGTACCCTTGCGCGTCGGTAGGCGGCGGCGTCGTGCGGCTCCGAGTCCGCGTCGTGATCGCCGGGATGACGTCGCGGGCAGTACTTAGACGCCGCCCCTGCGCGCTGACGTCAGTTCTGTACACGACTTTCCGCGCCAGGAACGCAGAGCCATGCAAGAAGCTGACATAGGTGTCTGAAAAATACTAGGGCCCTGAAAGGGATGTCCTTAACCCTAGAAATCAGTTCGCAGAACGGGGAGGATGGGTGGGGCGGTAAGGAATCTGTCACTAACTACTGTCTCTTACAGATATATCGTTACACAAGTTAGTAACTTGTGCATCTGAAAGAGACACGTTAGTGACAGATTTCTTACCTTAGAATAGATACCCCGGTGGTGGGTCTGCGGACAAAGATCAGACAAGGAAGTCCCGGAGGACAGACCGGCCAAAAAAGCCGTCCCTCCGGACCTGGCTGTCAAGGCAGTAATGCTTGGTAAACGTGTGCAGCGAGGCCCACGTAGCTGCCTGACATATATCCTGCAGCGGAACACCGCGGCCTAAAGCCGTGGTAGCAGCCGTTGCCCTGGTGGAATGGGCACGCAGCCCAACAGGAGGCTCCTTCTTAGCCAAAGAATAGCAGGCTTTGATACACAAGGTGACCCAGCGGGAGATGGTTCTCTTGTGCACCGCCCGACCTTTTTTGGCACCCAAGTAGCCAACAAAGAGCTGGTCATCCACCCAGAAGTGTTGTGTGCGGTTGATATAAAAGGAAAGCGCACGTTTTGGGTCCAGACGGTGGATCCTCTCTTCCTCTCTGGAAGGATGCGGAGGCGGAAAGAAGGTGGGCAAAGTGATGGTCTGCCCAATGTGGAAGGCAGTAACCACCTTTGGCAAGAAGGACGGACGCGTCCTAAGAACAACCTTGTCTGGATGGACAGGCAGAAAGGGAGGTTTGCATGATAGAGCCTGGAGCTCACTCACCCGCCGAGCGGAGGTGATGGCCACCAGAAAGGCTGTCTTCAAAGTAAGAAGACGAAGAGGACAGTTATGTAGAGGCTCAAAGGGAGCGCACATTAAAAAGGTAAGAACCAAGTTTAAGTCCCACTGAGGCATGACAAACGGAACAAGAGGGAAGAGGTGTGTAATGCCTTTTAGAAACCTGTTAACAGGGGACTTAAAGAGAGCTGATCAGGGAGCCTGAGGAAGGCCGAGATTGCACAAAGATAGCCCTTGATGGTACCCAGGGCAGAACCCTGTTGGGCCAGAGAAAGAAGGAACAGAAGAACCTCAAAGAGGGGCAGAGAGGGGATTCACGGCCTTTGCTGTGCACCATGCCACAAACTTGTTCCACCTGCAGGCATCTACCACCTTAGTGGAGGGACGCCTGGCTGCCAGAATCACATCACAAACTTCGGGAGGCAAGTCGAAAGGAATCAACTGCCGCCGCTCAATCTCCACGCAAGCAGGTGGAGGCTGGACAGGTTCGGGTGGAGGACCGTCCCCTGCTGCTGCGACAGAAGATCCTCCCGAAGAGGCAGACGGATCGGGGGATCGACGCTCATACTGAGTAGCTCGGGATACCAAACTCTTCGAGCCCAGTCCGGAGCCACAAGGATGACTTGGGCCCGGTCGCGCCGAATCTTCTTCAACACTCTGGGTAGAAGTGGTATAGGTGGAAAAGCGTACAACAGACTGCAACTCAACTCGCAACGAAAAGCGTCGCCGAGCGAGTGCCGCCTTGGAAATTCCAACGCGCAGAACTGCTGACATTGCGCGTTCTCTTCGGTGGCGAACAGATCTAAACAAGGCTCTCCCCCACTGTAGAAAGAGTCCTTGCGCCACTTCCGAGTGAAGATGCCATTCGTGATCCATCATGCACCTGCGGCTGAGTTCGTCCGCCCTGGCGTTCAGGGAACCTGCCAGGTGTTGAACCATCAGGAATATGCCCTGATGTTCCAGCCATGTCCAGAGGCGCAGAGCCTCCTGACATACGGTCCACGACCCCACCCTTCCTTGTTTGTTGCAGTACCACATGGCGGTGGTGTTGTCTGTGAACACCTGCACTACCTTCCCTTTGACAGAGGGAAGGAATGCCTTGAGTGCAAGTTGGATCGCCCGGAGCTCCAGAAGGTTGATATGGAGCCGGGACTCCACCGGAGACCAGAGGCCTCTGATCTCCGCCTCTCCCATGTGACCGCCCCATCCCAGAAGGGACGTGTCCGTCACGACTGTGCTCTGGCTGGGGAAGGGAGAGGGATCTGCCCATGACCCATTGCCGGTTCGAGAGCCACCACTGCAACTGTTTTGCAGTCCCCTCCGAGATCTGGACGTGATCGGACAGGTTGCCCTGGTGCTGCGCCCACTGGAACTTCAGGTCCCACTGCAGAGCCCGCATATGCCATCTGGCATGATCGACCATCAGGATGCAGGAGGCCATGAGGCCCAGCAGCCTCAGGGTCATCCGTACCGAAACCCAGGATAGAGGCTGAAAGATCGGAATCATAGCCTGAATATCCTGGACTCGCCGTTCGGGAGGATAGCCCGAAACTGCGTCGTGTCCAGAACTGCTCCGATGAAAAGGAGCTGTGGGGAAGGAATCAGGTGAGACTTCGGCACATTGATGGAGAACCCCAGCGAGTGCAGGAGTTCGGCCGTAGTCTGGAGGTGGAAGACGACTGCCTGGGACGAGCCCACCTTCAGCAGCCAGTCGTCGAGGTAGGGAAGACTGGAACCCCTGCCCGGCGCAGATGAGCTGCGACCACCGCCATCACTTTCGTGAACACCCGAGGGGCACTTGTGAGGCCAAAGGGAGCACAGTGAATTGAAAATGCTCGAGGCCCACCATGAACCGCAGGTAACGCCGGTGGGCCGGCAGGACGGGGATGTGGAAATAAGCGTCCTGCAAGTCCAACGCTACCATCCAGGGTCGAGGGCAGTCAAGACCTGAGCTAAGGTGAGCATCTTGAACTTCTCCTTCCGGAGGAAGCGATTGACGTTCCGGAGGTCCAAGATAGGACGCATGTCCACCTTGTCCTTTTTGGGCACCAGAAAGTAGTGGGAGTAGCAACCACGTCCTACTTCTGGGGTCGGAACGCGCTCGATGGCCCTCTTGGCCAAGAGGGCCGTAACTTCCTTCTGAAGAAGCACCAAGTGATCCCCTGACATGCAGTGGAATTGAGGTGGCATGGCTGGGGGGGTGGTCTCGAAGGGGAGGGAGTAGCCCCTTCGGACAATGTCCAAGACCCACCTGTCCGAGGTGATGGCACGCCAGTGGTGAAGGTGATGGCGGACCCTGCCCCCTACTGGCGTGCTGTGCACCTGAAAAGGACTAGGGGGGGCTTGGAGGCCGCGGACGGGGCGGGGTTGGTGGCCTGACCCGCACGCTGGTTGCCCGATCCGCCATGGCGGAAGCCACGTCCTTGGCCACGCGAAGACGCTTGCTGCACGGGCCGGTGGCTGGGCAGCGGACGTGACTGGGCGCCTCTTCCGTGGCCACGAAAGGGGCGAAAAGCAAATGGCTGCGGAGGGCGTACAGCAGAAAGGCCCAGTGACTTGGCCGTAGCCCGTGAGTCCTTAAAACGCTCCAGCGCATGGTCTGCCTTGTTTCCAAAAAGACCGACCCCATCAAAGGGCATGTCCATAAGTGTTCTGGACATCACCCGAGAAACCAGTGGTTCTCAGCCAGGCGTGACTGCGCAGCGCCACTGTCGTTGCAATAGACCTACCCAGCGAGTCGGCGGTATCAAGGCCACATCGAATGGTGAATTTAGCCGCATCTCTTCCTTCCGCAATGGCGCGGGAAAGCAGTGTCTGGACCTCCTCAGGACACTGGGGCAAAGCTTGCGCCACCGAGTCCCACAAAGAGTGGGAATATCGGCCCAAAAGGCAAGTGGTGTTGACAGACCGCAAGCCAGCACTGGAGGAAGAAAAGACCTTCTTCCCAAATTGATCCAGGCGTTTGGATTCCTTATCCGGAGGAGCGGTAGGGAAGGCGGTTTGGGAAGCAGAGGCTTGGACAACCAAGCTCTCAGGAGTGGGGTGTTGGGAGAGGAACAGGGGGTCGCCCGGGGCGATGGTGTCGGGCCACGTTCCTATCCACAGGAGCCCCCTGTGGCGGGCTTGGACCAGGTGCCCAAAAGAACATCGGAAAGTGCGTCGTTAAACGGCAGCAGTGGCTCCGAGGAGGTAGCCGCCGGCTGAAGCACTTCCGTCAGGAGGTTAGTCCTGACGGCCACTGTAGGCAATTGGAGGTGTAAGGCCCCAGCTGCTCTACGCAACACCGTTGCAAAATTTGCTCCCTCCTCCGTTGCTACGGAAGGAGGAGACGGCATGCCAGGGTCAGGGGAGGTGTCCAGCCCACTGGCATCCCCAAGTTCCTCAGCCCAGTCCTGTTCGTACTCACACTGCTGTGTGAGAGGGTCCTCCGACCCCTCCCAGTCCTCTTCGTCCTCCTCGGGTTCAAAATATGGAGAAGGAGGGACATGCGGGACCCAAGGTCTCAACTGCGTCGGAGCCGGCGTCGAGCGGCGCTGGTCCGGCGCCGTGTCCGGATCGAACCGGGGAACGACGCCGCCCGGAGCCCCGGGCGGCGTCTGGAACGGCACCAGAGACATTGGCGCCGGCGGAGGTGTAGTTAGGTCAACCGGCATCGATGGGGGTTGCGGCAGCACCGGAGCCGGGATTGGGGCCGGGACCGAGGCAGGTGTGACAGGCGGCGCCGGGACCGGAGTCGTCGTCGGCGCCGCCGGGGAAACCCCATCAGGGCCCGCAGGCGCACCGGAAGGACCTTGAGGCCCGAAGAGGCGGGCCATGGCCGACAGGAATTCCTGTATCTCGGCCGGAGTCACCCCCGAACCCGGGAAGGACGGGTAATGCAGGGACGGTGCCGACAGGAGCCTTAGCCGAGTCGCGAGACCGGCGAGGCGAAGTCGTGGAGCGATGACGCTTTTTAGACTTTTTGTGCTTCGACTTACCGGAGGAGTGCGAAGACTTGGACCCCGACGACCGATGAGGACTCCGCGACCGGCCCCTCGACCTCTCACGTGACTGGGGCCTGGTGTGGCGCGGAGCCGACTGCCGGACCTCGAGGAGCTTTCGAGACCGCTCTCGCAAAGCCTTTGAGTTCAAGGCCCGGCAGTTGGGGCACGACTTCGTGTCGTGGTCACGGCCGAGACAGTAGAGACACTCTAAATGCGGGTCTGTGATCGACATCATACGACCACAGACGTCGCAGGGCTTGAAGCCGGGCATCCCTACCGACACCTTCGGAGTAGGAGACTCGTAGAGAAAGACAGTGAAAAAATCACCAAAAAGATAGTCAAAAAATGACTAGGGCACTGCTCTTCCCAGATCTGCGCTTACTGGCGCGGAAGAACTGACGTCAGCGCGCAGGGGCGGCGTCTAAGTACTGCCCGCGACGTCATCCCGGCGATCACGACGTTGACGACGGACGCGGAGCCGCACGACGCCGCCTACCGACGCGCAAGGGTACTGCTACGCAAAAACTTTCCGGATCCAGCCTGACGCCTGTGGATATTCTAAGGTAAGGAATCTGTCACTAACGTGTCTTTTTCAGATAAAAATGGTACCTCACTTGTGTGGGTAGGCACAGTGCCCACGACAGGAAACGGCTCACAACGCAACGTGAACACACCACATTTTCACAATGAAAAATTACCCTTTTTTTGCAAAGTGCCTAGCTGTAGTTTCTGATGGATACATCTGCCTGTGGATTCCTCACCTCATGAATATCCCCTGCGCCAGCATTCCTCGGAAATTTTTCATAGCTCTCCGCGCTGACGAGGTCATCATGGCTCCGCACGCGGCTCCACATGACGTCACCGGAGCCATAAGAAGACCACGTCGGCGTGATGACATCAGTTCCCTTTTTTTCTGCGCTGTCTACGCTAACAGATTTTCTGGGACTCTCCTATCTTTCTACGGTTACTTTGTTTCGAGACTTTATTTGTTTCTCTTTTCGACATGTCTGCTCAAAGGAAGTCAGGCTTCAAGCCTTGTAAGGAATGCGGAGGTCACATGTCGATCACTGACCCGCCTGATGACTGCCTTTGGTGTCTTTCGAGTGATCACGACGTCGAGGGCTGCTCTTCTTGCAGGAAGATGAACCCGAAGGCGTTGAAGGAAAGAGAGGCTAAGCTCTACATGTCCAAGGTGAGAAAGGAGAAAAGGGGTCGTAAACGATCGAAGTCGGAGTCATCGACTTCGCATGGATCGAAGAGAAGGCACAAGAAGAAGAGGCATGGGTCTCGGCGTCGTTCGTCGAAGCCTCGAGCTTCGAAGTCGCCTTCCCCGGCTCCTCGACGTCGTGTCAAAGACTGTTTCTCCTTCTCCTTCCGAGTCTCCACGGATGTCTCTGGACCGGTCGCCTTATGTGGGCACGCCGGCGCAGTCTCCGGCGTCGGTGGATTCTCCGGCTCCGGATGGTGCATCGAATCCAGTGGATGATGTGACTCCTGCTGCTCCTGTGGCTCCAGTGGCCCCGACTCCGGAGGTCCCTCTTTCGGAGGTAGAACTGGCGCAGTATCCTTCGTTCCCGGCGCCAGGTTCAGATCCATCGCAGTTCTTGAACGCGATGTATGGCGTTTTTGCCAGAGCCACTTGCCCCTCTGGAGCACCTTCGGGTCCCATGGGCCCGTTGGCATTTAATTTGGGTGTGCCACAGCATTATCCTCCGGCCCCCTATATGCCAATGGTGCCGTCTTGGCAGTTTCCGGCGCCGAAGATGTCGACGCCGTATGGTCAGTCCCCGGCTCCATCTGGCGTCCTTTCTTCTCGAGTTTGTTCGGCGTGGGTTGCTGTCACGGATCCGACGCCGCGGATGGCGCCGTCGACGCCGCAGCCGAGGATGCGTTCTAGAAGGGAGGCTCAAAGGTTAAATGAGGAGGAGCAGTATTAATCTGGTGACATGGAAGAAGGTGAAATAAATGAGTCTGAGGACTTGTTTGAAGACTTGTGTGAGGCAAGTGTTTTGGATGTCACCAGAAGTGGATTTTGCTTCGCAGAAGGCTTCTCCTTCAAAGGATGTTGCTCCTTATCATGTCGTGATTAGGAAGGCAGCTGAACTGTTGGATTTACTGCTTCCAATGGCTGAATACAAGCCAAATCTTCTCACAGAGGTTCTTCATTCTCCTTCCTCTGTAGTTGAGCCCCTCTTGCCTTTCAATGATGCCCTGACGGAGCCAATTCTGGAGGTGTGGAGTAATCCCCTTACTGCTCCTGCAGTTTCTAGATCTGTCTCTAGAAGATATAGACCAGCACCAGGGGACCTTGAATTTCTTTCTTCAACAGTCCCCTCAGAGTTTGGTTGTTCAAGCTTCATGCTCAAAGCAGTCTGTGGGTTCATTTCCTCAAGCACCAGCTGACAGATTCAAAAAAGCTTGAGCAGTCTGCAAAGAAAGTTTTTTCGTCAGCTAGTATGGCTTTAAAATCCACCAACGCGACTTGTCTGTTGGGCAGATACATTCACCCCCTTATGGACTCTGCCAAGCGGATTCTCCCTAAATTATCTGAGGAAGATCGGGGTAATTTAAATGAAGTCTTGGCGGACTCTCAAGCGGCTGCTCACCAAGTAATAGTCGGGACTGGACACTGCAGATTCGGTGGCAAGGGTGATGGGCTCATCTGTTGCTACTAGGAGACATGCATGGTTGAGGTCTTCGGGTTTTTCACCGGATGTCCAAGCTGCTCTTTTGGATCTTCCCTTTGACGGCTCTAAGCTTTTTGGGGAAAAAGCTGACTCTGCGTTGCAGAAATTTAAGGACAGCAAGGCCACGGCGAAATCCTTGGGTTTACAGCCTCAGTCAAGGGGCTATGGATACAAAAGGTACCGTGAGTTTGGGAAATCTTCCTTTCGTTCCCGTCAGCCTCAGCAGCAGCAAAACCCTCTGTATAAATCCTACAGAGGTCGCTTTCGTGGAGCTGGACGACATCCCTCTTCCTCCTCCTCTTCTACCTCCCCAACCCCTCCCGGTAATGCAGCAAAGCAGCCCTATATCCGCCATCCTGGATCATGTGGGTCCTGTGGGAGGTCGGCTTACTCATTTTCTACAAGATTGGAAACTAATAACTTCGGACCTTTGGGTTCTAGATCTTGTAGAAAATGGGTATGCTCTTCCCTTCAGGGAATTTCCCCCGCCTTACCCTCCTTGTCAGAAGTTTTGCACAGAGGATCATTTACTGCTCCTTCAGAAGGAGGTTTATCCTGTTACAAAAAGGTGCAATAGAGGTGGTTCCGGAGCAGGAGAGGGGTCAGGGGTGCTACTCCCGGTATTTCCTGATCCCCAAGAAGGATGGCAGGTTACGTCCCATCCTGGACCTCAGAATCTTGAATCTGTTTCTCAAACAGGAGAGGTTCAAGATGCTAACTCTAGCACAGGTTCTTCAGGCGCTGCAGCAAGAGGACTGGATGGTGTCCATCGACTTGCAGGATGCGTATTTCCACATTCCCATCCTGAAGTCACACAGGAAGTATCTCCGTTTCACGGTTGGGTCGCAACACTACCAGTTTGCGGTCCTTCTGTTTGGTCTTACTACCGCACCTCAAGTCTTCACCAAGGTGATGGTGGTGGTGGCAGCTCATCTCAGAAGGTTGGGGATTCCAGTTTTCCCCTACCTGGACGACTGGCTGTTAAAGGCAAAGTCTCCGGAGATGGTGAGTCATCCCTTGCAGGTTACAGCCCAGCTGTTATACAAATTGGGTTTTTCGATAAATGTACCCAAGTCTCACCTGGTGCCCTCTCAGCGCAACCTGTTTATAAGGGCAGTACTGGACACCACTGTGTGTCGAGCTTTTCCACCTCCGCAAAGGATTCTCGACATTCAGGAAATGATCCCTTTGTTTCACAATGGAGCGGTTGTTCCAGTTCTGAAGGTCCTTCGCCTGCTCGGTCTGTTCGCTTCCTGCATCCTGCTGGTCACAAATGCACGCTGGCACATGAGGGCACTCCAGTGGTGCCTCCGCAGACAGTGGTATCAGCACAACGGAGATCTCAGGGAGTCTGTGAGGATCTCCAGAGAAGCTGCAGCGGATCTGTCTTGGTGGAGAGTGGAGGGCAATGTGTCTCAAGGAAAGCCTTTCCACTTTCCTCCATCGGTGGCCATGGTGATAACGGATGCCTCTACCCTAGGGTGGGGTGCACATCTGGGGGATCTGGAGATCAAGGGTCTTTGGTCTCCAGAGGAAAGGTTGTTTCACATCAACCTTCTGGAATTGCGGGCGATACGTTTGGCGCTCAAGGCCTTTCTCCCTTCCCTTCGCGGTCCGTCGGTTCAGGTCCTGACGGACAACACTGCCGCAATGTGGTATGTCAACAAGCAGGGAGGAGTGGGTCGTACCGTCTCTGCAGAGAGGCTTTGCGGCTCTGGACCTGGGCACAGGATCATCGGATTTGCTTGATGGCGAATCATCTGGCTGGGGTGCTGTGCGTGCGGACAGTCTGTCGACAGTTCTCCGCCGACCACGAGTGGAGGCTTCATCCAGAGGTTGTTCGACATCTTCCGGATGTGGGAACTCCTCAGGTGGACCTGTTTGCCACTCTAGAGAACATGCACTGCCCGTCATTCTGCAGTCTCCAGTTTCCAAGGCAGGGAGCGTTGGGGGACGCGTTTCAGTTGAGTTGGAGCTCACAACTCCTTTACGCGTTTCCTCCCATACCCTTGATTCCTCGGGTTCTGAGGAAGATTCCCCAAGACCGGGCTCAAGTTATATTGATCGCCCCGGATTGGCCGAGAAGGGTGTGGTTCACGGACCTTCTTCACCTCTCGTTGTACCCTCCGCTCCGTCTCCCTCTCAGGGTAGACCTCTCTCAGATGGAGGGGCAAGTTCAACACCCCCACCTCCAGAGCCTGCACCTTCCTGCCTGGAGATTGAGCGGGGCAACTTGAATTCTTTTTCTCTCCCGCCTGACGTGGTGGACGTTATACTATCGGCCAGGCGACACTCCACCAAGTCTGTCTATTCTTACAGGTGGTCTAAAATTGTTAAGTGGTGCGGAGAGAGATCTATTGATCCCTTAAAAGCCCATCTTTCGGATATTCTTTGTTTTTCCCTTCTTTTGGCCCAGCAGGGTTGTGCTGTGGCCACTGTTAAGGGGTATTTGTCGGCATTGTCGGCATTTTTGTGTTTACCTGATCAGCCTTCTTTATTTAAGTCTCCTATAGTCTTAAGATTTATTAAGGGGCTGACAAACATGTTTCCTCCCACTCCTTTTATTATGCCCCAGTGGGATTTGAATCTGGTGTCTTTTTTAATGGGTTCAACGTTCGAACCTATGCATAGTTGTCCGTTGAGACTTTTGACTTTTAAAATGATCTTTCTGTTGGCTATCACTTCGGCTAGGAGGGTGAGTGAGCTCCAAGCTCTTTCCTGTAAACCTCCTTTTCTGACCATACATGCTGAAAGGTTGGTACTTAGGACCAGGGCTGCTTTTCTGCCTAAGGTGGTGACTCCTTTCCACCTAGGTCAGTCTATTACCCTTCCTACTTTCTATCCTCCCCCTCATCCATCCAAGGAGGAAGAGAGGCTTCATCGTTTGGATCCAAAGAGGGCGATTAGCTTTTATTTGGACAGAACGAAGGACTTTCGCCAAGATGACCAGCTCTTTGTTGGATATGCTGGTCGCATGAAGGGCAAGGCGGTGCACAAGCGTGCTTTATCCAGGTGGATCATCTTATGCATCAAGATATGCTACTCCCTGGCTGGTAAGGAGCCTCCTGTAGGCATTAGAGCTCATTCTACCAGGGCTAAATAGTCTACTTCTGCCTTGTCTAGAGGTGTTCCTGTGTTGGACATATGTAAGGCGGCAACTTGGGCCTCCCTCCACACTTTCGCGAAGCACTACTGCTTAGATTCCAAGTTGAGGAGGGAGGGCCATTTTGCTCGCTCTGTTTAACAGGACTTTTTGGTATAGAAGGGTGGACACCCTCCTCCGGGTGAGGTACTGCTATGGGATTCTATTCATAAGGTGAGGAATCCACAGGCAGATGTATCGATCAGAAGAACAAGTTACTTGCCTTCGGTAACGCTTTTTCTGGTGGATACAGTATCTGCCTGTGGATTCCTCACAGACCCACCCACCTCCCCGTTGTCCACCCTTTTATGCCATAAAAGATGAGGTATTAGTTTTTTGATGTACTCAAGACCTTGTTACCTCTATTGTTTTATTGTTGTCTTGTTTGAAATTCAAGCTTTCTCATTTTATTATACACTAAGTGTATTTGTGTGAATTCTGTATACTTGGTATGCATTGTCTCTGGTTGGTTCGCCCGTTTTGCCTCGGTGGCATGGAAAAAATGGGTGGAACTGACGTCATCACGCCGACGTGGTCTTATGGCTCCGGTGACGTCATGCGGAGCCGCATGCGGAGCCATGATGCCATGACGACCTCGTCGGCGCGGAGAGCTATGAAAAATTTCCGAGGAATGCTGGCGCAGGGAATATTCATAAGGTGAGGAATCCACAGGCAGATACTGTATCCACCAGAAAAAGCGTTACCGAAGGTAAGTAACGTGTTCTTTTGAACCCTAGCTCTGCCGGCACTTGGGGAAACCTAGCAAACCTATACATTTTTGAAAACTAGACACCCAGGAGAATCCAGGATGGGGTGACTTGACCGCCTCTCACCAGGTTCTGTTACCCAGAATCCCTTGCAAACCTAAAAAATTGTCAACAAACCCACATTTTCGTAGTGGAAAGTTTTGGAATCTGCGTGGATCCACAAATTTCCACCCACCCCGCGTTCCCCAAAGTCTTCTGAGAAAAACGGTACCTCACTTGTGTGGGTAGGCCTAGTGCCTGCGACAGGAAACGGCGCAAAACGCAACGTGGACACACCACAATTTGACAGTGAAAAATGACCCTTTTATGGCAAAGTGCCTAGCTGTAGTTTTTGAACCCTAGCTCTGCCGGCACCTAGGGAGACCTAGCAAACCTATACATTTTTGAAAACTAGACACCCAGGGGAATACAGGATGGGGTGACTTGACTGCCTCTCACCAGGTTCTGTTACCCAGAATCCCTTGCAGACCTAACAAATTGTCAAAAAAAACAAATTTTTCCTCTAATTTCTGCGGTGGAAAGTTCTGAAATCTGCGTGGATCCACAAATTTCCACCCCGCGTTCCCCAAAGTCTTCTGAGAAAAATGGTACCTCACTTGCGTGGGTGGGTCAAGGACCCGTGACGGGCAAGGGCCCAAAACCTATTGAGGCGACATCAAAATTACCCATCACAAACCAACCTGGTTTTGCAAGGGGGGTCCCATGAGCTTTTGGCCCTGGGCTCGGCGACTATCTAGGGAAACCTACCAAACCCACACATTTCTGGAAACTAGACACCCGGGGGAGTGCAGCGAGGTATGGCTTGCGTGGGTCCCCTAATGGTTTCCTACCCACAATCCCCTGCAAAGCTCAAATTTAGCTGAAAAAAATCACTTTTTTTCTGAAATTTGTGTGTGGGAAAGTTCTGGAATCTACGTGGATCCACAAATTTCCTCCCACCCAGCGTTCTCCAAGGTCTCCCGATAAAAATGATACCTCACTCGCGTGGGTGGGTCAAGTACCCACGCCAGGCAAGGGCCCAAAACCTATTGAGGCGACATCAAAATTACCTATCACAAAACCTGG
Organism: Calotriton arnoldi; assembly: GCA_963921515.1. Classification (NCBI taxonomy): domain Eukaryota; kingdom Metazoa; phylum Chordata; class Amphibia; order Caudata; family Salamandridae; genus Calotriton; species Calotriton arnoldi. The sequence goes on from CAWUFW010004072.1 coordinate 1,482,396, forward strand.
TTTTGCAAGTGGGGTCCCATGAGTTTTTTGGCCCCGGGCTCGGCGGCCATCTAGGGAAACCTACCAAACCCACACATTTCTGAAAACTAGACACCCGGGGGAGTCCAGCGAGGTATGGCTTGCGTGGGTCCCCTAACGTTTTCCTACCCGGAACCCCCTGCAAACCTCAAATTTAGCTGAAAAATCACTTTTTTTCATACATTTTTGCATGGGATCACCGTGCACGGCACAAATGTCCTACCACCCAGCGTTCCCTGTTCTCCCGAGTAAAATGATACCTCACTTGTGTGGGTGGGCCAAAGGCCTGTGACTAGGAAGAGCCCAAAACATAGGGATTTAGAGTATAGCACCGAGAATTCTAAGCGCTACATTTTTAAAAAAATACGTTTTTAGCCAGTTCTGCTTTGAACACCCACACAAGTGAGGTATCATTTTACTCGGGAGAACAATGGGAATGCTGGGTGGTAGGACATTTGTGCCGGCACGGTGATCCCATGCACAAATATGTGGAAACATTTTTTTTAGCTAAATTTGAGGTTTGCAGGGGATTCTGGGTAGGTTGTTTTGTGATGGGTAATTTTGATGTCGCCTCAATAGGTTTTGGGCCCTTGCCTGTTGCGGGTACTTGACCCACCCACGCGGGTGAGGTATCATTTTTATCGGGAGACCTGGGGGAACGCTGGGTGTGAGGAAATTTGTGGATCCACATAGATTCCAGAACTTTCCCCCACAGAAATTTGAGAAAAAAGTGATTTTTTTTTTTCCAGCTAAATTTGAGGTTTGCAGGGGATTCTGGGTAGGAAAGTTAGGGACCCACGCAAGCCATACCTCGCTGGACTCCCCGGGTGTCTAGTTTTCAGAAATGTGTGGGTTTGGTAAGTTTCCCTAGATGGCCGCCGAGCCTGGGGCCAAAAACTCATGGGACCCCCCCTTGCAAAACCAGGTTGTTTTGTGATAGGTAATTTTGATGTCGCCTTAATAGGTTTTGGGCCCTTGCCTGTCGCGGGCACTAGGCCTACCCACGCAAGTGAGGTGCCATTTTTCTCGGAAAACTTTGGGGAACGCGGGGTGGGTGGAATTTTGTGGACCCACGCAGACTCCAGAACTTTCCACCACAGAAATGTGAGGAAAATGTGGTTTGTTTTTTTTTTACAAATTTTTAGGTTTGCAAGGGATTCTGGGTAACAGAACCTGGTGAGAGCCAGTCAAGTCACCCCATCCTGGATTCCCCTGGGTGTCTAGTTTTCAAAAATGTATAGGTTTGCTAGATTTCCCTAGGTGCCGGCAGAGCTAGGGTTCATAATCTACAGCTAGGCACTTTGCCAAAAAAGGGTCAGTTTTCACTGTGAAAATGTGGTGTCCATGTTGCGTTTTGGGCCGTTTCCTGTCGCGTGCACTAGGCCTACCCACGCAAGTGAGGTACCATTTTTCTCGGAAGACTTTGGAGAACGCGGGGTGGGTGGAATTGTGTGGATCCACGCAGATTCCAGAACTTTCCACCACAGAAATTTGAGGGAAATGTGGGTTTTTTGACACATCTGTAAGTTTGCAAGGGATTCTGGGTAACAGAACCTGGTGAGAGCCAGACAAGTCACCCCATTCTGTATTCCCCTGGGTGTCTAGTTTTCAAAAATGTACAGGTTTGCTAGGTTTCCCTATGTGCCAGCTGTGCTAGGGCCCAAAATCCACAGGTAGGCATATTGCTAAAAGCAAGTCCGTGCCTAGTCGGCTTTCTGCCACCCTGGGGGGGGATATCGGGGGGTGGGGTTGCTCCGATATGCCACCAAGTGGGGCAGAAACACTGGCTATTTTTTTGGGGGGTCGGGGCATTGGTATGCCCATTCTGGGCACCCTCTCCCCCCCCCCCCCCATGCATAAAAAAAGCCAATCGTTGGTGTCTAGTGGGTTTTTCCCCTCCCCCCCCCCCCCTGGGGGGGGCAGGTTGGGGGCTGCTGCCCCCATCTCCCACCCCAGGGGGGGCAGAAAGGCTGTAATTTTTGCAGGTGGGGACATTGGCATGCCTGTTTTGGGCAGCCCCCACCCGAATTAAAATTTGCCCCAAAAAATCCCTGGCGTCTAGTGGGCCTTTTTGCCCCCCCCGGGGGGAGGGGCATATTGGGGGCTACTGCCCCATCTGCCCCGCAGGGGGGGGGGCAGGAAGGCTGTAATTTTTGAGGGGGTGGGGGCATTGGCATGCCTGTTTTGGGCAGCCCCCACCCTAATTCAAATTTGCCCCAAAAAAATCCCTGGCATCTAGTGGGCTTTTTGCCCCCCCCGGCGGGGCAGATTGGGGGCTAATGCCCCCATTTACCCCAGGGGGGCAGAAAGTGCACTAGACACCAGGGATTTTTGGGCACATAATTAGGTGAGGGCTGCTCAAAACGGGCATGCCAATGCCCCCACCCTAATTAAAATTTGCCCCAAAAAATCCCTGGCGTCTAGTGGGCTTTCTGCCCCCCCGGGGGGGCATATTGGGGGCTACTGCCCACCAGGGGGGGACAAAGACTGTAATTTTTGCGGCCGGGGGGTGGGGGCATCGGCATCCCCATTTTGGGCAGCCTCCACCCTAATTTAATTTGGTCTTAAAAAATCCCTGGCGTATAGTGGGCTTTTTGCCCCCCCGGGGGCAGATTGGGGGCTACTGCCCCCATCTGCCCCCCAGGGGGGGAAAAAAGACTAAATGATACCAAATTTATTTGGGGGGAGCAAAGGCGCTTGCCCAAGGGGCTGCTCCCCCCTCCCTGGTGTCTAGTGGGTGGATCCCTGCTTGGGGATCGCCCTCCTGGGGCGATCCCCGCAGGATCCACTGAGGAGGGTAACATTGGAAAGGGAGATTCTCCCCTTTCCAATGATACCTCTCCCGTCTTTCTACGTGCCCGGGGGCTGAGATAGCCCCCTGAGCACATAGAAAGTGAAACTGAAATAAGCCTAAAGGCTCATTTCAATTTCGGTTTCTGTGCAATGACGACAGCGCGACGTGCGCGCTGATAGTCATTGCACACAAACCAGGGGGAGGGGGGGGTGCCTCGGGACCGGGGGAAGCTCTTCCCCAGCTCCCGAGGCTTTGGGGGTGAAAAGGAAATCCCTCTGGTGCCTGCACCAGAGGGATTTCCGGTGCGGTGTGCCATGACGGCCGGGAGCCGTCCTGAGCACACGCCTACCATGTCTCAGGACGGCTTCCGGCCGTCTTGAGCACGGAAGGGGTTAAAGACCCTGCACGAGCATGCATCGTTACTCCCAGGGTCGAAAAGAAGCACATGGCATTATCCTCAGACCCAGTTTACAGTAAAGAGCACATTCAACCAGATTCGCTAGTGGATTCCACTGCAAGGAAAAGGGCAAACTCATAACCACAAAGTGACCCCTCTCCCACCCCTGATAATGAAAGTAAACTTATTGACACGTCCGTTAAGAGTGGCTGCACAATTTGCCAACCACAGCGCATCGCTAATACACCAGGACTCCTCGCAAGATACGATTGTGCCCACTGGGATGAGATGGGAGGAGTACACAGAGAGGGCAATAGATAGTGGCTGAGGGCAAGCTCATCTATAATACTTCAACCAGATGTACCCTTGATTCCGCAGATACTGCCTCACAGGACATAAATACCAGTGTCCTAGTACACCGCCATGCTTGGCTACGTATATCTGGCTTTAAGCCTGAACTCCAGCAAACCCTTAATGCCCCTTTCGACTAGGAACATCTTTGACACACAGGTTGATGAGGCATTAGAGAAAATGAAAGGATACAGATGTCGCCAAATCCATGAGCGCACTTCAAACGCCAAATCCATGAGCGCACTTCAAACCCCAAATCCCTGTGACTCCTTTCACTGCTCTTCGTATAGAACTGCCTCCGAAACAGCATCAGAAACCTCTTCCTCCTACCACCGTGACCAGACTCATCGCTCATCTCCACGAGGATATTGCAAAGGCACATACAGGGAAATAATTTAAAGGGTAAAGGCAGAGGTTCCTCCCCTCGTGGCGCTTCCCCCACTTAACAGTGACTTCCTTCTCACCCCCGCCCTCCCCCAAAATCACACTACACCGGTCAGGGGAAGATTACAAAGCTTTCTTCAAAATTGGCAGTCCATAACATTGGACCAATGGGTATTGGACTTTGTCCAACATGGTTATTGTCTGGAACTCGTCAACAAACCTCCAAACATTCCATCTAGCACTCACAAGCTCTCTGGAACACCAAGCACTGATCACACAGGAAGCCCAAGCCTCCCTCATCAAAGAAGCATTAGAACACATACCTCTACAATGCCAAGGGTTCGGAGTATACTTCCTAATTTCCAAAAAGGATGGATCTCTACGGCCTTTATTGATCAAAGGCCTCTCAACCGTTACATCCTGTCAGAGCATTCTCATATGGCCACTCTACAAGACTTGATCCCTCTACTGCAACAAGGTGACTTTATCTCAGTCCTAGATTTGAAAGACTCCTACTTCGATATTCCAATACATCCTAATCATCACAGGTATCTAAGATTTGTTATCACAGGCAAACATTGCCAATTCAAAGTTCTCCTATTTGGAGTGGCAACAGCACCTTGAGTATTCACCAAGTGCCTACCAGTGGTAGCACTGCACTTACGCAGACAAAATATCCATGTCTTCCCTTATCTGGATGACTGACTCATCAAGGCCAGTACTCCGTCTATATGCTTACAGCACACTCAAAACACTATAGAGTTGCTACATCACCTTTGCTTCACCATCAGTTTCCAAAAGTTGCATTTTTAGCCTTTACAAATTCAACCATATCTGGGATAATCTATCCTGAACACACAGAAGTGACTAGCTTATCCCAATGCAGCCAGGATCCAGAGCTTCCAAACACAGCTACCACGTTTCCAACCAAATTAGTAATTGACAGAACTATCATGCGTCTCCCTGGGATGATGGCATCCTGCATAGCAATAATACCACATGCATGCCTGCACGTGTGTCCGGTTCAGGAATGTTTAGCACGACAATGGTCTCAGTCACAGGGTTACCTGGAAAATCTAGTGTTGGTAGACAGCCACACTCATCGCTCTTGACCATGGTGGAACACCACCTGACAAAAGTGTGGCCTTTCATTGACCTGGTTCCCCAAATCATCCTGACAACAGTAGTCGCTCACAGGCTGGGCTGCTTACTTACAAGATCTCACAGTTCAGAGTGTCGGGGACACCAAACACCAGGGGCTCTACATCAACTACCTAGATCTTCAACTGTTCACATAGCATTGAAAGCGTTGCTACTTCACTAGATCAGCAAAGTTGTCCTTGCCCGAACTGACGACAGCCATGTTTCATGAACAAAAAAGGTGGGGTATGGGGGGATGACACGCTCCAGTTATCACCCCTATCTCAGACCATTTGACGTTGGGCTCTATATCACAACATTAATGTCTTAGCGAACACCTTTCAGAAACAGACAACGACTTTTCCGACCTCCTCAGCAGGATGTGGCAACAAATCCACAAGTGGGAACTCCACCCCAAAGTCCTCCTCCCCTACTTTCACAAGTGGGGATTTCCACACATAGATCTGTTCGCAAACACAAAATGCCCAAGCTCGCATCCAGGTTCCCACACCCACTATCCAAAGGCAATGCTGTATGGATGAATTGGTCAGGGATATTTTCCTATGCTTTTCTGCCTCCCATTTCTGGTTCGGAAGCTCAGGCAAACATCCCTCACACTAATACTAGTAGCCCTGACATGGGCTACACAACCATGGTTCACAACACTACTTGACCTATCAGGTTCTGCACAAGAAGCTTCCCCCTCAAGCCGCAACTTCTCGCTCAGAACCATGGAGAAATGCAGCTCCCAAGCACCAAGTAACTGAACCTAGCAATTTCGCTCCCGAGGTCATAGAGTTCAGTTACCTAAACCTCCTACCTGGATGTGTGACCAGCCTTAAAGAAGCCTATAGAGCTATGACCAGGGTGTGCTATGCAGCCGAATGGAAAAGATCTATTTTACTGTTGTAATAACTGTATTGATCATTTGGCGCTGCTATGCAAAACTATACTTGTTACATTTGCAAATCTGTCGTTTGGCTTTTTCATCCATAAGACTACACTTAGCTGCAGTCAGAGCGACCTTCAATATTTGTCCTTAAAGTAGCAGTCATTAAAACCTTTATGGAGGGCCTCAAAAGAGTAATTCCATCTCGGATTGAACCAGCACAAACGTAGAATTTAAATAGTTTAACAAGACTTATGGGCCCACAATTTGAACCACTGCATAATTGTTCCCTGCAATTTGTCATGAAAAGTAGCTTTCCTTATAGCCATTACTTCACATAAGCTTGTTGGTGAGCTCCAGGCCTTAACCTTGTTGAAGCCATCTTTCTTATATGATACCAAATGCTTGAAGCTTTAGGCCCTGTTAAGTTGACATTAGAATCACTGCACAAGATGCTTGTACTTTTCCATGGTGCCTCAGTAAAACTGCTTTTGTAATGCAAGGCTTGCTCAAGAAAGATAAGAGAACAGAGGAAGATGCTAGCTTAGCCACAAGTATTTCAGCATATCACATTTAGAAATATTTCTGGTACGTGCTATGATGTTGCAAATTGTTACATGGGAAAGTACCAAGGCTAATACATTGCATTACAGTGGAAAGTCCCAGAAGCTGCCTACTTGAGACACGTGGTCAGCAACAGTATAATCTGAAAGAGACACGTTAGTGACAGATTCCTTACCTTAGAATATCCCCAGGCGTCAGGCTGGATCCGGAAAGTATTGCGTAGCAGTACCCCTGCGCGTCGGTAGGTGGCGTTGTGCGGCTCCGCGTCCGTCGTCGGCGTCGTGATCGCCGGGATGACATCGCGGCCAGTACTTAGGCGCCGCCCATGCGCGCTGGCGTCAGTTCTTTCTTTTTCCGCGCCAGTAAGCGCAGATCCGGATTGAGGAGTGCCCCAGTCATTTTTTGACTGAGTATTTTTTGTGACTTTTTGTCCAAGTTTTTCGAGTCGTTTTGACTCCAAGGTGTCAGTAGGGATGCCCGGCTTCAAGCCATGCGAGATCTGTAATCGCATGATGTCGATTACGGATCCGCACCAAGTGTGTCTCTTCTGCCTGGGGTGCGGCCACGACCCCCAGTTGTGCCCCGAGTGTCGGTCCCTCGCCCCAAAGGCTTTGCGAGAGTGGTCTCAAAAGCTTCTCAAGGCCCGGCACTCGGCTCCGCGCCGCTCGAGGTCCCGGTCCCGGGAGATGTCGAGGGGCCGGTCGCGGAGCCGTCGTCATTCGTCGGGGTCGAAGTCTTCGTCCTTTGGTAAGGCGAAGCACAAGAGGTCTAAGAAGCGTCGCTCTAAGACCTCCCCTCGCCGGTCTCACGACCTGGCCGAGGGTCCTGATGGTACCGCCCCGCGGCTCCGGGGGTACCCGCGCAGCCGACGCCGGCCTACCCGCCTGTTCCGGGTCCGACGTCGACTCCGGCCGAGATACAGGAGTTCCTGTCGGCCCTGGCTCGCATCTTCGGGCCTAAGGGTTACCCCGGTGTGCCTTCGGGCCCCAGTGGGAGTCCTCCCTCGGCACCACCACCGGCGGATCCGGCCCCGGTGTCTCCGGCGGCTCTGGCGCCGCAGGACCCCCTCGGATCCAGGCCTGGATCCCGGTCGACGCCGGTTGACCTAACGACACCTCCACCGGCGCCGACCTCACGGGTACCGTTCACGGCGCCGTCCGAGGCCCCGGGCGGCGCCGTCCCCAGGTTCTCCCCGGCACCGGACACGGAGCCAGATCGACGCCGATTCCGACGGGACCTTTCTTCCCTCATGTCCCTCCTCCATACTTTTCACCTGTTTTGGAGGACGAGGAGGACTGGGAGGGGTCGGTAGACCCTCACAGCTCAATGTGAGCCTTATCAGGACTGGGCTGAGGAACTGGGTGATGCCAGTGGTCTGGACACCTCTCCTGACCTTGGCATGCTGTCTCCTCCTTCCGTGGCTACGGAGGAGGGAGCAAGTTATGCAACGGTGTGGCGTAGGGCGGCCGAGGCCTTGCGCCTCGAGCTCCCTACGGTGGCTGTCAGGACTAACCTCCTGACGGAAGTGCTTCAGCCGGCGGCTACCTCTTCGGAGCCACTGCTGCCGTTTAATGACGCACTTTCGGACGTTCTTTTGGGCACCTGGTCCAGGCCCACCACAGGGGCTCCTGTGGACAGGAACATAGCCCGACGCCATCGCCCGGCCCTGGGCGACCCTCTGTTCCTCTCCCAACACCCCACCCCCGAGAGCTTAGTTGTCCAAGCCTCTACCTCTCAGAGCGCCTTCCCTACGGCTCCGCCGGATAGGGAATCCAAAAAACGGGACCAATTTGGGAAGAAGGTTTTTTCTTCCTCCAGTGCTGGCTTGCGGTCCGTGAACACCGCTTGCCTTTTGGGCCGTTACTCCCACTGGGGAGCGCAGGTGGCGCAGGTGCTGCTCAAGTGTCCTGAGGAGGTCCAGGCACTTCTCTCCCGTGCTATTGCAGACGGGAGAGACGCAGCGAAGTTCACTATCCGATGTGGCCTAGACACCGCAGACTCGCTAGGCAGATCGCTTGCTACGACAGTGGCGCTGCGCCGTCACGCCTGGCTGAGGACCACTGGTTTCTCGGGCGATGTCCAAAACACCCTTATGGACATGCCCTTTGATGGTATCCGCCTTTTTGGCAATAAGGCAGACAGCGCGCTGGAGCGCTTTAAGGACTCGCGGGCTACGGCCAAGTCCTTGGGCCTCTCCGCCTCGCGCCCTCCGCAGCAGTCTGCTTTTTGCCCCTTTCGTGGCCACGGAAGGGGCGCCCAGTCACGTCCACTGCCCAGCCACCGGCCTGCGCAGCAAGCGCCTTCGCGCGGCCGAGGACGTGGCTCCCGCCAAGGCGAGTCGGGTAACCAGCGAGCGGGTCAGGCCACCACCTCCGCCCCGTCCGCGGCCTCCAAACCCTTCTAGTCCACCCTTTCCAGTCCACAGCACGCCAGTGGGGGCCAGGGTCCGCCATCACCTTCCCCACTGGCGCACCATCACATCGGACAGGTGGGTTTTGGACATTGTCCGAAGGGGCTACTCCCTCCCCTTCGAGACTACCCCCCCAGCCATGCCACCTCAGCACCACCACATGTCGGGGGACCATTTGGTACTTCTTCGACAGGAAGTTGCGGCCCTCTTGGCCAAGGGGGCCATCGAGCGCATTCCGACCCCAGAAGTAGGGCGTGGTTGTTATTCCCACTACTTTCTGGTGCCCAAGACGGACAAGGAGGACATGCGTCCTATCTTGGACCTCCGGAACGTCAATCTCCTTCCTCCGGAAGGAGAAGTTCAAGATGCTCACCCTAGCTCAGGTCTTGACTGCCCTCAACCCTGGAGACTGGATGGTAGTGTTGGACTTGCAGGATGCATATTTTCACATCCCCGTCCTGCCGGCCCACCGGCGTTACCTACGGTTCACGGTAGGCCCGAGCACTTTCAGTTCACCGTGCTTCCCTTTGGCCTTACCAGCGCCCCTCGGGTGTTCACGAAGGTGATGGTGGTGGTCGCAGCTCATCTGCGCCGGGCAGGGGTTCCAGTCTCCCGTACCTCGACGACTGGTTGCTGAAGGCGGGCTCGTTCCAGGCAGTCTTCTCCCACCTCCAGACTACGGCCGGACTCCTGCACTCGCTGAGGTTCTCCATCAATGTGCCGAAGTCGCACCTGGTTCCTTCTCCACAGCTCCTTTTCATCGGAGCAGTTCTGGACACAACGCAGTTTCGGGCCTATCCTCCCGAACGGCGAGTCCAGGATATTCAGGCTATGATTCTGATCTTTCAGCCTCTATCCTGGGTTTCGGTACGAATGATCCTAAGGCTGCTGGGCCGCATGGCCTCCTGCATCCTGCTGGTCGATCATGCCAGATGGCATATGCGGGCTCTGCAGTGGGACCTGAAGTTCCAGTGGGCGCAGCATCAGGGGAACCTGTCCGATTACGTCCAGATCTCGGAGGGGACTGCACGACAGTTGCAGTGGTGGCTCTCGAACCGGCAATGGGTCACGGGTAGATCCCTCTCCCTTCCCCAGCCAGAGCACACAGTTGTGACGGATGCGTCCCTTCTGGGATGGGGCAGTCACATGGGAGAGGCGGAGATCAGAGGCCTCTGGTCTCCAGCGGAGTCCCGGCTCCATATCAACCTTCTGGAGCTCTGGGCGATCCGACTTGCACTGAAGGCATTCCTTCCCTCTGTCAAAGGGAAGGTAGTGCAAGTGTTCACAGACAACACCACCGCCATGTGGTACTGCAACAAACAAGGCGGGGTGGGGTCGTGGACCCTATGTCAGGAGGCTCTGCATCTCTGGACATGGCTGGAACATCAGGGCATATTCCTGATGGTTCAACACCTGGCAGGTTCCCTGAACGCCAGGGCGGACGGACTCAGCCGCAGGTGCATGATGGATCACGAATGGCGTCTTCACTCGGAGGTGGTGCAAGGTCTCTTTCAACAGTGGGGAGAGCCTTGGTTAGATCTATTCGCCACCGACGAGAACGCGCAATGTCAGCAGTTCTGCGCGTTGGAATTTCCAAGGCGGCACTCGCTCGGCGACGCTTTTCGTCACGAGTGGAGTTGCGGTCTGTTGTACGCCTTTCCGCCTATACCACTTCTACCCAGAGTGTTGAAGAAGATTCGGTGCGACCGGGCCCAAGTCATCCTTGTGGCTCCGGACTGGGCTCGAAGAGTTTGGTATCCCGAGCTACTCAGTATGAGCATCGATCCCCCGATCCGTCTGCCTCTTCGGGAGGATCTTCTGTCGCAGCAGCAGGGGACGGTCCTCCACCCGAACCTGTCCAGTCTCCACCTCCTTGCATGGAGATTGAGCGGCGGCAGTTGATTCCTTTCGACTTGCCTCCCGAAGTTTGTGATGTGATTCTGGCAGCCAGGCGTCCCTCCACTAAGGTGGTATACGCCTGCAGGTGGAACAAGTTTGTGGCATGGTGCACAGCAAAGGCTGTGAATCCCCTTTCTGCCCCTCTTTCTGAGGTTCTACTGTTCCTTCTTTCTCTGGCCCAACAGGGTTCTGCCCTGGGTACCATCAAGGGCTACCTTTGTGCAATCTCGGCCTTCCTCAGGCTTCCTGATCAGCCCTCCCTTTTCAAGTCCCCTGTTGTTAACAGGTTTCTTAAAGGCATTAAACACCTTTTCCCTCCTGGTCCGTTTGTGATGCCTCAGTGGGACTTGAACTTGGTTCTTACCTTTTTAATGTGCGCTCCCTTTGAGCCTCTCCATAACTGTCCTCTTCGTCTTCTCACTCTGAAGACAGCCTTTCTGGTGGCTATCACCTCCGCTCGGCGGGTGAGTGAGCTCCAGGCTCTTTCTTGCAAGCCTCCCTTTCTGTCTGTCCATCCAGATAAGGTTGTTCTTAGGACGCGTCCGTCTTTCTTGCCAAAGGTGGTCACTGCCTTCCACATTGGGCAGACCATCACTTTGTCCACCTTCTTTCCGCCTCCGCATCCTTCCAGAGAGGAAGAGAGGCTCCACCGTCTGGACCCAAAACGTGCGATTTCTTTCTATCTGAACCGCACACAACAGTTCCGGGTGGACGACCAGCTCTTTGTTGGCTACGTGGGCGCCAAAAAAGGTCGGGTGGTACACAAGCGGACCGTCTCCCGCTGGGTTGTCTTGTGTATCAAAGCCTGCTATTCTTTGGCTAAGAAGGAGCCCCCTGTTGGGCTACGTGCCCATTCCACCAGGGCGACAGCCGCCACCACGGCTTTGGGACGTGGTGTCCCTTGCAGGACATTTGTCAGGCAGCTACGTGGGCCTCGCTGCACACGTTTACCAAGCATTACTGCCTTGACATCCAAGTCCGGAGAGACGGCTTTTTTGGCCGTTCCGTTCTCCGGGACTTCCTCGTCTGATCTTTGTTCGCAGACCCACCACTGGGGTTGGTATTGCTGGGGTATCTATTCTAAGGTAAGGAATCTGTCACTAACGTGTCTCTTTCAGAAGCACAAGTTACTAACTTGTGTAACGATATATCTGTAAGAGACAGTAGTTAGTGACAGATTCCTACCGCCCACCCATCCTCCCGTTCTGCGAACTGATTTCTAGGGTTAAGGTCATCCCTTTGAGGGCCCTAGGTTTCAGACACCAGTGTCAGTTTCTTGTATGGCTCTGCGTTTCTGGCGCGGAAAGTCGTGTACAGAACTGACACCAGCACGCATGGGCGGCGTCTAAGTACTGGCCGCGACGTCATCCCGGCGATCACGACGCCGACGACGGACGCGGAGCTGCACGACGCCGCCTACCGACGCGCAGGGGTACTGCTACGCAAAACTTTCCGGATCCAGCCTGACGCCTGGGGATATTCTAAGGTAAGGAATCTGTCACTAACTACTGTCTCTTACAGATATATCGTTACACAAGTTAGTAACTTGTGCTTTCGGACCATAAATGGTATAGCGCAGCCTAGGCCTTTGCTAATTGGTCAAGCAGCCCATGCTTAATTTGTGTTACGTGCATTATGATGCTGCATCCTCTTGTGGTCTGTGTCTATAAAGGCTTGTGTTTTACTTCTGCTATTCGAGCACTCGGCACCTATCTGAGGCTCCCGTGCACGTTAAATAAATTCTCTTTATTTTACTCAGGTTGTTGTGACGGAGTTATGATTTTGGGTTCTACAGATCTTTTCAGTTTCCACATTTGCTGGAGAATGCGGCTCCAGAATGCGGTCTTTGATTGTCACATAATGTATTGTTTCATTGAGATTCTTAGTATTTTGCGACTGATCTTTCATATGCTGATTATATATCAAATGACTGATTACCAGCCGCCTTAATACAGATGTTACTTTGAAAATACACAATACTATGTTGATACAAACTGTTGAATTGACTAAGAGACCTCATGACGTTTACTTTGTATTGGACGGATGACCCTCTGCCTGTGTGATATTTCTTATCGCACTTGAGGTCCCGATTATCCCCTTTCTGTTTCCACTATTATTATTTTGGGACTAGGTTGGGAGTACATCACTCAGCCATAGCGCACAGTACAACACAGCGCCGCTGCGCAGGGACTGAATTCCTGCTTCTGTATTTCAAGTGTATGCCTGTCACCTTTTATACTGTCCAAGGAATGCCAGTACCACAGGAATATTTTCTCTCCCTTTCCTACTTGTGAATGCTTTGGTGAACTAGTAGCAATTGCCTTGTTTGTTGAATGACGGACGGCTTCCTCTGCTTTTTTAAAGGTTTCAGGCTGGCTGAAGGTGTGTGGTAGCGTTCGTCCTTCCTATTGTGTCACCTGGCATTAACCTAACAAGCCACCTTTTGTTTTTCAGTATTACTGAACTGTTGGTAACGCAAGTAGGGTCAGCGCTTTTGCACACACTTGCAACACAACGTGAGATGGCAAAGAAAAAGAATGCAGGAGAATGGGTAGAATGATGAGCCAGCACAATGGGGAAGTTCAGGCTCCCCTGCCCAACACAGATTACACACTGGCACACAGGGGCGCAACGCACCGAGCTGTCCCCTGATGAACAGGCCTTTTGCAAATCTCTCGCGCACAAACTTCTGAATGGGGAAGTTACCGAAATAGAACTTTCAAAAGAATGTTTCAAATATTGCTTCTCTTGTAACAATGGGACAGGAAGCAGCCTTTGCGGCTTCCAAGTTCTGTAGAAAGAAAATGTGCTGTTAAAATTATGCACAGAAAAAAACAAAATACGATACCGTGTCTTATTGATAATACGTGGAAAAAACTTTTTGACAATTCACTAGATGACACATTTAGGGCCAAAACATGGCGAACTTTGGTATGGCACATCTGCATTTATGCAGATCAGCTCCCCTCTCCCCAGATTGTAGTTGGGATGTAGCCAAATTTACGTTCACGGATTTCTTTCCAAGTGCCCACAACACCCACATTGATGATGTCCCTGTGAAATGTGTACCCTTCACCTATGGAGAAGGAAAATAAAGTGGCATATGTACATGTCCCATGGTGCAGAGCAGATCTTATGTCCTTTACCAAAGACTTTCCGAAATTACGTGAAGAACAAAGAAGAGGGTACACAGAACTAATGAGTCAGGAAGGGAGACAAATAGGTGGAATGTAATGCACACTAACTACACTCATTGTTCCAAGACCACCAGATTTAAATACAGCAGCTATAGTCTCTCAATTAATGTGCTTGGAGCTGGCCACGTCTGATTTCCAGCTTCTAAGGCACAAAAATACACTGGAAAGTGTGTTTCAGACCGCTCGAGGAGACCTGACCTCTCCTGAGACACTTAGCACCCCTGATAATTTCGTAGAGTAAAGAGAGTGGAAAATAATAGTTACTGAGAAATGCTCTGCCCTGCAAGGCCTTTGATATTATGATATATTGAAGGGTTAAAGAAAACTCTTTTGGACTGGCTTTGAAATAACGATCCTGGCTGGCCACAGACTCTGGACATTGCGCCAAGACCAAACCACACACTACAACAGTTTTCTGTGGGTATGAACAGAACTGGTTAAAAAAAAAATTATTCTTCGCAGCGGAGAATGGAAAGGAATGCAAATACTTAATGAAGAGAAGTGTTATTTTGTGTATATGCACTTTAATAAGTTTTGGTGCAACTGTTTGTTTCCTAACATTTTCATTTTTAGATGCAAGAATGTCGGAGAAAAGATGTTTGTTTCTAGTACGTGTCTGTTTTATATCTTGTCTTGTTTCCTGGTATGCCTCTTGTCAATTGACATTGTAAGGGCCAGAGTAATGGCATCCCAAGGCCCCCGTCTCGCCCTTATCTCACAGGAGTACATAACAGGAGACATTTGTTGTCCGGTAGCCAGAGTGCCCTGCACAACATTACTTTCAGGATAACCGTCTACAGCAGAAGTGTTAAAGATAGTCTTGTAAAGTTCTCCAAGTTCAAAGTGTATTTCATGAACATGCAGAGCTGTTTCATTTCTGTACATCAGGGTATTTCAGTGCATTGATAGGTATTGTCCCAGTTTCAAGTGCTAGTTTTTAAAGTGTGCATTTGAACATATTAGCTATCTCCCAACAATGGCATCAATGCCAGTATTAAGCTAAAAGATTAATGATCTGGGTGGCCTGATTTCCCATTATTCAGAAAGATGTAAGTTGCTAAAAAAAAAAAAGGGGGGGGCGGGATGGAAATGAAATGCCCAGGATCACACAATTTGGTCAAGTTACGTAACTGGCTTGCTTTCCACATAGTGTAGTATAACCCATTCACGGACCGCCACCTCACATACAACACCTCCATCCCCACACAAGCTCCAGTGACCATGAAGATTGATTTGTATTATTCCAAACTTTTGCTAGGTTCTTCAGAGTTGCAGTAAATATTATTGTAACAAATTGTAAGGTGCACTAAAATGCATTTTGATGCAGTACATTTGCCAGGGACTACCAGGGATGGATACTAAATGTGAATTATTATGTTTATATATTGATGTTTAGTAATGAGTATATGCAAATGCAGAAGGATAGTGTGCATTGAATAACTGTGTTTCGTATTATGTTTTTAGGATACAATGTGTACAGATTTAAAATGTCTTTTAGTTTACATGTGCAGTCTTTAGGGGTGATTGCAAATATTTTTTTGTGAGTATTTTGATTCCCAAAAGTGTTACCGTGATAGAGAAGCTTCCTGTTTTCAAAAATGTTTGCCTGCATGTGCTTAAGATAAACGTTTTCACCCTCTCATATCTGATTAGGAAGCTCCACTGGTGCAAATGTGATTTATATTTCTGACAATTTGGCCCATACATTGCGCCACTACTGATTTCACACCTTGCAATGGGTCATAGACAGGGGGTGTTTGGTAAAGTATAGTCTATGTGTGCTAGACACAGATAAGTATTAAAATGTTAGACCTGATTTAAGAGACTTACCTTTCCCCGATGGAGAAGGCGATCAAGCTGTTCATGCTTCAGCAACAACACAGGCTCACTGCAAAATTCTTACACAGTGGGCACGGCTAAAAATGTACTGGAAGGGGGCGAGATTAACAACATCCAAAAGTGCTCAAGCAGCAGAACTTGTTGCTTTAACAAGAGCATGTAGACTGGCTGAAGGAAGAATAGTGAACATATACAGACAGCTAATATGTTTTCGGGGTAGCCCATGATTTTGGCCAGCTGTGGGCCATGAGGGGATTCCTCACCTCAGCTGGCCAACATATACCATGCCCCATTAATAGCACAGCTATTGCAAGCCCTGTTGCTAACAAAGAGAGTTGCAATTGTAGAGTGTGCTGCACATACCTCCTCCAAGGACTATGTATCACGAGGTAAAGCCTTCATTGCTGCAGAAGTGAAAAGGGAATAGCATTAACTGTTTATGAGAACACAATGGTTCAAATTGCTTCTACTCCACATGATATCGTGATATAAAGGATGATGATATGTAATATGACCCAAAGTATATTACACAAAGGGCGGGGGTTGAAGAAAAGGAAGAATGAAAAAGGGGAGGATGTAGGCAAACAGAAGAGGGAATATGGATAGGCCCAAAAGGGAAAAATGTGTTTACCAACGATAATGCTTGCTCCCATGGCCTGACTTTTTCATGGTCCATCACATCTAGGACGTAATGGAATGATCAGACTGTTTCCCCAATGCTGGTACAACAGTAAAATTGGATAGGGTACTTCCACTGCCCCAGGCCACTTCCCTTCCCCACATGAAATGAACGTCATCAACATGCCCCCCTACTCAAATGTACAAGTACGTGTTGGTTATTGTGTGCATGTTCAGCAAATGGACTGAGGCATACCCATCCAATCACTGCGATGCATAAACTGTTGCCAAATGCCTCCTGAAAGAGTTCATTCCATGCTTTTAAGTGCCTATGCTTTTGGGTTCTGACAATGTACAGGCGTTCATCTTACATGTGATTGAGGGGTTGTGCAAGGGGCTAGGAGATGCACAGAAAGTACATTGTGCCTATCATCCACCAGCAGCGTGCTCTGTTGAGAGAAAGAACGGAGTGTTGAAAAATAAGATAGGGAAGATTTGTGCATCCACTGAACTGACCTGGATTGATGCACTACCACTTGCTCTGTTGTCCATGAGAAGCACCTCCGACAGAGCGACACTTTAAATAGTGTTCGGACGGCCAAGAATATTCCAGGCCACATGTCTATTGTCCCTCTGTCCAGATCTAATGATCTGCTTCTTCAATACCAAAAAAAAGACTAACATCGTCAGGTGTTGTAGGCCCTTCCTAAAGCAGAGACAGCAGCAGCCCACGGCCTCCAGCCAGGGGATTGGGTTTGGATAAAAACTCACATCAGACGGCACTGTCTCAACATCGGTGGAAGGGGCCATATCCGGTCCTTTTGACAACAGCAGTCAAGTGTGACTTCTGGGATCCATGGATCTCATACAAAGAAAGCAGCAACTCTGCCGCCACCACAGGAGTCTCCAGTGCCTTCCCCTGCATCACATCAAGGACAGCCTCGTTACAACATGTGTTCCACGAAAAGTACCAAGTGAGAATGGTATCCCAGCTCATCCTGAAGGGTTGCGCGGGCTTCACACAGCAGCGAAAGGAAGAGTGTGTAAGCGGGCCCCAACGATACATCAACTAATGAAGTCTGGAACATCAAAGCCACAACCCCTCAGTCTACAAGCTGTGACAACGAGACATCTTTACCTTCCTCATCACTTTTTCTTCATTTTGAAAGTGCCTAAGTAATGGAAGTGCTTGCTAACCTCTCGAATTACTTGGACAGGCACCAACGGTTACTTTTCTGTTTACAGGTATCATCACTGAGGCTCTGCATCCTTCCTCAGCAGACTTTTGAAAAGAGTGAAAGTGCAACAGAAGATAAGACATTCTTCCAACTAGTCACACTAGCCACACGTACCAACGACTGGAACAATGCCTCAAGACTTTCAGAACAATGAGAGAATATGGCCATGGGTGCTACTAGCAATATTATCCCCCACTGCTGCCGTTATAATGATTATGCTCTTTATAGTGTAAAGAACGGATGTGAAGTAATGATTTGGTATCAGATGGGGCAATGTTGAAGCCATCTTTCTTATATGATACCAAATGCTTGAAGCTTTAGCCCCTGTTAAGTTGACATAAGAATCACTGCACAAGATGCTTGTACTTTTCCATGGTGCCTCAGTAAAACTGCTTTTGTAATGCAAGGCTTGCTCAAGAAAGATACAAGAACAGAGGAAGATGCTAGCTTAGCCAAAAGTATTTCAGCATATCACATTTAGAAATATTTATGGTATGTGCTATGATGTTGCAAATTGTTACATGGAAAAGTACCAAGGCTAATACATTGCATTACAGTGGAAAGTCCCAGAAGCTGCCTACTTGAGACACGTGGTCAGCAACAGTATATTTCGGACCAGTGGCGTAACAAAACTTGAGGAGGCCCCCCTGCAAAAATACACAGAGGGGGCCCCTGGCCCCGAAACCAGTCAAGAGCTCTCAGGCCTGGGGCTGCCGCCCATGCACAGTGTCCCTGGAGTTCAGGGCCCCCGCACTCTTGGGCTAATTTTAGGCCACTGGTACAAAGCAGATCACATAACTGCATATTATGTAGATAGCTTGGTGGGTTACTGTTTTTGTCACAGAGAACCTTATGTCATAGAAGTTCATGAGTTACAATCCTAATATAGAACAGCGACTTATGAACTGTCATCAAAGAGCGGCAAGTAAACTGCATGGTATAGGTTAGGATGCTATGTTGTTTTTTTTTTTATCTCCCGTCTTTCCTTATCTATTCCTAATGTTGCTAAAAAGGGTTTGTTTGGGTGGATATACATTCTTATTACTAAAGCCGAACCCCAACCAGCGCTTTAAAACATATGAAATGCATGTGGGAGAGGGGCAATGGAGAGATGAGGGGGCACTGTTGGGGGGTGTGAGTGAGGAATCCATGGAGAAGGTCATGGGGGAGGGGGGGCGCCACCAGCGCTAAAGCCAACCCTGGGCATCAGCTTGTGTGAGGTCAGGTCCGTGCAGCTATATAAGAAGAAAATACACATTTAAGGCTGGGAACTTTGAGAGGTGTGAATAAAGCAGCAGGGTTAGCAACTGCCAATCAGATGCTAAAGCCAAACTAGAGCTGTGTAGCTCTGAGCCACGTGAGTCCTGACGCCTGGACCTGGAGGAAGCCGGGGCAGACACGAGACAGAAATGCGGGAGAAAAGGGGCTGCTGGGGAGAGAAAGAAAGGACTGCACGAGGCAGGGAGGAATGTAAGAAAGATGGGTGAAGACAAGAGACTGGGGACGCAGGGATGAGGGAAAAGTGCGGGAATTAGATGGGAATGTGCGAAAGATGAAGCAATGGAAGAAAGGTCCGGATTGCAGGAGGGGCATGGAATGGATAAGAGAAGGCCGGATATTGAAGGGAAGCGGAAATGCATTAAAAAACTGGGGGAATCAGGCGAGAACTGCAGCAGAGAGTTGGAAGTAGTCAAGCGATGGAGTTGCAGAAAAGTCGGAGAAAAGCCCAGGAGAGGGAGATATAAAGGAAAGGGGGAAGAAACGCGACGGAGGGGAGTACATGAGATGAAATGAAGAAAATAGAAAAGAGTACCGAATAGCGAATGGAATGTCGGAGAAAGGGAGCGTTTAATGAGGTAGATTGAATACAGGAGAGCGTGCAAAGTTTATAACAAAGTTGAAGAAAAGCCTACCTGAAGAGGAGCTTTGAACTACCTGCCATTCAGACATCAGCACCAATGGAGGCGGCGGCTTCCTGGCTGAAGGTGGGGGTAGGCAAGGCCTGGCCTGCAGCTTCAGTGGTAGGCTCGAGCGGGCGGCAGAAGACCGGGCAAGCTTAGCCAGCGGTTGGCAATAATTAAATTAAGGCCGCACGGTCCCTCTCAGCCGCCTCACGCCCACTTTTAATTGCGCAAAGTGGCATGCGCATGAAAATGACCAGCCCCACCCTATGCTCCACCCTAAGGGTGAAGACCGCGCAGATGCGGCCGCGCTCCATTTAATTTATAATGAGGCCGCGGCGAGGTGCAACTACGGCATGCGTAATGTAAGTTACGTAACTCACATACCAGACGGATGTGTGCAGTGCTAACTGGTTGCTGGCCGCGTAGCCGCGGAGGGGGCTCCTGGTGGAGCGCGGGGCCCCCCCGCACTGCGGGGGCTGTGGGGGCCTGTGTTACGCCCCTGTTTCGGACCATAAATGGTATAGCGCAGCCTAGGCCTTTGCTAATTGGTCAAGCAGCCCATGCTTAATTTGTGTTACGTGCATTATGATGCTGCATCCTCTTGTGGTCTGTGTCTATAAAGGCTTGTGTTTTACTTCTGCTATTCGAGCACTCAGCACCCATCTGAGGCTCCTGTGCACGTTAAATAAATTCTCTTTATTTTACTCAGGTGGTTGTGACGGAGTTATGATTTTGGGTTCTACAGATCTTTTCAGTTTCCACAACCTTAGAGCAATTGTTCTTCCAGTTACACAGAGTTAGGGTTGTGCTTCACACAAACCCTAAGTTACTTCCTAAGGTGGTTTCTAACTTCCCCTTAATTAGTCAGTTGAGCTACCTGTGTTTGCCCCTCACTCAGACACCGTAACAGAAAGACCTGCACTAGATGTAAAAAGAACACTTGCGTATTATATTGACAGAACAAAAGATGTTTGGAAAACAAAGCCACTTTTTGTTGCTTTTTCACTCCCTTACGAAGGAAAACCCATATCAAAGTCCAGCATTGCCTGCTGGATAGTAAAATGCATTCAAACATGCTGTGCTAAAGCCAAAAGGACTTAAACCATGCCCCTAGAGCACATTCTACACGTAAGATAAGAGCTTCAATGGCTTTTCTAGGTAACATCCCACTAGCTGATATTTGAAAAACAGCTACATGGTGTACACCACACATTCACTAAACACTGTGGATGTTTTAGCACGCCAACAAGCTAACATAGGACAAGCAGTGCTAAAAAACACTCCCTCAAACCACTGCAATACTCACAGGTTAGCCACCACTTTTAGAGGGCACGTCTTTACTGTCTATGCAAAACATGTGTAGCTACAGCCACACATGCCTCAAACGTATTGTTACTTACCCTATAAGCATCTGCTCTTGGCATGTAGTGCTGTAGATTCACATGCGCCCTCCCTCCTCCCCAGACACCTGTGGCCATTGCAATTTATATTCATCTTTATTTTTACAACCATGGACATCTGTCTCTACTTAATCTATACTCCATGCTCACCTGTCTGCCGGAAAACAGTAACATGGAGTCAATGCCCATGCGCAGTATTACCAAGAGGAGTCATCGCTCTACCTCGTGACTCGAAACAATTAATTTTTTTTTTTAAACTGTAGATATCCGGACCTAACACTAGATGGCTTAAGTATGCGAATCTACAGCACTACAAGCCAAAAACAGATGCTTGCAGGGTAAGTAACAATCCTTCTTTGGGATAGTTCAGTTTACATCTAAACACTCTACATGAAATGATCTCTCCCCCCTTACTATTCTAATTACTGCTTGAACTATTTCTACGTAAAATTGCCTTTACAAGAAATTTACAGGGTCCTAGTAGGTAACTGTTCCAATAAGCTGTCTATGCAAGTCTGATTCAATCTTAATTGCAAGCAGATTCCTCTAGCCAAAAATTTTAAAGTATTGTACAAGATGATTCTGGTCACTGAACTAAAAATAAATTGTGAATTAAAGTCCTCAAGGACAAGGTGGGAGACTTGTTATTTCCCAATGTATAGAACACAAGATAATTGACATTAATAAGTCTCTCAGTCCTATACTATTCCAGCTTATGCAGTTTGTTCCAGTATCACTTATTTTGTTCCTTCTAATTAACTACTTATAAAGCTACTAAAGAATACTTTTTCCCATTCCGATATAGCATAATGTTCTCGGAGAGATGCTGTACCAAGTGTCCACCCTTGTGATTATTCATACACCTCAAATATGGGCAATTGCCCCTACAGCTACACTTCTCATGTTCTTGTTTAGAGGTGGATGGGGCATAGGTGTCTTCCACCCCTCTCCTTTCCCAGTGATCAAAGTAAACACTGTGTCCCACCTCCTGGCCCCATTCAGGTTCCTTTTTACCGCTATAGTAATGTGCGTTCACACTTTGCCCATTTTACTACCTCCCACTTTTGTTTTACTAACGTCTACTTCTGTGTGTTAAGTTGCTTTCAAACGCACAGCAACTTGACATTTTGCTAACACTAGGACTAAATCGCCAAACTCAAATACTTAGACTTTACCTTCTTCTACAAGTTGTATTTCACTGGATTTTAAACGAAAAATGTGACATACAAAAGTAGGCTACTAGATGACTTAAGGGAACAGGTATCAAACAAAGAATAGAATAAGAATAAAAATATGGCTATAAATTTGTAGATTCTTATGCCATATCTGATAAAGCAGCAACTACACAGAAAGCTGCCAAGGACTTGTCTATATCAAAGCAGCAAGTCAGACAGTCTATAGATCCACGCTTGACCAGGCCTGGGTAGGGCAGAAGGCCAGCAATATAGTCTAATGATATTTTTTCTCTCTAGAGGAAGTGAGGCAGATGAGACTGGGGGTGAAAAGTCCAATGAGTCGTCCATTGGAAAGACAAAAGTCCAGAGAGAAAAGCTAGGATGAATTGTATAGAAAAAAATGATCCGCTACTATGACCGAAAACTAGGCCAAGGATGAGAGAAGTCAACTCGAAAAACTAAACATTTTATTGAATTTATCTGACAAGATTCTGAGTTTAGAAGAATGTTAACCACAAAAACAAAATGGCTGTCCGGTGGGTCAGGTGTCTCCACTCGCAGCTATGTCCAGCCAAGAAGTGACCATACAATATGGTGCAAGTTCCTTACATTTTTCTGTGGCTATCCGAGACCTGCGGAGAGGAACCAAGTAGTGACGGTTAATCCTGGAAATCATGTAACCTGGCCCACAGGAGTATCGTCACTTTGCGACTGAGCTGCAAGACATCAATATTTGGCAACCATATGTCAGAAAGACCTAGTAGCCACCCTGCAAATTATTAGGATGCCTGGTGAGAGCTGCAGACTGCCTAATCCTTGTAGTGTGCACAAATGCCAGTCAGACCATGTCTCTCTGCCAAGTCATGGTGGATGTTAATGGTTTACCTTTTTGATTCCAGCAAAACCTATGAAGAGCTGATCATTCACCTGGTCTGATCAACCTAGTAGAGGACAGCTTGCATAGCACTCAGTCTGTGAAGCTGCTCCTACTACATGGAGGGATGATGAGTGGAGATAAAGGTAGGCCTTTGCAGACTGTAGAAACCACCTTTGGTAGAAAAGATTGAAAAGTCTGAGAACTAATGTGTCTGGGTAAGAAGACTGTAGATGGTTGGTAGCTCGACAGGTCCTTGTACTCTCTGGGCCTACGGACCGAAGTCCCGCCACCAGGAAGACTATATTTAGAGTCATGAGACTCTTTGGAGCACAGGATCCGTTTGAATGTTGATACCCTGAGAAAAGTCAGTACTAAGTTTAAATCCCACTGGTGGTGCTCTAAATAAAGAAGGCCTGATAGGAAGACTTGGGCAGAAAGCACACTCTCAAACTGGTGAGCAACACAGCTCAGGATGTCAAACCGGAAAGCCTCCAAGGGTTTAAACCAACAGCTTGATATCAAGAAACCAATTTGTCCCTGCGACCTGCATAGACCGACTTAGCAGCTGGTCTCCAGGCAGCCAAGATGACATAATCTCTTTATAGCGGTAAGCTAAAGGTCTCTTACTGGCACTGCTCCATGTCCACACATGCAGATGAGTCCAAGGTTTGGAGTGCAGGATCCAACCATCCTGCTGAAAAAGCATAGCTTTACTGTCTGTAAGGGATGGAGGAGGCTGAATGCAAAGGTCCAGCAGATCAGGGAAACATCATCCTTGCAGTGCTGATAAGCTGAGCATCATCCTTCTGCACATTTTACAGAACCTCCCATCAGTGTAATAAGAGTAAAACAAAGCAGTCCCTGCGACTAGTTCAGATGGAAGGGGTGCAACAGGGAACTGAGGAATTGTTCATGTGTTCTGATAGGTTGTCCCCACAAATGGGGTGTTCTGATGGATGCATGTACGTGTGGTTTCCTCACCTTTTGAATTACCCCCATGCACAGCATTCCACAGAAACTTTTCTCCAGCTCTCCTACGTCAACGAGGATGTCGCAATGGAACGGCTCCGCGTGACATCATCCGAGCCATAAGACCTCGTCGGCATGCTGACTTCAGTTCCATTTTTCCCGCGCAGTTGACGCCTAATGGTTTTTCACAGGGCTCTCCATTTCTGGGAGTTTTTGTTGCAAATCGTAGTGCCTTTGTAGCAGCGACTATGGCTACTCAGAAAATCTGGTTTCAAGCCATGCAGGGATTGTGGGGTCCAAATGTCTATCACTGACCACCATGAAGACTGTTTGTGGTGTCTCTCGTCTGACCATGACTTCCAGGAGTGTTCATCATGCAGACGCATGAATCCCAAAGCGCTGAAGGAGAGGGAGGCCAAATTATTCATGGCCAAGGCCAAGAAACAAAAAAGGAGTCGAAGAAGGTCGAGGTCCCGTTCCAAGTCGCCGACTCCGCATACTTGGAGGCAGTCAAAGAAGCACAAGAAAAAGTGACGCCATGGGTCTTGGCATCGTTCGTCGAAGTATGCGATGCCGAAGTCTGTGTCCCCAGTTCCCAGGCGTCATCAGAAAGATGAAATCTCTCCATCTCCTTCTCCTGAGGTTACTGTCTCTGGCTCCAAGAGTGGTGACTCCACCGGCTCCAAGAGAAGCAACGCCTTCACAGTTGCCGAAGCCGACCACTCCACCTCTGGCTCCAGGGTCTCTGGCAATGCAGCCGGAACTGAATGTGCTGCCTCCTGCCTTCCCGACTCCAAATACGGATCCGTCGCATTTTTTAAATGCGATGTTCAGCTTGTTTGCCAGAGCGGCAAACCCTACTGGTGCGCCTGTTGGCCCCATGAGTCCACTGGCATTTTCACTGGAAGATTTGTCAACTCATTTCCTTCAGGCACCTCTTATGCCTTTTATGCTGATGGCTCCAGGGAGTAGGCCCTTTTCCGACGCCAATATTTTTGATGCTGGTACAATCTCTGGAGGTGCGAGTACCACTGGATGGATCTTCCCCGGTGCTGTCTGGTTCTGAGCCAGCACCGACTCTACCTCGACCGGCGTCGACTACTGTTCTGGTAGATCTCCCTTCAGTGCCAATACCAAACTCACCAGCGCCGCGTCTGGCACCACAGACACCTGTTCCGAGGATGAGGTCTCGGAGAGAGGCACAGAGATCAATAGAAAAGGAAGAATACCAAGAAGAGCATGAAGAGGAGATTGTGGATCCTGATCAGGATTTTGAAGGTTTGCTGGATTTTGAAGGTTTGCAGGAGGCTAGTGGCCTGGATACCGCTCCTGAATGGGAGCTCTCATCTCCGAAAGGTCTCCCAATGCAGGAGGTGACCTCTTATCACGCCGTGATCAGGAAGGCAGCAGATCTGCTGGAATTTCCTCTCCCCACAGCAGAATTAAAATCTAACATCTTGACAGAGGTGCTCCATTCTCCTTCCTCTATCTCGGAGCCTTTACTCCCTTTTAGCAAGGCTTTGACTGAGCCCTCCAACTGGTGCTGCAGGGATGCTGCCCTAGCTCCACCATCCTAGAGCAGGCTTGTCCCTTGGGAGGACGGGTGCCCCATTTTCTACAACATTGGAGGTCTGTTACTACAGATCCCTGGGTTTTTAACTTCGTAGAGAATGGATATGCCCTTCCCTTCTGGGTGCTTCTCCCTCCTTTCCCTCCCTGCCAAGGTTCGTGCTCGGAAGAGCA
The DNA here is from genome assembly GCA_963921515.1 of Calotriton arnoldi. Classification (NCBI taxonomy): domain Eukaryota; kingdom Metazoa; phylum Chordata; class Amphibia; order Caudata; family Salamandridae; genus Calotriton; species Calotriton arnoldi. The sequence continues at coordinate 1,508,202 of CAWUFW010004072.1, forward strand.
CCTTCTGCTTCTCCAGAAGAAGGTCCTGTCATTACTGCAAAAAGGTGCTATCAAGGTGGTTCGGGAGCAGGAAAGGGGTCAAGGATGCTACTCCCGGTACTTCCTGATTCCCAAAAAGGATGGTCACTTGAGGCCGATCCTAGACCTCAGGGTTTTGAATTTTTACCTCAAGCAGGAGATATTCAAGATGTTGACCCTGGCTCAGGTTCTTCTTGCGCTGCAGAAGGAAAACTGAATGGTGTGGATCGATTTACAGGATGCATATTTTCATATTCCCATCCTGACGTCGCATTAGAGGTATCTTTGTTTTACGGTGGGGTCTCAACACTACCAGTTTGCGGTCCTTCCGTTCTGCCTTACTTCCATACCTCGAGTCTTCACAAAGGTGATGGCAGTGGTGGCAGCACATCTCAGAAGGTCTGGGATTCCTGTTTTCCCCTATCTGGACAACTGGCAGCTCAAAGCGAAGTCGCCAGAGGTGGTGCTGCATCATTTGCAAGTAACAACACAACTGTTGTTCAACTTGGGGTTTTTGATAAATGTACCCAAATCTCACCTGGTTCCCTCTCAGCGCAACCTGTTCATAAGGGCAGTACTGGACACTACTGTGAGTCATGCCTTTACACCTCTACAGAGGATTCAAGGCATCCAGGCTATGATTCCACTTTTTCAGAATGGAACGGCTGTTCCAGTCCCGAAGGTCTTACGCCTGCTCGGACTGTTCGCTTCCTGCATACTGTTGGTCAGCCATGCACGCTGGCATATGAGGGCCCTCCAGTGGTGCCTCCGCAGACAGTGGTTTCAACACAACGGAGATCTCGAAGAGGAGGTCAGGATCTCCAGAGACACCACAGCGTAGCTTTTATGGTGGAGTGTTCCGGACAACATGTCTCAAGGGAAGCCATTTCAACCTTCTCCTGTGGCCACAGTGATAATGGATGCCAACCACTCTAGGCTGGGGAGCTCATCTGGGGGATCTGGAGGTCAAAGGCCTTTGGTCTCCTGAGGAAAGATTGTTTCTCATCAATCTTCTGGAATTGCGGGCGATACGTTTGGCTCTCAAGGCCTTTCTTACCTCCCTTCGTGGTCAGTCTGTTCAGGTCCTGGCGTGCAACACTACTGCAATGTGGTACATCAACAGACAGGGAGGAGTAGGGTCGTATCTTCTTTGCATAGAGGCTCTGAGACTCTGTTCCTGGGGTCAGGACCATCAGATTTGCGTGATCACAAATCATCTGGCCGGAAAACTGAATGTGTGAGCGGACAGTCTGTTGGCATTATTCGGCCAATCACGACTGGCGTTTCCATCCAGAGGTGGTCCTTCACATTTTCAGGGTGTGGGGGTTTCCTCAGTTGGACCTGCTTGCCACTCACGAGAATGCGCACTGTCTGTCGTTCTGCATTCTCCAGTATCAGACGCTGGGAGAATTTGGGGATGCGTTACAGTTAAATTGGGGCTCACAGCTTCTTTACGCGTTTCCTCCCATACCCTTGATTCCTCGAGTTCTGAGGAAGATTCGCCATGACCGGGCCCAAGTCATATTGATAGCCCTGGATTGGCTGCGAAGGGTCTGGTACACATACCTTTACCTCTCATCTCACCCTCCGCTCCGTCTCCCTCGCAGGGCAGACCGCCTCTTGTAGGGGCAGGTTTTACATCCCCACCTCCAGAGCCTGCACCTTCATGCCTGAAGATAGAACGGAGCAACCTGAGCTCTTTCTCTCTCCCACGGAATGTGGTGGATGTTGTTATAGTGGCCATGAGATACCAAAATCTGTCTATTCTGGTATGTGGGCTGTTAGAAATGGGGGTCTCTAGTTGGCAATGGTTTGCACCTTGTCCAAGGTGGGACCCTTCCTTCTAGTCAGGATAAGGGAGTTACACTCCTAAAATAACCCTTGCTCACCCCCTTGGTAGCTTGGCACGAGCAGTCAGGCTTATCTTAGAGGCAGTGTGTAAAGCATTTGCACATAATCAACAGTAATACAGTGTAAGCACTACAAAAGGACACCACACCAGTTTAGAAAAATATCCAATATTTTTTATATGCTTAAGACAAGACCAAAAATGATAAAAATCCACAATAAAGTATTTAGAAATCTTCAGTTATCAAAATAACCTTGAAATAAAGTTCCTTGAAGTTGATAGCTCGGTCCGGGGCTATCACGGCGTCGTGAACGAACAAATCCAAACAGTTCTGGCTGACCGCGGCGTCGCGGGCCAGCTACAGTGTCGGGGAGACCCGCAAAACAGTATCTTTAGAAATGTAGGGCATTGGCGACCTCTCGTTGAGCTTCCGAAAGCACGGCGTCCGCAGGCGTCGGTTCAGGAGGTTGGTGCAGGAGTCGTCGGGCCTTTGAAGTCACATGCGTTGCAGCTCGCACTCCTCGCAGTTGAAGTCAGGAGCGCTGGCGTCGGGTGCTGCAGTGCGAAGTGCAGCGGTGGGGCGTGTGATGTCCTCAGGTCGCGGTGCGAGCAGCGGCTTGATGGCGGCATCAGTGAGACCAGGGTCGTGGTGCGAAGTGATGCGGTGCCCGTCACGGTGTTGGCAGGTCATGGTGCAAGCAGCGGTGGCGTCGTTGCTGGAGTCGATGGCGTCGGCTGACGAACTGGAGTCGATGGCGTTGGTAGGCCAAGGCTGTGGTGCGTCATGTAACTTTACGAGCGGTGCCCTCGAACCACGGTGCAAGCAGCGGCGTCTATGTCGGAGTGAAGCGGCATCGTCGGGGATACCAAGGCCGCGTCGTGAAGCGAGGCGGTGCACAGTGCTGTGCCCACAGGTCGCGGTGCGAGCAGCGGCTCGGTGGCAGCGTCAGATGGTGTCGTCGGTGAGACCAGGGTCGCGGTGCAGCGTTGCCCTCTGCGGTGCCTTCAGGACACGGAGTCGGCAGCGGCGTCGTAGATGGCGTCTGGTTGCTTTTTCTTTTGTTGCAGCACAAAACACACAGTCCCCAGTGCTGAGGGCAGAAGAACTTGAAGTCTTTGCTGTTCCTAAGACTTCTTGAACAGGGGGCAAACTCTACCTCAAGCCCTTGGAGATACTCAAAAAAAGAAGTTGTATAAAGTCCAGTCCAGTCCTTTCACTGCCCAAGACAGAAGCAGCCACTGCAGGCCAACACAGCAAAGCACTCAGCAAAGTGGTAGTTCCTCCTCACAGCTTCTCCAGCTCTTCTTCTTGGCAGTCTTCTTGGTCCAAAAGAGTTCTAAAGTTTAGAAGTTTGGGCCCCACTTTTTATACCCAAAAATCCTTTGTCCTCTCAGGCAGAGAGTGTCTGTGCTTAGTCCAAACCAGTTTGGTCCTCTCTGGCCCAGCTTCCCAGCAAGAGGCGGAGACAGCATTGTCCAAGGCAGACCGGGCCTATTCAGATGCTAGTGACAACTCCTCCCACTACTCTGAGAGCAGCCCAGGTCTATTCAGCCCATCCCTGACCCATCTAGACACTCTGGAGCCACTGTTCCTCCCCAGTCCCTGTCACTCCAAAACCAGACAGTCAATACACAGAGGTACACAGGATGGCTAAGCAAGAAAATACCTACTTTCTAAAAGTGGTATTTTCAAACACAGAATGTAAAAATCACCTTTACTAAAAGATGCATCTTTAGATTCTGAGTTCAGCCATACTAAACTATATTTTCCTATCTGGTCCCAATGGGAAGATATATTTATAATATGTTATAAATTAACTCCCATGCTTTCCTATGGGACAGATAGCCTTTCCATAGTGAAAAACGAAATGCACTGTAATTCATTACCAGGACATGTCCTACCTTTAATATACACTGCACCCTGCCCACAGGGGTACCTTGGGCCTACCTTAGTGGTGACTGATATGTAAGAAAAGAGAAGGTTAGGGCCTGGCAAGTGAGTACACTTGCCAAGTCGACATGGCAGTTACAAACTGCGTGCAGACTCTGCAGTGGCAGGTCTGAGTTACCTTTTCAGGGCTACTCATGTGGGTGGCACAATCAGTGCTGCAGGGTCACTAGTAGCTTTTGATTTACAGGCCCTGGCACACTCAGTGCACTTTACTAGGGGCTGCCTAGTAAATCAAATATGCTGATCATGGAAACACCAATCCATAACACACTTGACACAGAGAGCATATGCACTTTAGCACTGATAGATAGATAGTTTATTTCGACCAATCATATGATCATTACAACAGCATACAAAACATACTTTTAAATACAAAACTTAAAAAAAAAACAAAAAAAACAATCAGATAATAATTACAACATCCATTTTAAACCCCCACCTCAGATAAAAGTTTAAAAGTAGCAGCAAGAGGACATATACGGGGATTAAAAAAGTCAATTGTCCAAGGACATCACCACACTAAATTCATTTCAGGGCCTTGGATCTCAACCACCACGCATACAATAAAAATCTTGAAACAGCAAAGACAATACACTGTGAAGTGTCCGATCGTAAAATCCGAAGAGCTTCCATTGGCCTGGAAAAAGAGAACAATCGGCAGACTGGAATGATCCAAGCTCTCCTGATAGCCTTGTACATAGGACAGAAGAAGAGAAAGTGCTCAATGGATTCTTCTGCACTTAAGCATATTGGGCAGATAGGCGATAGTCCAGCATTTGTCCATTTGCATTTCCAGAGATTCAATGGAAGTGAACCAAATCTTAGTTGAATATAAAGTGCTCGTGCATGGGGAGGTTCTATTTGGTCCATAAAAGGTTCAAAATTAAAACTATATTTTACATCTAAAAATTGCATTGTTAAAACTCCATAAGATGTACTTTCAGTGCAAATAGAATTAATATAGACCCAGAATTTCTTTTTTAATATGGGGGCCAACTTTTTAGTTATAGTACCTGGGTTCTCCCACAGCGATGCAAGGCCCAAACGGTGCAGCCATTCTTTAATCTTTGAAAACCATAACAAGGTGCCTTTCTGTTTTTGGAGATTTAAAAGTTCCACCACTGCCTCTCTTACTTTAATCTCTGTAGTGTTTGTCCAAATCCTTATCCAGAACATCAAGGTTCTGAGGACTGCATGATAAGAGATAGATTTCACACCCAAATCGAGACGCAGTGGTAAGATCGGAGTACTGGTCGGAACATTAAGTATGCACTTTAGCACTGAATAGCAGTGGTAAAGTGCCCAGAGTCCTAAAACCAACAGCAGGTCAGGAAAAAAATAGGAGGAAGAAGCAAAACGTTTGGGGATAACCTGGCAAAAGGGCAATTTCCAGCATGGGCCAAGTTTATTTAAATGGTGTGGAGAAAGATCAATTGATCCTTTGTAGGCCCATTTGTCTGATGTTCTGAGTTTCTCTTTTTCCCTAGCACAACAGGGTTGTGAAGTAGCTACGGTTAAAGACTACTTGTCTGCCTTTTTCTGTTTACCAGATCAACCTCGTTTAAATCTCCCATAGTTATGAGATTCATTAAAGGTCTCACAAATAAGTTTCCTCCCACTCCTTTTATCATGCCTCAGTGGGATTTAAATTTAGTTCTCAATTTCTTGATGGGTTCACCCTTTGAACGATTACATAGTTGTCCCTTAAGCTTCTTATCATTTAAAACGATATATTCTGATGGATACATCTGCCTGTGGATTCCTCACCTTATGAATATCCCCTGCGCCAGCATTCCGCGGAAACTTTTTCCTAGCTCTCCACGCCGACGAGGTCGTCACAATACCACGGCTCCTCTCGCGACTCCGCATGACGTCACTGGAGCCATAAGAGAGCCTCGTCGGCATGATGACGTCAGTTCCCTTTTTTCCACGCCGTTGACACATAACGGTTTTCTAGGACTCTCCATATTTTGTACGAGTTACTTTGTTGTTCCTTCATCTTTAACTGTTGAAGTTGCGATGTCGTCTTCGAGGAAGTCTGGGTTTAAGCCCTGTAGGGAGTGTGGGGGGTCACATGTCCATCACTGACCCCCATGAAGATTGCTTATGGTGTTTGTCGTCGGATCACGACGTGGAAGACTGTTCCAGTTGTAGAAAGATGAACCCAAAAGCTCTTAATGAACGGGAAGACAAGCTTTTTATGGCAAAGGCAAAGAAGGAAGGAAGAGGGCGTAAAAGGTCGAAGTCGAAGACGTCGACTTCGCATACGTCGAAGTCGAGGAAGCACAAGAAGAAGAGGAGACATGGTTCTCGGTGCCGTTCGTCGAAGGTTAAGGCGTCGAGGTCACCTTCGCCGGCTCCTCGACGTCGTCAGAAAGACTTTGTGTCCCCTTCGCCTTCGCCATCTCCTCGTGTGACTCCAGAGAGATCTCCTTCTCCAAAAGGCACTCCGGCGCAGTCTCTGGCGCCGAGAGGTTCGCCGGATTCGGAGGGCTTGCCTGTTCAGGATGATCCTTCTCCTGCCAACGAGATTGAACCTGTGGCTCTGCCAGTGGATCCGGCTGTTCCGACGTCGGATACTCCTCGTCCGGATGCTGACTCGACTCCATATCCACAGTTTCCAACTCCAGGTTCGGATCCAACGCATTTTTTAAATGCAATGTATGGAGTATTTGCTAAGGCAGCCTTCCCCTCCGGAGCACCTTCTGGTCCCGTGGGTCCGCTGGCCTTCAACTTGGGTGTGCCTCAGCACTATGCCCAGGCACCCTTCGTGCCGTTCATGCCGACGGCGCCGTCATGGCAGTTTCCGGCACCGAGAATTTCGACGCCGTATATGGAGTCCCCGGCGCCATCTGGTGGGCCTTCCCCTCGGCCTCGTACGGTGCCGATTCCACCTTCGGATCCTCCTTCGACGCCGGCTCCGGGGCTGTCGGCACCGCCGACGCCGCAACCAAGGGTTCGTTCGAGGAGAGAGGCAGAGAGACTGTTGGAGGAGGAACAGTATCAGAGAGAGGAGGCTGAAGGGGGTGAGATAGATGAATCTGTGGATGAATTCGAAGGAATTCAAGAGGCAAGTGGACTGGACACCTCCCCTGACTGGGAGCTTTCTTCGTCAAGAGGTTCTCCACCTCAAGAGGTAGCTCCTTATCATACTGTCATAAGAAAGGCTGCAGAGCTTTTAGACTTACAATTACCTACTGCTGAGTATAAGCCTAATTTGCTCATTGAAGTTTTGCATTCGCCTTCTTCAATAGTTGAGCCCTTGTTGCCCTTTAATGAGGCTTTAACTGAGCCCATCATGGATGTGTGGCGTAAACCACTCTCTTCTCCTGCTGTGTCTAGATCTGTGGCAAGAAGATATAGAACGGCTCCAGGGGACCCTCTTTTTCTTTCTTCTCATCCGTCTCCAGAAAGTTTGGTGGTACAGGCGTCCTGCTCTAAACAATCATTAGGCGCTTTTCCTCAGGCTCCTGCCGACAGGGACTCTAAGAAGCTAGAGCAGTCGGCTAAAAAGGTCTTTTCTTCATCTAGCATGGCACTTAAATCAACCAATGCTACCTGTTTGTTGGGCCGTTATATACATGCTTTGATGGATTCGGCGACGCAATTGGCGCCCAAGTTGCCTGATGAAGAGCGGCCACATTTTATGGAGGTTCTGTCAGATGCTCAGGCTGCTGCACGGCAGGTTATTCAATCTGGCCTGGATACGGCTGATTCGGTGGCCAGAGTTATGGGTTCCTCCATAGTTAGCAGGAGACAGCCGGATGTTCAGGCTACCCTTCTTGATTTGCCATTTGATGGTTCGAAGCTTTTCGGGGAGAAGGCTGATTCTGCTCTTCAAAGGTTTAAAGATAGCAGAGCCACGGCGAAGTCCTTGGGATTGCAAACCCAGTCAAGGGGGTTTGGTTATAAAAAGTATCGTGGTTTTGGAAGGTCTTCCTTTCGTGGCTTGCGACAACCTCAGCAGCAGCAGCAAAATCCGCTCTATAAGTCATATAGAGGAAGAACCAGAGGTCACCAACGTGGTTCTGCCCGCAATCTCTCCTCCCTCCCCTCCCCCCCTGGTAATGCAGGAAAGCAGCCCTAGATCCCCCATCCTGGATCATGTGGGTCCTGTAGGGGGTCGGTTGTCTCACTTTCTACAGGGTTGGAAATTGGTCACGTCAGATCTTTGGGTTTTAAACCTTGTAGAGAATGGGTACGCCCTTCCCTTTCGGGAATTTCCTCCTCCTTACCCTCCTTGCTAAGGTTTTTGTTCGGAGGACCATTTGCTTCTTCTACAGAAGGAGGTCCTTGCTTTACTACAAAAAGGTGCGATAGAGGTGGTCCCGGAGCAGGAAAGGGGTCGGGGATGCTACTCCCGGTATTTCCTGATCCCCAAGAAGGATGGCAGGTTGCGTCCGATTCTGGACCTCAGGGTCTTGAATTTTTACCTGAAGCAGGAGAAATTCAAGATGCTAACCCTTGCTCAGGTTCTTCTGGTGCTGCAGCAGGAAGACTGGATGGTGTCGATCGATTTACAGGATGCGTATTTTCACATCCCCATCCTGAAGTGGCACAGGAAGTATCTCCGTTTCACGTTAGGGTCGCAGCACTACCAGTTTGCGGTCCTCCCGTTTGGTCTTACTACTGCACCTCGAGTCTTCACAAAGGTGATGGCAGTGGTGGCAGCTCATCTCTGGAGGTCGGGGATTCCAGTTTTCCCCTATCTGGACGACTGGCTGCTCAAAGCAGAGTCGCCAGAGATGGTGCTTCATCATCTGCGAGTAACAGCTCAGCTGTTGTTCAACTTGGGTTCTTCAATAAATGTGCCCAAATCTCACCTGGTGCCCTCTCAGCGCAACCTGTTCATAGGGGCGGTACTGGATACTACTGTGTGTCGAGCTTTTCCTCCTCCACAAAGAATTCTCGACATTCAGGAGATGATTCATTTGTTTCACAGTGGAGCGGTTGTTCCGGTCCTGAAGGTCCTTCGCCTGCTCGGTCTGTTCGCTTCCTGCATACTGTTGGCACATGAGGGCACTCCAGTGGTGCCTCCGCAGGCAGTGGTTTCAACACAACGGAGATCTCAGGGAGTCAGTCAGAATCTCCAGAGACGCTGCAGCGGATCTGACTTGGTGGAGTGTGCGGGGCAACCTGTCTCAAGGAAAGCCCTTTCAACCTCCTCCACCTGTGGCCACAGTGATCACGGATGCTTCCACTCTAGTGTGGGGTGCTCACCTGGGGGATATGGAGGTTAAAGGTCTTTGGTCTCCAGAGGAAAGGTTGCTTCACATCAACCTTCTGGAATTGCGTGCGATTTGTTTGGCACTAAAGGCTTTCCTTCCTTCCCTTCGTGGTCAGTCGGTTCAGGTCCTGACGAACAACCACTACCGCGATGTGGTATATCAACAAACAGGGAGGTGTAGGGTCGTATCGTCTCTGTCGAGAAGCTCTGCGACTCTGGTCCTGGGCTCAGGACCTTCAGATTTGTGTGTTTGCAAATCATCTAGCCGGTGTGCTGAATGTTCGTGCGGACAGTCTCAGTCGGCATTATTCGGCCGATCACGAGTGGCGGCTTCATCCGGAGGTAGTCCATCACATCTTCCAGATGTGGGGATCCCCTCGGTTGGACCTATTTGCCACTCACGAGAACGCGCACTGCCCGTTGTTCTGCAGTCTCCAGTATCCTATGCAGGGGGCGTTGGGGGACGCGTTTCAGATGAATTGGAGTTCACGGCTCCTTTATGCGTTTCCCCCTATACCCTTGATTTCTCGGGTTCTGATGAAAATTCGCCAAGACCGGGCCCAAGTAATATTGATCGCTCCGGATAGGCCAAGAAGGGTGTGGTACACAGATCTACTTCACCTCTCATCGCACCCTCCGCTCCGTCTCCCTCTCTTGGGCAGACCTCCTCTCGCAGTCGCAGGGGCAGGTTCTACACCCCCCACCTCCAGAGCCTGCACCTTCATGCCTGGAGATTGAACGGGGCAACCTGAGTTCCTTCTCTCTCCCCCCGGATGTGGTGGATGTTATTTTATCGTCCAGGTGACACTCCACTAAGTCTATTTACTCCTATAGATGGTCTAGGTTTGTTAAATGGTGTGGAGAGAGATCCATTGATCCTTTAAAGGCCCACTTGTCAGATGTTCTTCAGTTTGCACTTTTTCTGGCTCAGCAGGGTTGTGCTGTGGCCACTGTTAAGGGCTATTTGTCGGCATTTCTATGTTTGCCGGATCAGCTGTCTTTATTTAAGTCTCCCATTGTTTTGAGATTTATTAAGGGCCTTACCAATAGGTTCCCGCCTACTCCCTTTGTTATGCCTCAATGGGATTTAAATCTTGTTTTGACTTTCTTGATGGGTTCCCCGTTTGAACCCTTACATAGTTGTCCTTTGAGACTTCTGTCTTTTAAAACAGTCTTTCTTGTGCCCATTACCTCAGCAAGGAGGGTGAGCGAGCTTCAGGCTCTTAGTTCAAAACCTCAATTTTTGACCATACATGCTGAAAGGATGGTCCTCAGGACCAGGGCTGCTTTTCTGCCTAAGGTGGTTACTCCCTTCCATCTAGGGCAGTCCATTACTCTTCCTGTGTTCTATCCTCCCCCTCACCCTTCCAAGGAGGAGGAGAGGCTTCACCGCCTGGATCCTAAAAGAGCAGTGAGCTTTTATTTGGACAGGACTAAAGACTTGCGGTTGGACGATCAGCTCTTTGTGGGCTACGTTGGACGCATGAAGGGCAAAGCTGTGCACAAGCGCACTCTATCCAGATGGATCATCTTGTGCATCAAGATCTGCTACGCCCTTGCTGGTAAGGAACCGACGGAAGGTATTAGGGCTCATTCTACTAGAGCCAAGTCATCAACTTCTGCTCTGGCTAGAGGTGTTCCTGTAGTGGACATTTGTAAGGCAGCGACTTGGGCCTCCCTCCATACTTTCGCAAAGCATTATTGCTTGGACTCTGAAATGAGGAGGGAGGGCCACTTTGCGCGCTCTGTCCTGAAGGACTTTTTGGTATAGAAGGGTGGACACCCTCCTCCGGCAGTGAGACTGCTGTGGGAATCTATTCATAAGGTGAGGAATCCACAGGCAGATGTATCCATCAGAAGAACAAGTTACTTACCTTCGGTAACGCTTTTTCTGGTGGATACAGTATCTGCCTGTGGATTCCTCACTGACCCACCCTCCTCCCCGATGTCCACCCTTGTATACCCTAAAGGTTATTTTGTTTGACATGTGTTTTACATTGTATCTTCTATCTATCTGGTACATTTATAGGAAATGCTTATATTCTTTGGCTTTCCTTTTAATTTTACACTATGTGTATTTGTTTGAATATTGTGTACTGTGTATACTTGGAATCTGTTGTCGGTCCACCTGTTCGCCTCGGAGGCACGGAAAAAATGGGTGGAACTGACGTCATCACGCCGACGAGGCACTCTTATGGCTCCAGTGACGTCATGCGGAGTCGCGAGCGGAGCCATGGTATTGTGACGACCTTGTCGGCGTGGAGAGCTAGGAAAAAGTTTCCGCGGAATGCTGGCGCAGGGGATATTCATAAGGTGAGGAATCCACAGGCAGATACTGTATCCACCAGAAAAAGCGTTACCGAAGGTAAGTAACTTGTCTTTAGTTGCAATCACTTCTGCTTGGAGGGTGAGTGAGTTCCAGGCTCTTAGCCCCCTTTTACATCATTCCATGCGGAGAAGATGGTTCTTAGGACCAGAGCTTCTTTCCTGCATAAGGTAGTCACTCCTTTCCACTTAGGGCAGTCCATCGCCTTACCCACTTTCTACCCTCCCCCTCCCAAGGAGGAGAGACTTCATCGCTGTGAGAAGTTGGCCTGGTATATGCTGTTCACTAATTAAAGTGGACACCTTGCACCAGAACAATTCGACTCTTATGGTAGATAGGTTTAAGACAACCTTTATAGAAAGCTATCCTAGTGGTAGCTGTGAAGAGCAGCCTTCAGGCTAAGTCTTGAAGGAATGTAAAGCAGCTTGTTTTACCACACAATCTCTTGAATCACCAAATGAAAAGACACCACACAGGTATATATATCAAATATATATGTATTTATTAATAAACACTCTCTACTAATCTCTTTATGAGATTAGAGGTCAGGAACATATGTACAAGTCAAATGTTATCAAGATAAGTTTAGCACAATCGAATATCACAATCTTAGTTTGCTAGACCTAGGTCTAGGGCATCTAGAATCGAGGGACCCCCAAGAACCACCCCAGGTAGTTGTAGGAGACCCACAGGGGACGGACGCGGTGACCTGTCACCGGTGCGAGTCCTGTGCGAGTCTATGCGCTCAGACGCGATTGGGATATCAATGTTAAAGGTCCCTTGCGTGTTCGAGGCGAACACACCAATCGGTCCTTGTACGAGTCGAAGGACGCGGTTATAGATAGAGTTGCAAGGGAGATGGACGCGCTGTGTCTAACACAGACGCGAACCTTGTGCGAGTCAGTGCAATGGAGATCTCAGTGCTACAGGCCCTTTGTGTGTTCGAGGCGAACACCGATCGGACTCAGTACAAGTCGAAGGATACAGTTCTAGATAGTGTTGCAAAGGAGATGGACGCGGTGTGTCTAACACAGACGCGAACCCTGTACGAGTCAGCGCAATTGTCGCACTTAGAAAGTTAGAGTTTTAGGACACTTCGAGGGAAGCTACAAGCAAGTCACTTACAGGGTAAGTAGTTCTAGGGCCCACACCCACAGGAGCACCGTAGTGCTGAAGTTACCTCACCCAGGGGAGCCGGGTGCATAGGTGTTCTTTGGTGTCGGGTCGCGGCGTCGTTTTCAATGGGAGCCAGTGAAGACTTGCTGCTTGCGGCGACAGGAGAAGTGTCCGGAGGAATCCAAGCCTGGATTCGGAAGATGGAAGACCTGAAAGCAGAGGGGACAGTGTTCAAAGTCACTTGGCAGTGACTCGGGGCAAGGAAGATGGATGCCCACCGTCGTCGCAAGATTCAGGTCGTTCATGGTTGCCTTGACTCTTCAGCCACGAGGTCCAGGAGGCGTCGACGACGACCAGGAGCTGGATTCGGCGTGTCCCACGATGTCTGCAGCTTACTGCGGTGTTGGCGACTCGATCGGAGCCAACAAGCCTTGGTAACAGCAAGTCTTGGGGAAAGTGTGAAGAGACAATGGCGCAGACCAGCAAGGTCTGTGGGACTCACCCAGCAAGGGTAAGTCAGGGCAGGCCTGGTGCAACCAGGGGAGCCCTTTGGTTTCTTTAGAAAGTCTTCTGGGGACCCACAAGCCGGCTGGCAAGGGATCGCAAAGACGCCTCGGGAGGATTCGCTCACAGGGGCCCACGGTCACTCGGGACATGGTAGGCCTCTGATCTTAGGAGGGATTCCTGCTGGAGGCTGGGACCACACGTGGTCCAAAACACAAGTTCGTGGAACGTTGTGGAGGGGTTGCACTCGACAATAGTGCACGGTACTCAGGGGTCGCGGTTTCTCGTTACTCTTGGGGTCCACTGGCCTCAGCTTCGCTGGGGACTCACGATGGCCTTTGAGAAGTCAGGAAATCCACTTCTTGGGCTGCAGGGACTTCGGACTCCAGCGGGAGCGGCGTAGTTTGCGACTGTCATTTGTAGTTTTTGGTGCCTGCCAAGCAGGGGTGTCACTCCTTGACTCCAAGGGAGATTCTTCAGTCTTCCAAAGGTAGTGGAACGTCGAAGGTCCGGGATTCTTCTTCAGAGCGTCGTCCAGGGAAATCTAGGGTGCAATGCACAGGTTCCCCCTCTTATACTAAAAGAAAGGGAGGGACTAGCTCTATGACCCTACCTATGGGAGGGTCAGGGGAGTGGGTGGCTACACCCACTTCCCTTTGTCCAGTTTCACGCCAGAGCAGGGGCAGGTAGCCCCTGAGCCGGTTTGAACTGGGATATGCACAGAGGAGCCTTCTGCTCCCCCAGTGCAGGACTTCAAAGCACTCTAAGAGTGCACCCACCCAGCCCCAATAAACTAAACCCTGTCTGGAAGGTGGTCACACCCCCTTGGGACAGGATATCTATTGTTGGGCTTCCTCCACTGCGAGTGTTGGTCATCAGCAGGAGGGCAGCCCAGTGTCTGTGACTGGTGGCATCCATTTTGTGATGCCAGGGCTCTGCAGGATTCTACTGTGTTTCCACAGTAGGTACATGTCTATCCCTCTAGAAGGGTAGTATTGGTAGTATTCCAAGATGTTTGACACCAAACACGACATGTTTCGATGCAGCCATTCCAAAGTTAGCATTTTACCGCGAGGATATAATGCACTTAAAAGTATATGGTTTAACCGCATCCACAAACAGCACCAGAGAATGGACTCTGAGAGCTGCAGAGGGGCCCTGCTCAGGCAGAGGCACCCCCTCACATAGAAGACAAGCACCCTGCCCTCAGGATTGATAGGGCCTGCCTTAGGGGTGACTGATAGGTTTATATGTGTGTGCAGGAGAGATATAGGGAACCTATATCTCAGTGAGGAGGGCTAGCACCACCTCACCCTAGCTGCAGTAGCAGGCCTGTGGTGTCAGATTTAGTCTGCTTCCCAGGGGTGGCATAATACATGCTGCAGCCCCTGGTAGGCCTGTGAAGTACCTATGCCCTTGGTACCTAAGGTACCATATACTAGGGACTCATAAGGTACCACAGTATCCAATCACTAGTGCACCTAGAGTGCACTCCAAATCGTTTAGAGAGAACAGAGAGGCTGGGGCCCTGATTAGCAGGGGCCCAGCCAGACTATAGCCAGAAACCAGTGTAAACATCAGGAAAAAAGTGGGGGCAACATAAGAGGCAAATCCTACTCTCCTACACAACCCCCCCCAAACGCAGGGACACTAAACTAACCTTGACCAGTTGAGTCTTTGTGTTCAAAGTGGAAATACCTTGATAGTCCATCTGCATTGGCATGTTGGGTCCCAGGTCTATGTTCCACTGTATAGCCCATCCCCTGTAGGGAAATGGACCACCTCAAAAGTTTTGGGTTTTCTCCTTTCATTTGTTTAAGCCATAGGAGGGGCTTGTGGTCAGTCTGAACTATGAAGTGAGTGCCAAACAAGTATGGCCTCAGCTTCTTCAGGGCCCACACCACAGCAAAGGCCTCCTCTCTATAGCTGACCAACGTTTCTCTCTAGGGGTCAGCCTTCTGCTAATAAAAGCTACTGGCTGGTCTTGACCTTCATCATTCAGTTGAGACAGTACAGCTCCCACACCCAGCTCAGAAGCATCTGTTTGGACAATGAACTTTTTGGTGTAGTCTGGACTCTGTAAGATGGGGGCAGTGCACATGGCCTGCTTTAGGTCTTCAAATGCCTTTTGACAGCTAGCTGTCCACTGAACCTTTTTTGGCATTTTCTTTGAGGTCAGATCATTCAAGGGGGTCACTATAGATCCATATCCCTTGACAAACCTCCTATAGTACCCAGTCAGGCCTAAGAAGGCTCTCACCTGTGTCTGGGTGGTTGGAGCAACCCATTCCATTATGGTTTGGATTTTGCTCTGTAAAGGCTGAACCTGGCCTCCACCTACAAGGTGGCCCAGGTACACAACCTGACTCTGCCCTATCTGGCACTTAGTGGCCTTGATAGTGAGGCCTGCTTTCTGCAGGGCCTCCAAAACATTCCTGAGGTGGACCAGGTGATCCTGCCAGGAGGAACTAAAGACAGCAATATCATCTAGATAAGCTGAGCAATAAGTTTCCATCCCTGTCAGAACTTTATTCACCAACCTCTGAAAAGTGGCAGGTGCATTTTTCAATCCAAAGGGCATCACCACAAAGTGGTAGTGCCCACCAGGGGTCGAAAATGCTGTCTTGGCTTTTGCATCATCAGCTAATCTGATCTGCCAGTAGCCAGCTGTTAGGTCAAACGTGCTTAGATACTTGGCTGAGGCCAAAGTATCGATCAGCTCATCTGCCCTTGGTATGGGATAGGCATCAGTCCTAGTGACTGCATTGAGGCCTCTGTAGTCTACACAAAACCTCATTTCTTTCTTACCACCCTGGGTATGAGGCTTGGGTACCAGGACTACTGGGCTAGCCCAAGGGCTATCTGAAGGCTCAATTACACCTAGCTCCAACATTTTCTGGACTTCAGTCCTGATACAGTCCCTGACATGGTCAGGTTGCCTGTAGATCTTATTCTTGACAGGCAGACTGTCTCCAGTGTCCACCTCATGGGTGCACCAGGAAGTCTGACTAGGGGTCAGGCTAAACATATGTCGGTACTGTTGCAGAACTTGTCTGCACTCAGTTTGCTGATGGTCAGTGAGGCTGCTTGCCAAAGCAACACCATCTACTGACCCATCATCAGGGTTCTGAGAGAGCAGGTCAGGGAGAGGGTCACTCTCCTCCTCCTGGTCCTCATCAGTTGCCATGAGCAAGCCCATGTCAGCCCTGTCAACATATGGCTTTAATCTGTTGACGTGGAGCACCCTCAGGGGGCTCCTGGGAGTTCCAAGATTCACCAGGTAGGTGACTTCTCCCTTCTGTTCAACTATTGTATGGGGGCCACTCCACTTGTCCTGGAGGGCTGCTGGGGCCACAGGCTCCAACACCCATACTTTCTGTCCTGGCTGGTATACAGTCAGTACAGCCTTTTGGTCATGCCAAGCTTTTTGTCATTCTTGGCTGGCCTCTAGGTTTTTGGTTGCCTTTTTCATGTACTCAGCCATCCGGGAGCGGAGACCAAGTACATAGTCCATCACATCTTGTTTGGGGGCTTGAGAGGTAACTCCCAGCCCTCTTTACCAAACACAGTGGACCTCTCACAGGATGCCCAAACAGAAGCTCAAATGGGCTGTAACCAACCCCCTTCTGTGGAACCTCTCTGTATGCAAACAACAGGCAAGGAAGAAGAAGGTCCCATTTCCGCCTAAGCTTCTCTGGGAGTCCTTTAATCATTCCTTTCAAGGTTTTGTTGAAGCGTTCAACTAAACCATTGCATTGTGGGTGATAGGGGTGGTGAACTTGTAAGTTACACCACACTCCTTCCACATTGCTTTTAGATATCCTGACATGAAGTTGGTACCTCTGTCAGAAATGACCTCCTTTGGGAAACCCACTCTGGAGAAGACTCCAATGAGGGCTCTTGCCACCACAGGGGCTGTGGTGGTCCTCAGGGGAATTGCTTCTGGGTACCTGGTGGCATGATCCACTACCACCAGGATAAACCTGTGCCCAGATGCAGTTTGAGGGTCAAGGGGACCAACAATGTCAATCCCTACCCTTTCAAAGGATACCCCCACCACCGGTAGTGGTATCAGGGGGCCTTTGTTGTGCCACCTGCCTTACCACTGGCTTGGCATGTGACACAGGAGCGACAAAACTCCTTTGTGTCCTCTGACATATGTGGCCAATGAAAATGTGGAACAAGCCTGTCCCAGGTCTTGTTTTGGCCCAAGTGTCCTGCTAAAGGGATGTCATGTGCTAGGGTCAAGAGGAACCCCTAAACTTCTGAGGTATTACCAACCTCCTGGTGGCTCCAGGGGCTGGGTCTCTACCCTCAGAATATAGGAGTCCCTCATCCCAATAAACTTTATGGGACCCACTAGCACTCCCAGCAGCCTCAGCAGCAGCCTGCTGTCTGAGGGGTTCAAGAGAGGGGCAGCACTGTTGCTCCTTACTCAGATCCTCCCGAGAAGGGCCCCCTGCCCCCAAGAACTCAACCTGATCAGGCTCAAGTTCCTCTGGGGCAGTTCCTTCTTCAGGATTTGCTTCACCTCCCTCTGGGGGTGAATCTGTGATCTGAGACAGAGGGGAAGGCACTGCCTTTACCCTACTGCTCCTCCTCTTGGGAAGCATCTGGTCCATTGTTCCAGGATCCAGAGCTGGTTCAGTGTCATGCATTCTTGCTTGTGACCTGGTCACAGCAAATACCTCTGCAGGGATGCCCAACATCTCAGCATGAGTCCATAACTCTACTTCAGACCAGGCTGAAGTCTCTAGATCATTGCCCAATAGACATTCGACAGGGAGGTCTGCACTGACTACAACCTTCTTGAGGCCAGTTACCCCTCCCCAGGAGAAATTCACAACTGCCAGACTATGGTTGGTCCTGACATTGCTTGCATTGGTCACCTGGTACATTTCGCCCAGGATGATCTGTCCAGGGTCCACAAGATCCTCTGCCACCATGGTGACACTAGCACCTGTGTCCCTAAATGCCAAAGCCTGTTTGCCATTTATTACAGGCTGCTGTTTGTATTTGCCCAGATTACTGGGACTCACTAGGAAGGACATATTAAGGTCTCCTCACAAATCAGCATTGCCTGAGTGGGTACTCTGACTAGGTCAGAGTCCACTTCAGAACCCAGGGTCAACCCTACTACACCCTTATTCTGTGTACCACCTCCACCAGTAGCTGAGCTAGGGGGAACAGTTGCCTTAGGGGCAGGAGTGGTGGTGGTTTGGTCTTTGGACTTGTTACAGTCAGAAGTCCAGTGCCCTTTCTGTTTACAGAATTTGCACCAAGGCTTCTTTTGGCCTTTTCCCTTGTGGGATTGTGACTCCCCACCAGATGCAGATTTTTGGGGCCCTTGTGAAGACTTCTGGTCTTTTGACTTATCCCCACCTTTCTCAGAGCCCTTAGGATCTTGCTTCTTAGTGTCACCCCCTTGGTTCTGGGGTTTCTGCCTCACCCTGGTTCTGACCCATTTGTCTGCCTTCTTTCCCAATTCTTGGGGAGAGGTCAGATCTGAGTCCACCAGGTATTGATGCAACAACTGGTTCTGGCAATTATTAAGGATCTGTTCTCTCATCATCAGATTATACAATCCCTTGAAATCAGTAACCCTACTGCCAACCAGCCAACCCTCCAGAGCCTTGGTTGCACAATCAACAAAGTCAGTCCAGTCCTGAGTCTGTGCCTTCTGGGTGTCTCTGAACTTCAACCTGTACTGTTCAGTGGTTAAGCCAAACCCATCTATCAGTGCACTCTTCAGGACTTCGTAATCGTCAGCATCCTCTTCTCTAACAGTGAGGAGCTTGTCTCTACCTTTATCTGAAAAGGAGAGCCACAAGATTGCTGCCCACTGCTTTTGGGGGACCTGCTGTACTCTACAGGCCCTCTCCATAGCAGTTATCCACTTGTGGATATCATCCCCACTCTGGTAGGGAGGAACAACCTTGCTCAGGTTCCTATGGTCTGGAATAGATTCTCTGCCTCTAGGGACACTGTTGCTGCCACCAAGGGGTTCTAACCCCTCTCGTCTAGAAGCTCTCTGGATCTCCAGGGCTTCTCTATCCAGTGCCAACTGCTTGGTTCTGAGGGCAACTCTTGCTTCCTCATACTGCAGCAGTTTGCACATTCTTTCAGAGGAGGTCTCTCTTATGGGAAAGTATGAGTTCCTCTGGTGGACAAATTCTCTGCCAGAGTGATAAGAGTGCTCAGATTCCCTGGAAGGGGACCTATGCCTCTCGTCCACTCTGTCAGTTCTCTTAGGGAGAATTCCTCTGTCCTTTTCAGGCCCCTTGAGGCCTGGCCCTTCAATCACAGAGTCCTGGTCATTCTGATTTTCATCATCTGACCCAGATACTGTAATCGACCCACCCACTGATTCAGACCCATTAGCTCCTAGAGCCAATCTAAGATCATCTGCTGTCAGCAGATCTATCAGGTGTAGGGTTGAGGGACTCTGTCCTAGCCTCAGGTGTCTTTCAACACACATGGCTCTCAAGTCAGAGAAAGCCATGTCCTTATACTGAGGCTGAGTGGATCCACTGGTTCCACCCTTTAAGGACATTCTAGTGTTGTGCAGTGTTGTACTACCTACACTAGTTTGTGGCCTACTGATACTAGCTTGAGCTGTAGAAAGGGTGTGCTATCCCTTGGCACACAGCTCTAAGTTCAGTAGAACTTATTGATACTAAGCTTGACTTTATATGTACCTTAAGTACCAATAGTGGTTTTCAGTTAGTAATTCAAATAGAGATTTTCTGGTAAAACAATAGCAAGCTGGAATCCCACACGCTGCCCACCAATGTGAGAAGTTGGCCTGGTATATGCTGTTCACTAATTAAAGTTGACACCTTGCACCAGAACAATTCGACTCTTATGGTAGATAGGTTTAAGACAACCTTTATAGAAAGCTATCCTAGTGGTAGCTGTGGAGAGCAGCCTTCAGGCTAAGTCTTGAAGGAATGTAAAGCAGCTTGTTTTACCACACAATCTCTTGATTCACCAAATGAAAAGACACCACACAGGTATATATATCAAATATATATGTATTTTTTAATAAACACTCTCTACTAATCTCTTTATGAGATTAGAGGTCAGGAACATATGTACAAGTCAAATGTTATCAAAATAAGTTTAGCACAATCGAATATCACAATCTTAGTTTGCTTGACCTAGGTCTAGGGCATCTAGAATCAAGGGACCCCCAAGAACCACCCCAGGTAGTTGTAGGAGACCCACGGGGACGGACGCGGTGACCTGGCACCGGTGCGAGTCCTGTGCGAGTCTATGCGCTCAGACGCGATTGGGATATCAATGTTAAAGGTCCCTTGCGTGTTCGAGGCGAACACACCGATCGGTCCTTGTACGAGTCGAAGGACGCGGTTATAGATAGAGTTGCAAGGGAGATGGACGCGCTGTGTCTAACACAGACGCGAACCTTGTGCGAGTCAGTGCAATGGAGATCTCAGTGCTACAGGCCCTTTGTGTGTTCGAGGCGAACACCGATCGGACTCAGTACGAGTCGAAGGATACAGTTCTAGATAGTGTTGCAAAGGAGATGGACGCGGTGTCTAATACAGACGCGAACCCTGTACGAATCAGCGCAATTGTCGCACTTAGAAAGTTAGAGTTTTAGGACACTTCGAGGGAAGCTACAAGCAAGTCACTTACAGGGTAAGTAGTTCTAGGGCCCACACCCACAGGAACACCGTAGTGCTGAAGTTACCTCACCCAGGGGAGCCGGGTGCATAGGTGTTCTTTGGTGTCGGGTCGCGGCGTCGTTTTCAATGGGAGCCAGTGAAGACTTGCTGCTTGCGGCGACAGGAGAAGTGTCCGGAGGAATCCAAGCCTGGATTCGGAAGATGGAAGACCTGAAAGCAGAGAGGACAGTGTTCAAAGTCACTTGGCAGTGACTCGGGGCAAGGAAGATGGATGCCCACCGTCGTCGCAAGATTCAGGTCATTCGCGGTTGCCTTGACTCTTCAGCCATGAAGTCCAGGAGGTGTTGACGATGACCAGGAGCTGGATTCGGCGTGTCCCACGATGTCTGCAGCTTACTGCGGTGTCGGCGAGTCGATCGGAGCCAACAAGCCTTGGTAACAGCAAGTCTTGGGGAACATGTGAAGAGACAATGGCGCAGACCAGCAAGGTCTGTGGGACTCACCCAGCAAGGGTAAGTCAGGGCAGGCCTGGAGCAACCAGGGGAGCCCTTTGGTTTCTTTAGAAAGTCTTCTGGGGACCCACAAGCCGGCTGGCAAGGGATCGCGAAGACGCCTTGGGAGGATTTGCTCACAGGGGCCCACGGTCACTCGGGACGTGGTAGGCCTCTGATCTTAGGAGGGATTCCTGCTGGAGGCTGGGACCACACGTGTTCCAAAGCACAAGTTCGTGGAACGTTGTGGAGGGGTTGCACTTGACAATAGTGCACGGTACCCAGGGGTCACGGTTCCTCATTACTCTTGGGGTCCACTGGCCTCAGCTTCGCTGGGGACTCACGATGGCCTTTGAGAAGTCAGGAAATCCACTTCTTGGGCTGCAGGGACTTCGGACTCCGGCGAGAGCGGCGTAGTTTGCAACCGTTGTTTGTAGTTTTTGGTGCCTGCCAAGCAGGGGAGTCACTCCTTGACTCCAAGGGAGATTCTTCAGTCTTCCAAAGGTAGTGGAACGTCGAAGGTCCGGGATTCTTCTTCAGAGCGTCGTCCAGGGAAATCTAGGGTGCAATGCACAGGTTCCCCCTCTTATACTAAAAGAAAGGGAGGGACTAGCTCTATGACCCTACCTATGGGAGGGTCAGGGGAGTGGGTGGCTACACCCACTTCCCTTTGTCCAGTTTCGCGCCAGAGCAGGGGCAGGTAGCCCCTGAGCCGGTTTGAACTGGCATATGCACAGAGGAGCCTTCTGCTCCCCCAGTGCAGGACTTCAAAGCACTCTAAGAGTGCACCCACCCAGCCCCAATACACTAAACCCTGTCTGGAAGGTGGTCACACCCCTTGGGACAGGATATATATTGTTGGGCTTCCTCCACTGCGAGTGTTGGTCATCAGCAGGAGGGCAGCCCAGTGTCTGTGACTGGTGGCATCCATTTTGTGATGCCAGGGCTCTGCAGGATTCTACCGCGTTTCCACAGTAGGTACATGTCTATCCCTCTAGAAGGGTGGAATGCTACCCCCGCTGCCAGGACTGGCGGGGGGGTAGTATTCCAAGATGTTTGACACCAAACACGACATGTTTCGTTGCAGCCATTCCAAAGTTAGCATTTTTTTTTTTTTGATAATCAACTTTATTGATTTTAACACACAGTAAAAACACAGCCTTGGTTCTACATCTTGAGTAGTAGTAAGATACAGTTTGGAGTGACAAGAGAAGTAGAAAGCTACCAGGTGATAAGAGTTCCATTTCGGCCTAGACAAACCAAAAACATTTATGGAATCAATCCCCTTCAGCCCCGCAATTGGATTATAAGTTGAACCATTTACCCCATATTTTGTCAAAGAGACCAGGACATCCCCGGGCCTCAAAGAGAGGTTCCTCCTGAGCACCGCACCAATCCACTCCTTGCCTCCACCTCCTCATGGAAGGAGGTTTTTTTGCGACCATAGCATCGCTATATCCCGCTCGCGACCGCTAGGGCCGTGCCCAAGAAGCGTTTGTCTGCCCTTGATCCGTCCAGGCCGTCGAACACCCCTAAAAGCAAACGTGTCGGGTCATGGGGAACCGTCCAGCCCAAGGTCTGTGTCAATTCGCGTTCCACTCCTGTCCAAAACCGCGTTAGAGCGGGACACTGCCAGACCATGTGGAAGAAATCAGCTGGGGACTGATCGCAGCGTGTACAGGCTGGGGTGGATCTCATATGGGCATTGTACATGCGCAACGGGGTCAGGTATGCCGTGTGTAAATAGTAGAATTGGATAAGACGCAGCTTGGAGGAAGTTGTCAGGGTCTTGGGGGCCATAAGGGCGTCTCTCCAGTCCGCGTCATCCAGGGGGCCCAACCAGCCCTCCCAACGAGTCCGTAGGGATTCCAGGGACGTGGGGCCATTGTTTACTAAGGCGCGGTAGATCCGGGATACCCCTCCGCCACCCATATTCCCCATCAGTACCTGGGCCTCTAAGGGGTTGAATTCAGGGAGGGTGGTGGGGGAGGGTATGTGGGTGTGGATGGCATGGCGTAATCGTAAGTATTGGTAGAATTGAGAGGAGTGAAGAGAGTACTGGCGTTGCAAATCTGCGAAAGATCGGATGTGATCCCCTACCCAGATATCCCCCAGCAATGAGATCCCAATAAGGTCCCATCGGCGAAAGCCTTGGAGATCAGATACTTCCTTCAGCCAGGTCCCACGCCACAGAGGTGTCTGCCGGGTGAGTTTCTGGTTCCACTTGACATATCGAAGGGCCGTCCGCCAGGCCATAAGGACCGCCCGGGTGATGGGGGAAGCGCAGGGGACGGGTCCACCGTAGAGGTATGCCATGATCTGGGGAAGATCCATGGTTGTGGTTTCCAGTCGGTATGCAGGGTCGGACCAGCCGCCCGCAAACCAATCATGGATTACAATGAGCTTCGTGGCCAGGTAGTAGAGGTGGAGATTAGTCACCCCCATGCCACCGTCATAGGGGGGGATGCAGCAGTGTGCCAGGGATACCCTTGGTCTCCGGCCCCCCCACAGGAAACGATTGAGGAGCCCGTCTATTTCCTTGAACCAGCTACCGGGAAGGGGAGTGGTAATATTTTGCAAAATGTAGAGGAATCGGGGGAGGATCATCATTTTAAAAAGGGCAGTCCGGCCGAGGGGATTGAGGGGAAGGGCTTGCCATTTCTTCAGATCAGTTTTAGTTTTATTCATTAGTGGCGTAATGTTTAGGGCCCATTCGAGCTCGGGGAGGAGAGCAACCCAAATCCCCAAGTATTTGAAGGATTGTCTCCGGAGAGGAATGGACTCCTGCCAGTCAAAACATGCCCGGGATGGATGTAAGGGGACCAGTGTAGATTTCGCCGGATTGAGCCTAAGGCCAGAGATCCGTTCGAAGGCTGCAAGAGCATCTAGACAGCGCGGGCCAGAGTCTTCGGGGTCCGCCAGGTATAGGAGGACGTCGTCGGCATAGAGGGCGATTTTGTCGCACAGATGTGAGCCCCAGGTCCAACCTCGGATGAGGGGATCCTGCCGGATCAAGGAGGCCAGGGGTTCCATCGCCAAGGCGAATAGGAGGGGTGAGAGTGGGCAGCCCTGGCGGGTGCCTCTTCGAATGGGAAAGGCATCGGAGAGTACACCATTAATAAGGACCCTCGCCCTGGGGGCCGCATAGAGAACCCGGATAAGGCGCCGGAAGGGAAGGCCGAAACCCATCTCCTCCAGTACCTCCCCAAGGTAGCCCCAGTCCACCGTGTCAAACGCCTTCTCGAAATCTATAAAGAGCAAGGCCAGATATGGGGGAGTTGCTGGCGGTGCGCAAGGGCCAGGTGGAGTCGGCGAATGCAGTGACGGGTACTGCGGCCTGGCATGAATCCACACTGGTCCGGGTGGACCAGTGTCTGTAGGTGGGGGCGGAGACGTTGGGCTATCACAGTGGCAAAAATCTTCACCTCCGTATTAATGAGGGAAATAGGTCGGTACTCTGCACATTCAAGTGAAGGTGGTTGTGTTTTCGGAATGACCACTATGGTGGCCAGGTCGGTCTCAGGCGGGAAAGATCCCTGGTCAATTACGTATTCGAACAGGTTCAGCAGATGGGGGGCCAGGGTGTCACGACAGGCCGCATAATATTCCTGGGGGTACCCATCAGGACCGGGCGTCTTGCCTGGGTGTAGTGCCGAAATTGCCCTATGGATTTCTTCCGAGGTGAAGGGAAGATTCAGGGAGTCTGAGTCGGAGTCGGTTCGGGAGAGACTGGGTAGTTGAGTCCCGGTGGTAGCCAGCAGTGATGTCAGATTGAATTCAGGGGTTCGAGCCTCATAGAGGGTCGCATAGTATGTAGCGAACGTTTGCGCAATAGCTCGGGACTTAGTATGGCGGGACCAGCCCCCATCCCGAATTTCGGGAATGATGCGATTGGCTCTAGGGTAGGACACCAGATTATGAAGCAATGTGCCATTTTTGTCCCCCCATCCATATATACGCGCCACTGAGGAGCGCCAGAGTAGTTTGGCAGAGTCTAATGATAATTGACAGATCTCTTCTCGGAGGAGTGTCAGCCGGCGATCGGAGGTGGTGTCAGCAAGGGCATCCAGGTCACCCTCCAATTGTGCCGCCTGTGCCTCAAGTCTCAGCAATCGAGCAGATTGCGCCGATCGTTTCGAGTGGACAAGACCCCTGGCCACCCCCCGCAGCACCACCTTGCCGGCCTCCCAAAGAGTCCCGGGTGAGGATACCGAGCCCGTGTTAAGTGAGAAGTATGTCTCTAGCTCCCTTCGGAGAGACTTCAAGAGGTCTGCGTCCTGCAGGAACCAGGCATTCATACGCCATACCGGGCGCGTGCCCCCTGCTGAGTGACCAAGACGGAGGGATATGGGGGAATGATCGGAGATGCCCCTGGGGAGGATAATGGCCTCAGAGATCCGTTGACAGTCTACAGCGGGTAGTAAAAATAGGTCGATACGGGAATGGGTGTGATGAGCCGCTGAGGTGTGAGTGTATTGTTTCCTGCGCGGATTCCACACCCTCCATGCATCGCACAGCCCCAGGGCAGAGGACCAGTCTGACAGGCGCTTCGCCGAGGCCAAGCGGGATGTCGATGGGGTCCCCGTCGTGTCATGGGAAGGTTGCAGGGTAGCGTTAAAGTCGCCCCCCACCACCGTCAGGCCATGTGGGAAGGAGGAGAACATTGTTGTGAGGCTTGTCAAGGTTGAGGCCGAGGCGGCAGGAGGAATGTATACATTCAGGAGGTTAAGGGGCTGACCCTCGATTGTTCCCGTCAGGGCCACATAGCGGCCTTGTGCATCATGGTCAGCTTGGGCCAGAGTAAAGGGAAGTCCCCTACGTAATAATATGGCGACTCCCCGGGATCCCCTCGCAAAACCAGAGTGCCAGACCCTGTCAAACCCGTAGCGGGCCAGGAAATTACAATGTGAGCCTAAGAGGTGTGTCTCTTGTAGAAACAGGATGTCTGGTGCATGACGGTGGGCATAGCGGAGAACAGCAGTGCGTTTTATTCGGTCTAGTAGGCCGTTGACGTTCCATGACATGATGTGGAGGGGGCTATGCATTGTGGAGGTCATTGTATTGGATCGTGCATGTAAGGGCAGTCTGAGATGTAGTCGTGTCCGGGCTTCCGGGGAGGAAGCGTGTCTCGGCCTTGGCTGACAACGCGAGAGCGCGTGGTCATATGGGTCTCATGTCGCTTCCAAGAGCAGGGAAGTGTGCAAGGCTTACCTGTAAAACAATAAACATCCCCGCGGCTCATGGGCAGCCGGTAACAATTAACAGTGGTGGGCAACGGCCCACCTCCCCTCCCGCACCCCCTAACACCCCCCACCCTACACTTCTGCAAATGAAGCATCTGTCGCCCTATCAAACAGTTCAACTCAGAACAGAAAACCCTCACTGAGGCGAACACTAATCTAAAACGATTAATTGAGCCTGAACATGGCGGAAGTGGACCCCCCTCCTTACATTCGGATAAAAGTCCGGTGACTAATAGAAAGACACTGTGGTATAGTCATGTATTCTGAATTGCGACGTAGAAAAGAGTATATAGCAAGTTTAGGACCAACAGCGATGATATATGATGGGTTGCCTCCCTCTGGGGCAGTGCGAGCAGTTGGGCCAAAGAGATGGGCTCGACCCCACGTGAGCAGACCGAGCTGCTGGGCTGTGAACCTCTTCAGGGATCCGTCGTGGCTTCAGATTGTCGGAGTATGGGACTCCTGGACAAGTCCGAGTCGGATTGAGTGTGGCGGGCGATATCAGCGGATCTTGGAACGCCACTCCAGTCATCCCGGGAGGCAGGCGGGTCGGGGGAGACAGATCCACGGGCAGAAACCGGGGAAGGCCGGCGCCTGGGCGCCGCATCCGTCGACTGGGACGCCGCCCCTCGACGCGCACCGCCCCCACGGGATCTGTTTCGATGCTTCCGGGGGCCTGAGGGGGAGCGCCTCGGCCGCGGGGAGGCCCTCTGGGTGGGAGAGGAAGTTGGTTGGTTCCTCAGGGGCCGTTCCTCCATAAGCCAGGTCCATGCCGCTTGTGGAGTGTCGAAGAAAAGAGTCTTGTTTTGGAAAATTATCTTGAGCTTGGCAGGGAAGAGGAGACCATAGCGCGAAGCTTTTGTTTAACCTCATCATAGGTGCAGCGCTGGGCCTGGACCTCTCTGGTGTAGTCCGGGAACACCATGATCCGGGTATTTTGATACTGGAGGGGGCCCTGGGTCCTGGCCGCCCCGAGGATAGCATCCCTGTCACGGAAGTTCAGGATCCTAAGGATAATGGGTCGGGCCGGGGCTCCGGGTGGGGGCCTGGGGGCCAAAGAACGGTGGGCCCGCTCCACAACGAACCATGGCGATAGGGCGTTCCTTGGGCATCCATGATCTCACCCAGTCCTCCACAAATGCGTCGGTGTGCCCCTGCTCCACTCCCTCCGGGAACCCCAGTAGGCGCAGGTTGTTCCTTCTCGATCTGTTTTCGGCGTCCTCAGCCCTTTTGTGGAGCTCTAGGGTTTGGGTCTGAAGGCGGGCTACTTGGGTCTTGAGTTGGCCGATGTCGTCTTCCGTCGTGGAGATGCGAGATTCCGCCTCGCGATACGGGCCGTGGCGTTGCGTAGGTCCTGGCGTATGAGGGCTACATCGGCCCGCACTTCACCGATCTTGGTTTCAACGGCGACTTGGGAGGCACTGATCGCCTGAAGGATAGTGGAGAGATCCCCTCCGGGGGCGCTGGGGGCGTTCAGCGGTCCGGGATCTCGATCTAGTGTGGTAAATTGGTCTATTTTGGTTTGGGTCACTGGACCGGGGGTCTGTGGAGGGCGGGTTTTACCCATTGTCGTCAGGAGAGGGGGGGTTTTGGCTGGATCGGCACCGACAGGGGGGGCAAGGATCCTCGTAGGAGCTGTGAGCAGACCCGGCACCCAGACCGTCAATACTCAGGTCCGGGGCCGTGGGCGCCTCGGAGGTCTCCGGGGCAGCAGAGCCACCCAAACCGTCAATACTCAGGCCTGGGAATCTGTGGCCACCCCCAACGCCCCAGGAGTGACAGGACCCGGCGTCGTCGGTTCACCCCAGATCCAGGAGGGGACAGCCCCACAGCCTCAATGGCAAGGATACACCGCTGGGCCCTCCCAGCCCCAGGATCTGACAGCAAGGAGTTCGTTGTCTGGGGAGAGGGCGGGTTGGAGCGGAAGATGCAGCAGGGCTAGAGACCGTGGCAGCAGACAGATGAGGTGCCCATAGACCCAGTTGGAGCGAGGCCGTCCAGGGGAGGAGGGGGGGGAGGCCCCGGAGGGTCCGCAGCGCGAGCCTCTACGGTACCACCCGATGCGGCGGCCGATCGTCGTCCTATGTCCACCTAGGGAAGCCGGCAAGGGTAGTGAGATGGCTCCGGAGGGCCGAGGATCCCACAATGGCACAGTCTCAAGCGGGGGTTGCCACCTCGCCCCGTGTCCCCCGGCACCAGGAGAAGGGCCTCGCACAGGGAGGTCCGCCGGTCGGCCTGATGCGCCGCAGGAGGATGCAAGGGTTCGTCGCGTCCAACCCAGTCCCGCCTAGTCACCTACGGGGGAGGGAGGCGCGGGGGAACCAATAAGGAGGGGGGGGAGGAGGGGAAGCACCCCAACCCTGCCACCCGATATGGCAGCCAAACCCCCACTCCCAGGCCCCACTCACCGGCTATAGTCCGATCAGGGTCCGCCGCCGCCACCCGATCTGGCGGCCGAGGCAGCAGGTCCCCAGGATCTGGGGTTGCTCCGTAGCAGTCGGGGGGACGCCCCGGGTCTCTGGCCTCTCGGGACTGGAAGGGCGCGTAGGTCCCGCAGGACAGAGGGCGCCGCAAGCACCACAGGCCGCCACCAAGAGTCAGTTGTCCCAGGTCGTCGCTCTGCTCCCGAGTCCCACCGCCTCAGTCAGGGGGGGGGCGCCGCTCCAGTCCACAGGCCCCTCCGGGCCGCAGCGAGCCACCTCACGTGGCCCTCGGCGTGGTCGAAGCCCGCAGGCACCCCAATTCCAACTCACACCACTGCCTTCAGGGACGGGGCTCCCAGGGGGCATCAGGAGTCACCCCACGGGGCTGGCAGCGTGGTCGGGGCCCGCTCACCGCCACCCGATCCGGCGGCCGAGGGCAGCAGGCCCCACGAAGTCAGGGTCGCACCACCGTCCTCCGGGAACAGCTACAGGCCTCCCAGGAGCTCTGGTGGGAGGTCCGGTATCCGATCCAACGCGGCGTCTGAGGGCCTCAGAGGAGAGGGAAGGAGGGGGACCTCCAGTCACACCAGCGCCCCCGGTCCGGCCGTCACCCAGGCCCCTCAACCAGACGTACCTCCTGTAGCCCGGGGGTTAGTTCCGGGGTTAGCCGCAGTCCCCGCGCTCCCCAGACCTCCGTCCCGTCAGCGAGGCCAGTCGCGGGTGTGAGCAGCCCCGGGCGAAGTCCCAAAGGGGGCGCAGGCATTAGAGGTCCGCCGCCCTCGGCGGCCGTTCCAACGTGAGCGCCGCCGGTACCTCCGCCGTTGGATGCTGCCGCTCCCGTAGGGGCTCTGGTTCCTTCAAAGCCGGTGCCGTCGCTGGAAGGGAGGGCAGGAGTTTGTGGCCGCGGCAGACCGGAACGGAGTTTTCACCCGGGCGCCGCCATTTTGGAGTCGCGGGCCCGGGAAGGGACGAAGAGAAGCGCGGCCGGTGCCGTAGATGGCGGGAAAGCGTCCGTGCCGCTGCCCAGGAGGCCCCAGGTCGCCACAGGTCCGGGAGGGAGACTGTAGACAGTGTTTACCGGGCGGATGTCGGCGGATGGCGGAGGGGGGTCAGGAGCACTCCTAGAGTGCGACCACCATCTTGCCGCGTCAGGCCACGCCCCCCAAAGTTAGCATTTTACAGCGAGGATATAATGCACTTAAAAGTATATGGTTTAACCGCATCCACAAACAGCACCAGAGAATGGACTCTGAGAGCTGCAGAGGGGCCCTGCTCAGGCAGAGGCACCCCCTCACATAGAAGCCAAGCACCCTGCCCTCAGGATTGATAGGGCCTGCCTTAGGGGTGACTGATAGGTTTATATGTGTGTGCAGGAGAGATATAGGGAACCTATATCTCAGTGAGGAGTGCTAGCACCACCTCACCCAGGCTGCAGTAGCAGGCCTGTGGTGTCAGATTTAGTCTGCTTCCCAGGGGTGGCATAATACATGCTGCAGCCCCTGGTAGGCCTGTGAAGTACCTATGCCCTTGGTACCTAAGGTACCATATACTAGGGACTCATAAGGTACCACAGTATCCAATCACTAGTGCACCTAGAGTGCACTCCAAATCGTTTAGAGAGAACAGAGAGGCTGGGGCCCTGATTAGTAGGGGCTCAGCCAGACTATAGCCAGAAACCAGTGTAAACATCAGAAAAAAAGTGGGGGCAACATAAGAGGCAGATCCTACTCTCCTACAATCGCCTTACCCCAAGAGGTCGTTCAGCTTCTACTTGGACAGAACCAAGGACTTCAGATTGGACGATCAACTCTTCATCGAATATGCGGGCAAGATGAAGGGCAAGGTTGTCCACAAAAGAAAGCTGTCCAGGTGGATCATCCTGTGTATCAAGAGCTGCTACGCCTTGGCCTAGAAGGAGCCTCCTGAAGGCATTCACGCTCATTCTACTAGAGTTAAGTTGTCTTCAGCTTTGTGTCCCTGTGGTAGAACTTAAAGATGCCCAGTGGCCCTGCAAGTACTCAAAACCCACCAAAAAGGCTCAACACCAGCCTTTAGTTATTTTTAAACTTGACACGTTGGTTC
Organism: Calotriton arnoldi; assembly: GCA_963921515.1. NCBI lineage: Eukaryota > Metazoa > Chordata > Amphibia > Caudata > Salamandridae > Calotriton > Calotriton arnoldi. The sequence goes on from CAWUFW010004072.1 coordinate 1,539,081, forward strand.
AGTGGAACCCACCAAGGAATTGTATAATTTGGGGGCAGTATAAATAACGATTAACAAATATTTTAAACTATAATATAATTGTATTTTTAACCCCTTTAAAGGGACTAATCAATGGGATTACCTCTTTTAGCATATAATGAATAATTCAAAGCCATGTTTGTATTCTATACACATCTTAGTTAAAAGAAGTTGCTTACTTCATGATAAAGTTAATTTCCAAAATTCTTGAGCATGATAAAGACAATTAAAAGAACTTTGCCATTGTGTGTTTCGCAGTATACACCAGAAAAAGCGTATTCAGGGCATCGTAGAAGGCCATGAAATGAATTTGCACAAAAGGGTTTACTTTAAAGTAGTCCCGACATCCTGGTTCAGTTATGAGTAGCCTCTCATTTCCTTTCCACACTCCCTGAGCATTAGAAACATGTAGGAAAGTACCCCCAGTGCAGGACTTCAAAGCACCCAAGAGTACATTGTCACCCCTCACTTAGTGCCTGATCGTTGATGTGATTTCGACTGGAAGTGCACTGGGTTCCTGCTAACCAGGTCCCCAATGCCAGAATTTCCCCCAAAACTGTACATTGTTTCCACAATCCCCAATACCTTTAGACACTCTATAAGTCCCTAGTAAATGGTACCCCTGATATCTAGGGCCTGAGGTACTAAAAATGGTCCCCAAGGGCTGCAACACAAACTGTGCCACCCTAACGGACCCCTCCCCAAATTCACGCAAGACAACCATTGCAGGCTGCATGGTTTGGTGCAGACAAAAGTGAAAAAGCAGCATGAGACATCCCTGTGTGCCATGCCCCCTAACACTGCATGTAATATTTGTAAGTCACCTCTACAGCAGGCCTTACAGTCCTAAGGCAGGGTGCCCAATATATTACATGTGAGGACATATCTGAACAGCTATGCCACTGTGCTGGTCCGTTCTATCACTGCCAGTACAAGTGAACAGGGAAGCCATTGTAAAACATGTGCTGCACACTGGCAAAGACGAGTTTCGCAGCTACATTATGGCTTCACTGAAAATAGGGATGTTTGGTGTGAGACCGCTCATATTCACAAACCCACCCTGATTCTAATTGTGGATTTGTAAATACGTGCACATTGAGGACACCTTAGAGGTGTCCCTGAAAACCTACCAGCCTCTGGTGTGTTAGCTGACTGGTCTCTGCCAGCCTGCCACCCGAGACATTTTTCTGACCTCCCAAGGTGAGGGCCTATGCTCTCAGGAGGACAGAAACCAAGCCTGCATGGGAAGAGGGTGTTCACAACCCCGATCTGTAGGAGAGTAGGATCTGCTTCACATGGGTACCCCCACTTTTTGCTGATGCTTCACTGTTTTTCGACCTTAGTCTGGCTGGGGCCCTGCTAATCAGAACCCCAGCCTAGCTGCTTCCTCTCTAAAATGGTTTCCATGTGCCTTAAGCACATCTCTGATTGGAATCTGGAGTGCCCTTATAAGTCCCTAGTATATGGTATACTATGTACCCAGGGCATAGGTACCTCAGAGGCCTACCAGGGGCTGCAGCATGTATTGTGCCACCCCTGGAAGGCCATCCAAACTGACACCACAGGTCTGCTACTGCAGCCTGGGTAAGGTGGTGCATGCACCTCTTACTGTGATATAGGCTACCTATATCACTACATACATACACACATATAAACCTATAAGTCACTCCTATGGCAGGCCTTATCAATCCTGAAGGCAGAGTGCGTGGTTCCTATGTGAGAGGGTGCCCCTGCATGAGCAGGGCCCCTCTGCAGCATTCGGATACCCTTCTCTGATGCTGTTTGTAGTGCAGCCTGACCATATACTCTTAAGCGCATTATAACCTCGCGTTAAATGCTAACTTTGGAATGGCTGCACCGAAACATGTCGTGTTTGGTGTCAAACATCTTGGAATACTACCCCCCGCCAATTCTGGCGGCGGGGGTAGCATTCCACCCTTCTAGAGGGAGAGACATGTTAACCCTGGCTTGCCCGGTAACTTCTTTCTAAAGCCCAGGCATCACAAAATGGATGCTGCTGCCACAGACACAAGTCTGGCCTCCTGCTGCTGACCGAAACTCTGGCAGGGGAGGCCTGGACAACAGGTTTCCTGTCCCAGGGAGGTGTGACCACCTCCCCAGACAGGATAATGTGTATTGGGGCTGGGCGGGAGCACTCTTGGGTGCTTTGAAGTCCTGCACTGGGGGCACATTTGGTGTCCCTGTTCATACCCCAGTTCAAACCGGATCAGGGGCTTGCAGCCCCTGCTTTGGCGCGAACTGGACAAAGGGAAAGGGGTGTAGCCACCCCTCTGCCCTGACCCACCCATAGGTGGGACCACAGAGTAAGTCCAACCCCTAACATTAGTATAAGTATAGGAACCCAGTCCTTAGGACTTTAGATTATCCCTGGATGAAACTCTGACACAGAATCCTGGACCTTCGACGCTCTACTTAAAGATTAGAGGACAGAAGAATCTCCCTTGGGGTCAAGGAGTGACTCCCTTGCTTGGCAGGCACCAAAGAAGCAATTGTCCGGTCTGCATCGCCTAAGCTCCCGTCGGATGCCGAAGTCTTTGCATCACCAGAGGTAGATTTCCAGACTTCCCCGAGGCTGCCCTGAGTCCCCAGCAAAGCTGAGGCCCGTAGCTGTCGTGGGTAACGTGGAACCGTGACCCCTGGACACCGCACGCATATGCAAGTGCATCCTCTTCTGGGTCTCCCATGAAGTCGTGCTTTGGGCTCCGAGTAGCCCTAGCCTCCAGCACCAACTGCACCGAAGATCACTGGCCTCCACTCCACGAGTGTCGTGTGAGCCAGCTCCACGTGCACCGTCTCGAGGCTCCTTCGCAGTCGCTAACCCGTTGGCTAGTAGCTTTTCACGAAGGACAATCTTTTTCTACTTGGGCTCTCTGGTTGCTCCAGGCTTGCCCTCACTTACCCTTGCTGGGTGAGTTCCTCAGACCTTGCTGGTCTGCACAATCGTCAATCTTCATCTTCGTCGAGACTTGCCGTTGCCAAAGCTTGTTGGGTCCAATCCGGTCGCCGACACCTCAGCACTCGACAGACATCATGTACCAGCCCGAATCCTGCTCCTGGTCGCCGACAACGCCTCCTGGACCTCGTGGCTGAAGAGTCAAGATGACCGTCAACCTACCTGAAGCACTCTACATCGGTGGGCATCTGCTCATCGCCTTCCCGGTCACTGGCTAGTGACCCAGACTCTGTCCCCTCTGCTTTCAGGTTCTTCAGATCTCCGATCCACCTTTGGATCGACCCGGACACTTTTCACTTGGTCGCCAGCAGCACTTTGCAGCAGATCGCCATTCAAATCGACGACGAAACCCGACCCCGAAAGGCACCTATGCACCCGGCTTCCCTGGGTGAGGTAACAAGAGTACTCCGGTGCTCCCGTGGGTAGAGACTCTAGAACAACTTAGTTCTCAAAGGGTTTGCTCCAAGTCCTTCTTTAAGTGTCCCTTTTCTTTAAATTCCCAACCGCGACTTTCTCCATAGAAGTTAACGGCGATTCGCGGCTGTGTTACTACACTGCACGCGTCCCCCGTGGGTCCCCTGTGTCACTACCATGGGTGGTTCCTTGTGGTCCAAGCACTTCTAGAGGCTCTAGGCCTAGTGTCTAGCTCAGTCGTGGTTCTTATACCACTTTATTGGTATATGGTTTGGTACGCCCCTAGGGCCCAAACGTGTATTTGTGCTATTACTGTGTTTAAATAACTTATAACTTATGTACTTTGAACTCTAGCCTCATAAAGAGACTAGAGGGGTGTGTTTAGTAATAAATACATATATTTTGAATATATACCTGGTGTGGTGCTCTTTCATTTGGTCACTCAAGAGATTATAGACTGGTAAAACAAGCTGCTTTACATACCTTCAAGACTTAGCCTGAAGGCTGCTCTCCATAGCTACCACTAGGATAGCTTTCAATAAAGGTTGTCTTTAACCTATCTCCAATAAAGGGTTGTTTGGACTGGTGCAAGGTGCCCACTATAATTAGTGGACAGCATATGCCAGGCCAACTTCTCACATTGGTGTGCAGCGTGTGGGATTCCAGCTTGCTATTGTTTTACCAGATAATCTCAATTGAATTGATCAACTGAAAACCACTAAAGGTACCTAAGGTACATATAAATTAAGCTTAGTATACAGTAAGTTCTACTGAACTTAGAGTTGTGTGTTAAGGGATAGCACACCCTTTCTACAACTCAAGAGAGTTTAGTAGGCCACACTAGAGTAGGTAGTGCATACACCACACCTCACTAGTGATGTCTTCAAAGCCAGGACCCAGAGAGTCCTTGCCAGAAGCCACTGGGCTTCTTCCCTCCAAGTATGATACACTCCCATTCTTGGAATTGAGAGCAATATGCAATGTGAGGAAACTGAAGACAGGCCAAAGTCCCACCACCCAACATCTGAGAGAGATGTTACTGGCTGATGACCTCAACAGGCCCTTAGGGACTGAAGGGGCAGGTGCAGAGGGTGGGGCAGAAGATGAGGATGGGGCCAGGGGTAGCAACACCCCCAACCCCCCTCTGGAACTGACCAGGAGGGTGACAATGACCCTGACCTGGAAAACCCAATCCCTCCTGTGGAAGAGGAAGAGGAGGATCAGAATGACCTCCACTTTGTCCCCCAGGAAGGATTATGAGTGTGCCTAGAAGGTCTAGATCTCCTTCTCAGGAGTCTAACCACTCTGACACCTCAATAGGGACCTCTGTCTCCTCTCATAGGAGGGAATCCTCTCATGAGAGGAGAAAGAGGCTGATTCAGTATGAGCAAGCCCAGCTTGAACTCAGAAAGCAGCAATTGGCTCTAGACAGGGAGTCCCTAGATCTCTACAAAGAGAGAAAACAGTTGGGACTAGAGTCCCATGGTGGCAGCAATATCCCTAGAGATAGGGAAAGGTCTTATGACCATAGAAACCTGAGCAAGATTGTCCCTCCCTACCAGAGTGGGGATGACATCCACAAATGGATAACTGCTCTAGAGAGGGCCTGTAAAGTACAGAAGGTCCCTCAGGGGCAGTGGGCAGCAATCTTGTGGCTCTCCTTTGCAGACAAAGGTAGAGACAAGCTCCTCACTGTAAGAGAAGAGGATGCTGATAATTACAAGGTCTTGAAGAGTGCTCTTATTGATGGGTTTGGCCTAACCACTGAACAATACAGGTTAAAGTTCAGAGATGCCCAAAAAGCACAGACTCAAGACTGGGTAGACTATGTGGATTGTTCTGCTAAGGCTCTGGAAGGCTGGTTGATGGGCAGTAAGGTGTGTGACTTCACAGGATTGTACAATCTGATAATGAGGGAGCAGATTCTTAATAACTGTCAAAATCAGCTGTTGCATCAGTACCTGGTGGACTCTGATCTGACCTCTCCCCAAGAATTGGGAAAGAAGGCAGACAAATGGGTCAGAACCAGGGTGAGGCAGAAGGTACAGAACCAAGGTGGTGACCCTAAGAAGCAAGATTCTAAGAACTCTGATAAGGGTGGGGAGAAGGGTAAAGATCAAAAGTCTTCACAAGGCCCCCAAAAATCTTCTTCAGGTGGGGATTCACAGTCTACCAAAGGGAAAGGCCAAAGAAAACCATGGTGCAAGGTCTGTAAGCAAAAGACCCACTGGACCAGTGATTGCACCAAGTCCAAAGACTCGACTCCAGCCCCCACCAATGCCCCTAAGGCACCTGCTCCCCCTAGTGCAGTTACAGTTGGTGGTGGGAGTACTACAACCAAGGGTTTAGTAGGGTTGACCCTGGGTACTGAGATGGGCTCTGACCTAGTCAGAGAACTCACTCAGGCTGTCCTAGTCTGTGATGGAGGCATGGATATGACCTCCTCTATGAGTCCCAGTAATCTGGGCAAGTACAGACAACAGCCTTTAATCAATGGACGAGAGGCTTTGGCATTTAGGGACACAGGGGCAAGTGTCACCATGGTGACACAAGACCTTGTGAATCCTGGGCAAGTTATACTTGGTGAGATGTACCAAGTGACCAATGCTAGCAATGTCAGAACAGACCATACTCTGGCAGTTGTTAACTTCTCCTGGGGAGGGGTAACTGGCCTTAAGAAGGTTGTGGTAAGTGCAGACCTACCAGTTGAATGCTTGCTTGGCAATGACTTAGAAACTTCAGCTTGGGCAGAAGTGGAGCTCAGGACCCATGCAGAAATGCTGGGGATCCCTGCAGATGTGTTTGCTGTGACCAGGTCACAAGCCAAAATGTCTAGCACTGAACAGGCCTTGGATTCTGGAATAATGGACCAAGTGCCTTCCAAGAGGAGGAGTAGTAGGGTAAAGGCAGTGCCTTCCCCTTGGCTCAGAAGGAAGATCAGTCCCTTGAGGGGGATGATCTCAGTCCTGAGGAAGGAACTGTCCCAGAGGAGCTTGAACCTGACCAGGTTGAGTTCTTGGGGACAGGGGGACCTTCCAGGGCAGATCTGAGCCAGGAGCAGCAGAGCTGCCCCTCTCTTGAACCCCTCAGACAGCAAGCTGCTGCTGAGGCTGCTGGGAAAGCTAGTGGTCCCCATACTGTGTATTGGGATGATGGACTCTTGTACTCAGAGTGTAGAGACCCCAAGCCTGGTGCTACCAGGAGGTTGGTTATACCTCTGAAGTTCAGGGGCTTCCTATTGACCCTAGCCCATGATATTCCCTTAGCAGGTCACCTGGGCCAGAACAAGACTTGGGACAGAATTGTCCCTCACTTTCACTGGCCCCACATGTCTGAAGACACCAAGGAGTTTTGTCGCTCCTGTGTAACCTGCCAGGCCAGTGGCAAGGCAGGTGGCACTACAAAGGCCCCCTGATACCACTACCTGTGGTGGGGGTTCCCTTTGAAAGGGTGGGGATTGACATTGTTGGTCCCATGGATCCCCAAACAGCATCTGGGCACAGGTTTATCCTGGTGGTAGTGGATCATGCCACCAGGTACCCAGAGGCTATTCCCCTTAGGACCACTACAGCACCTGTGGTGGCAAGGGCCCTCCTGGGAATTTTCTCAAGAGTGGGCTTTCCTAAGGAGGTTGTATCAGACAGGGGTGCTAACTTTATGTCTGGATACTTAAAAGCAATGTGGAAGGAGTGTGGAGTGACTTACAAGTTCACCACACCCTATCACCCACAATGCAATGGTTTAGTTGAGAGATTCAACAAAACCTTGAAGGGCATGATTAAAGGGCTCCCAGAAAAGCTTAGGCGAAGATGGGACATACTCTTGCCCTGCCTTTTATTTGCATACAGGGAGGTGCCTCAAAAGGGGGTTGGCTACAGCCCTTTTGAACTTTTGTTTGGCCACCCTGTCAGGGGTCCACTGTGCTTGGTGAAGGAAGGATGGGAGTTACCTCTCAAGCCCCCAAAGCAAGACATAGTGGACTACGTACTTGGTCTCCGCTCCCGGATGGCTGAGTATATGAAAAAGGCAACTAAAAACCTTGAGGCTAGCCAGGAACTTCAAAAGGCCTGGCATGACCAAAAGGCTGTACTGACTGTTTATCAGCCAGGACAGAAGGTGTGGGTGTTGGAGCCAGTGGCCCCAGCAGCTCTCCAAGACAAATGGAGTGGACCCCACACCATTGTTGAGCAGAAGGGTGAGGTTACCTACTTAGTAGACCTAGGAACACCCAGGAGTCCCCACAGGGTTCTCCATGTCAACAGGTTAAAACCATATGTGGACAGGGCAGACATGGGCTTGCTCATGGCTACTGATGAAGGGCAGGAGGAAGAGAGTGACCCACTCCCTGACCTGCTCTCACAGAACCCTGACGATGGGTCAGTAGATGGTGTAGCCTTGGCAGGCAGCCTCACTACCCAGCAGCAAACTGATTGTAGACAGGTGCTCAATCAGTTTAGACACATGTTTTCACTGACACCCAGTCAGACCACCTGGTGCACTCATGAAGTGGACACTGGGGACAGTCTGCCTATTAAAAATAAGATTTATAGGCAACCTGACCATGTCAGAGACTGTATCAGGACAGAAGTCCAGAAAATGTTGGATTTGGGAGTTATTGAACCCTCAGATAGCCCTTGGGCTAGTCCAGTGGTCCTTGTGCCAAAACCTCACACCAGTGGTGGAAAAAGAGAGATGAGGTTTTGTGTGGACTACAGGGGTCTCAATGCAGTCACTAGGACTGATGCCCATCTAATACCAAGGGCAGATGAGCTAATAGACACTTTGGCCTCAGCCAAGTATCTAAGCACATTTGACTTGACAGCTGGCTACTGGCAGATCAGACTAGCTGATGATGCAAAGCCAAAAACAGCATTCTCAACCCCTAGTGGGCATTATCAATTTGTGGTGATGCCCTTTGGTCTGAAGAATGCACCTGCCACTTTTCAGAGGTTGGTGAATACAGTCCTTACAGGTCTGGAAGCCTATAGTGCAGCATATCTAGATGATATTGCTGTCTTTAGCTCCACCTGGGAGGATCACCTGGTCCACCTCAGAAATATTTTACAGGCCCTGCAAAAGGCAGGCCTGACTATCAAGGCCACCAAGTGCCAGATAGGGCAGAGTCAGGTTGTGTACCTGGGCCACCTTGTGGGTGGAGGCCAGGTTCAACCCTTGCAGAGCAAGATCCAGACCATCATGGACTGGACTGCTCCAACTACCCAGACTCAGGTGAGAGCCTTCTTAGGCCTGACTGGGTACTATAGGAGATTTGTCAAGGGGTATGGATCAATAGTGACACCCCTGAATGACTTAACTTCCAAGAAAATGCCCAAAAAGGTTCAGTGGACAGTTAGCTGTCAAAAGGCATTTGATGACCTGAAGCAGGCCATGTGCACTGCTCCCATTCTACAGAGTCCTGATTACTCCAAGAAGTTCATTGTTCAAACTGATGCATCTGAATTGGGGGTAGGGGCTGTACTGTCACAATTGAATGAAGAAGGTCAGGATCAGCCAGTAGCTTTCATTAGCAGAAGGCTGACCCCTAGAGAGAAACGTTGGTCAGCCATTGAGAGGGAGGCCTTTGCTGTGGTCTGGGCTCTGAAGAAGCTGAGGCCATACTTGTTTGGTACTCACTTCCTTGTTCAAACAGACCATAAGCCCCTCTTATGGCTAAAACAAATGAAGGGTGAAAACCCCAAACTGCTTAGGTGGTCCATTTCCCTACAGGGGATGGACTTCACAGTGGAACATAGACCTGGGAGTAACCATGCCAATGCAGATGGACTCTCTAGGTACTTCCACTTAGAACATGAAGACTTAACTGGGCAAGGTTAGTTTAATGTCCCTACGTTTGGGGGGGTTGTGTAGGAGAGTAGGATCTGCTTCACATGGGTACCCCCACTTTTTGCTGATGCTTCACTGTTTTTCGACCTTAGTCTGGCTGGGGCCCTGCTAATCAGAACCCCAGCCTAGCTGCTTCCTCTCTAAAATGGTTTCCATGTGCCTTAGGCACATCTCTGATTGGAATCTGGAGTGCCCTTATAAGTCCCTAGTATATGGTATACTATGTACCCAGGGCATAGGTACCTCAGAGGCCTACCAGGGGCTGCAGCATGTATTGTGCCACCCCTGGAAGGCCATCCAAACTGACACCACAGGTCTGCTACTGCAGCCTGGGTAAGGTGGTGCATGCACCCCTTACTGTGATATAGGCTACCTATATCACTATATACATACACACATATAAACCTATAAGTCACTCCTATGGCAGGCCTTATCAATCCTGAAGGCAGAGTGCGTGGTTCCTATGTGAGAGGGTGCCCCTGCATGAGCAGGGCCCCTCTGCAGCGTTCGGAGACCCTTCTCTGATGCTGTTTGTAGTGCAGCCTGACCATATACTCTTAAGCGCATTATAACCTCGCGTTAAATGCTAACTTTGGAATGGCTGCACCGAAACATGTCGTGTTTGGTGTCAAACATCTTGGAATACTACCCCCCGCCAATTCTGGTGGCGGGGGTAGCATTTCACCCTTCTAGAGGGAGAGACATGTTAACCCTGGCTTGCCCGGTAACTTCTTTCTAAAGCCCTGGCATCACAAAATGGATGCTGCTGCCACAGACACAAGTCTGGCCTCCTGCTGCTGACTGAAACTCCGGCAGGGGAGGCCTGGACAATAGGTTTCCTGTCCCAGGGAGGTGTGACCACCTCCCCAGACAGGATAATGTGTATTGGGGGTGGGCGGGAGCACTCTTGGGTGCTTTGAAGTCCTGCACTGGGGGCACATTTGGTGTCCCTGTGCATACCCCAGTTCAAACCGGATCAGGGGCTTGCAGCCCCTGCTTTGGCGCGAACTGGACAAAGGGAAAGGGGTGTAGCCACCCCTCTGCCCTGACCCACCCATAGGTGGGACCACAGAGTAAGTCCAACCCCTAAACTTAGTATAAGTATAGGAACCTAGTCCTTAGGACTTTAGATTATCCCTGGACGAAACTCTGACACAGAATCCTGGACCTTCGACGCTCTACTTAAAGATTAGAGGACAGAAGAATCTCCCTTGGGGTCAAGGAGTGACTCCCCTGCTTGGCAGGCACCAAAGAAGCAATTGTCCGGTCTGCATCACCTAAGCTCCCGTCGGACGCCGAGTCTTTGCATCACCAGAGGTGGATTTCCAGACTTCCCCGAGGCTGCCCTGAGTCCCCAGCAAAGCTGAGGCCCGTAGCTGTCGTGGGTAACGTGGAACTGTGACCCCTGGACACCGCACGCATTTGCAAGTGCATCCTCTTCTGGGTCTCCCACGAAGTCGTGCTTTGGGCTCCGAGTAGCCCTAGTCTCCAGCACCAACTGCACCGAAGATCACTGGCCTCCACTCCACGAGTGTCCTGTGAGCCAGCTCCACATGCACCGTCTCGAGGCTCCTTTGCGGTCGCTAGCCCGTTGGCTAGTAGCCTTTCATGAAGGCCAATCTTTTTCTACTTGGGCTCCCTGGTTGCTCCAGGCTTGCCCTCACTTACCCTTGCTGGGTGAGTTCCTCAGACCTTGCTGGTCTGCACAATCGTCAATCTTCATCTTTGTCGAGACTTGCCGTTGCCAAGGCTTGTTGGGTCCAATCCGGTCCCCGATACCTCAGCACTCAACAGACATCGTGTACCAGCCCGAATCCTGCTCCTGGTTGCCGACAACACCTCCTGGACCTCGTGGCTGAAGAGTCAAGACGACCGTCAACCTACCTGAAGCACTCGACATCGGTGGGCATCTGCTCATCGCCTTCCCGGTCACTGGCTAGTGACCCAGACTCTGTCCCCTCTGCTTTCAGGTTCTTCAGATCTCCGATCCACCTTTGGATCCACCCGGACACTTTTCACTTGGTCGCCAGCAGCACTTTGCAGCAGATCGCCATTCAAATCGACGACGAAACCCGACCCCGAAAGGCACCTATGCACCCGGCTTCCCTGGGTGAGGTAACAAGAGTACTCCGGTGCTCCCGTGGGTAGAGACTCTAGAACAACCTAGTTCTCAAAGGGTTTGCTCCAAGTCCTTCTTTAAGTGTCCCTTTTCTTTAAATTCCCAACCGCGACTTTCTCCATAGAAGTTAACGGCGATTCGCGGCTGTGTTACTACACTGCACGCGTCCCCCGTGGGTCCCCTGTGTCACTACCTTGGGTGGTTCCTTGTGGTCCAAGCACTTCTAGAGGCTCTAGGCCTAGTGTCTAGCTCAGTCGTGGATCTTATACCACTTTATTGGTATATGGTTTGGTACGCCCCTAGGGCCCAAACGTGTATTTGTGCTATTACTGTGTTTAAATAACTTATAACTTATGTACTTCGAACTCTAGCCTCATAAAGAAACTAGAGGGGTGTGTTTAGTAATAAATACATATATTTTGAATATATACCTGGTGTGGTGCTCTTTCATTTGGTCACTCAAGAGATTATAGACTGGTAAAACAAGCTGCTTTACATTCCTTCAAGACTTAGCCTGAAGGCTGCTCTCCATAGCTACCACTAGGATAGCTTTCAATAAAGGTTGTCTTTAACCTACCTCCAATAAGGGGTTGTTTGGACTGGTGCAAGGTGCCCACTATAATTAGTGGACAGCATATGCCAGGCCAACTTCTCACACCATCCCACAGGCTGACCTGCTGATTAGCATTCTAAGAGGCAAGCTTTAAAGAAGCTGCCGCCTTTGAAATGCAAGTCTGGCTCCCCTCCCAGGAGAGGAAGCTGACGCTGACCTTGCCAGATCCCTTCGCCACCTGGACATGCAGGAAAATGAGCTAGTCGGGTAGGCGTGCCCACCCCCAGGCTAGTACCATCCCTAAGACAGAGTCCACTGTGGATTGACCCCTCATGAACTCTCCACCACCTGTAGCCTCTGTGTACAGGCCCCCTCAACCACAAGTGTTTCCAGACGAAGAAACCCTGGATCCCAAAGACCTTCTGCACTTGAACGCCCTAGCCTGAGGAGAAGAGTACCAAAGGTGTCTCCACGTCCCACAACATCGTAAAACCCAAAGCCACTAATTGGTTTCACTGGACTGATCTCTCAGTCCCTCCCTCCAGCCTCTTTGTGACCAGATCGATCCCCATTGGATTGCATTGGGCAATCGACACTGTTTTCACCACTGCACCTGGCCGCCTTAGTGCTGCTGGAGGTGACCTGCTGGTGCTGCCTTGGACCTTGCCCCTTACTCACCTTTAATAGAGGAGACTGGTCCCGTAAGTCGCTGCAAGGAACTGGTATGCCGCATATGTTTTTCCTCCCATAGGATAGCATTGGAGCCTTTGAAAATTGAAAAGTGTTAAATTTTTAATTACAAAAGATTTTCTCTTGCAAAAAGTACTTACCAGAACATATTGATTCTGGTGCCTAAATATGTATAAAGAGGCTATTTTTATAAATTGGTGTGGATCACCTTGTTGAGCCGTGTGTATTATTTATTGACTAGTGTGTGTATTTGTGAATGTTTAACACTCACCTCTGATAAGCCTAAGGCTGCTCGACCACACTACTCCCTAGAAGAGCACCTTGGGATTGCTAGATCAAGCCCCTGTTCACTTATAAGGGAACCCCTGGACTCTCTATATGATGTATCAAAATGAGATATATCGTGCAAAGAGCCAGCTTCCTACATTGGTGGTGCAGCGGTGGAATACAAGACTAAATTGCTGTACCACATGGTTAAGAAGTGATTCCACTAAGGAATCCAAAGTTGTCATTAGTTACGATCATTTTTTCCAATTTCAATTTTTTTCTAAGTTTAAAACCTAGGGCATTGTGTTAAGTCTCACTGGGAAACTGTTTAAAAGTTAAAAAGTATTTTAGTTAGTTAGGCCCTTTAGAAAGTGCTTACATTTTTTTTTTTGCCGTTTTCTAAAAAGGTCCCAATTACTTTAATACTCTGTCTGATACAGGAGCTCAAGCTGGCACTCTATAAGAATCTTAAGTTGTACCAACTTAAGGACCTCTGCCAAGCATGGAAACTTGCCATGGGGTCTAAACCCACAAAAGCCCATCTGCAACAGTTGCTTGCAGAAAATGATAGCCATGACAGGGAAAGAAGCCCCTACTGAGGGAGGGGAAGATGATCCTCAAGTGGAGGAAGTTGATGACTCCAACAGTAGTCCTACAGATAACACCACTGGGAGCACTGACAGTGTCCCAGACATCGAGATTGAAGATGCAAATCTTCAGAAACTACCCAAGAGGATAGAATCGGAGGCACCACTCTTGGCTACAGAGATGGAAGGAGCTGAGATGGGCCTAGGACCCATCTCTGGTGGCAGGAAAATTATAAATAGGGAGAAAGAAGCTTTTGACCTTAAAATCCCCAAATGGATTGTCCCAAAATATACAGAGGGTAATGATATCACCAAGTGGTTTACAGCCTTCGAGAGGGCTTGTAAAATGAAACAATTCCACAAGAAGTATTGGGGCTCTCTTCTCTGGGAGCTGTTCTCGGGCACGTGTTGGGATAAGCTCATTAAACTGAATGAGGCAGATGCTGAGTTCTATGACCTCATGAAGGACACCCTGATTGAGGGCTTTGGACTCATGACTGAGGAATACAGGATCAGGTTGAGTGAGACTCGAAAAACCAAGAGTCCGACCTGGGTAGATTTTGTAGACTTTTCAGTGAAAACACTAGATGGCTGGTTGAAAGGTAACATTGTGCAGGACTATGATGGGCATTATAATTTAATTATGAAAGAGCATCTGTTGAGTGATTGTATTCCTGAGAAATTACATCAGTACCTGGTAGACCTAGGTCCACTTTCTCCTCAAGAATTGACAACGATGGCAGACCACTGGGTCAAGACGAGGGTGACCAAAAGAAAAGGATTGCTAAGGCCCCCCAAGGGAAAGATGGTGATCAGTCAAAGGATAAAAAGCAGAGTGTCTTCAAAAAGGTCCCCAAAAACCTGTTCAGGAGGGTGGGCTCAAAATAATACACAGTCTAAGGGTGGGTACTTTGATTGTAAAGCCAATGGGCACCAAATAGAATTCCTCTAGTGCACCTGCACTAAATGCAGTATTAAGTCTCCAAATGGGATCCAAGGTAAGCCCTGACCATGTCAGAGAGCTCACTGAAGCAACTTTAGTCTTGGGGGGTGGGGGAGGGATGTAGCTGCCCTGGCTGTCTGGTCCAGTAATCTGGAGAAGTACAGAACACAGCCACATATAAATGGGATTAAAGTTGAAGCACTGAGGGATACACATGCAAGTGTCACTATGGTGACTGAGAAACTGATATCCCCAGGACAATACCTGACTGGCGAGACATTCACAGTCCTCATTGCTGATAATCAGGCTAAGATACATCCCATGACAATAGTATCCTTAGAGTGGGGAGAGGTTACTGGCCAAAAGGAGGTGGTGGTATCCTTTGCTATTCCTGTGGAATGTCTGCTAGGCAATGATCTGGCGTTCTCAGCATGGGTTGAGGTAGAAAGAAAAACCCATGCAGATATGCTGGGTATACCTGAATGGGTGTGTGTTAAAACAAGAGCACAATGCAGAGCCCACGGTGAAAAAGAAAAGTTGGAGCCTGAAATAATGGCCCAACTCTCCAAGAGAAGAGGCAGGAAGTGTGGGAAACCAGCTTCTGAACAGACACCAGCCCAGGTCCCCTCTCCTCAGGAAGAAGACCTGTCTGCTCCAGACGGAACTGAGCCCCAGGAACCTGAGCCTTACACTGCAGAGCTCCTGGACCCGTTTGGACCCACTAGGGAAGATCTGTGCCAGGGACACAGGACCTGTTCCACTCTTGAAAGCCTGAGACAGCAAGCTGCTGATCAGGAAAAGAGAGCTGTCTGTGGCTCCCACAGAACCTCTTGGGAGGAGGGACTGAGGCCAGAGACCCCAAACCTGGTGCCACTATGAGAGTGGTAGTACCTCAGTTGTATAGAGGGTGCCTGCTCTTATTAGCTCATGACATTCCTCTAGCTGGACACCTTGACCAGGCCAAAACTTGAAGTAGGTTAGTCAAACACTTCTACTAGCCAGGGATCTCCCAGAAGGTGAAGGACTTTTGTAACTCCTTTGCCACCTGTCAAGCCAGTTGTAAGACAAGTGGCCACCCAAAGGCCCCTTTATTCCACTTCCAGTGATTGGGGCTGCTTTTGAAAGGGTAAGGATTGATATTGTCAGTCCCCTTGACCCACCAACTATATCAGGGAACAGATTCATACTGGTAGTAGTGGATCATGCTACCAGGTACCCTGAAGCAATTCCCCTAAGGACTACCACTGCTCCTGCAGTGGCTAGGGCACTCATTGGTATCTTTACCAGGATGGGTTTTTCTAAGGAGGTGGTGTCAGACATAAGTCACTCCATATTCTGCCCACATGTGTTTTGGGTATCCAGAAATGAAGTTTGTACCTATAAGTTCCCCACCCACAAATGTTCTTATTGAAAGGTTCAACAAGACCATGAAAGGCACGATTGGTAAACTCCGAAAAAGCTCAGGAGGAGATGGGATGTCTTATTACCATGCCTGCCCTTTCACTACAGAGACTACAGAGAAGTGCCACAGAAGGCAGTAGGGTTTTCCACCTTTGAACTTTTGCTTGGTCATCCTCCAAGGTGACGATTGTGTCTTGTGAAGGAAGACTGGGAGCGGCCTCTAAAAGAGCCTAAAGAGGACGTAGTGGAATATGTTCCTGGCCTACGTTCAAGGATGGCTGAGTACATGCCAAAAGCATCCAAAAACCTTGAGGCCAGCCAAGAGCTCTAGAAGCTCTAATATGACCACAAGGCTGCACTGGTGGAGTTCTAATCAGGGCAGAAGGTGTTGGTTTTGAAGCCTGTGGCTCCTAGGACCTTCCGGGACAAATGGAGTGGACCCTACCCTGTCTGAGAAAGAAAAAGGGAGGTCACCTATTTGGTGGACCTTGGCACTTGCAGGAACCCTAAAAGGGCCATCCATGTAAACCACCTTAAACCCTATCACGTCAGGACTGAGATGACCATGCTGATGGTCACTGATGAGGATCAGGAAGAAGACAGTGAACTTCTTCCTGACCTCCTCTCTCTCAACCCTAAAGATGGGTCAGTGGAAGGAGTTGTCTTTTCAGGACCCTCTCTGCCCAACAGCAGGCTGACTGCAGGCAAATCCTGTATCAGTATGATGATGCTCTTCTCTTTGATCCCTGGTCAGACTAACTGATGCACACATGATGTAGACAATGGGGAAAGCCTACTTATCAAAAATAAAATCTACAGGCAGTCTGATCATGTCAAAGAGAGAATCAAAGCTGAAGTAAGTAAGATGTTGGAATTGAGAGTCATTGAAGCCTCTGAGAGCCAGCCCAGTTGTCTTAGTGCCCAAACCTCACACCCAGGGTGGTAAAAAGGAGCTGAGGTTTTGTGTGGACTATAGGGGCCTCAATGCAGTAACCAAGACAGATGCACGCCCAATTCCTAGGGCTGATGAACTGATTGACCAGTTAGGGGCAGCCAAATTTCTCAATACTTTTGATTTGACATCAGGGTACTGGCAGATTGGTCTGAACCCTGGAGCAAAAGAAAAATCTGCATTCTCAACCTCAGATGGGTATTTTCAGTTCCCTGGTATGCCCATTGAACTAAATAATGCCCGACACCTTCCAAAGGTTGGTGAACAAAGTCCTTGCTGGATTGGAATATTTTAGTGCAGCATTTCTTGATGATATTGCAGTCTATAGTTCCACCTGTCAGGATCACCTTGTCAGAAGTTGGCCTGGTATATGCTGTCCACTATTTAAAGTGGGCACCTTGTACCAGTCCAAACAACCCCTTATGGAGATAGGTTAAAGACAACCTTTACTGAAAGCTATCCTAGTGGTAGCTATGGAGAGCAGCCTTCAGGCTAAGTCTTGAAGGAATGTAAAGCAGCTTGTTTTACCAGTCTATAATCTCTTGAGTGACCAAATGAAAGAGGACCACACCAGGTATATATATAAAATATATGTATTTATTCTTAAACACACCCCTCTAGTCTCTTTATGAGGCTAGAGTTCGAAGTACATAAGTTGCAAGTCAAATATCAACAGTAATAGCACAAATACACGTTTGAGCCCTAGGGGCGTACCAAACCATATACCAAAAAAGTGGTATAAGAACCACGACTGAGCTAGACACAAGGCCTAGAGCCTGTAGAAGTGCTTGGACCCCAAGGAACCACCCAAGGTAGTGACACAGGGGACCCACGGGGGACGCGTGCAGTGTGAGAACACATCCGCGAGCCACCGTTGACTTCTATGGGGAATGTCGCGGTTGGAGTTTTAAAGAAAAAGGACACTTAGAGGAGGACTTGGAGTAAACCCCTTTAGAACTAGGCTGTTCTAGAGTCAATACCCACGGGAGCACCGGAGTACTCGAGTTACCTCACCCAGGGAAGCCGGGTGCATAGGTGTCTTTCGGGGTCGGGTTTCGTCATCGTTTTCAATGGCGATCTGCTGCAAAGTGCTGCTGGCGGCCAAGTCGAAAGTGTCCGGGTGGATCCAAGGATGGATCGAAGATCTGAAGAACCTGAAAGCAGAGGGGACAGAGTCTGGGTCACTAGCCAGTGACCAGGAAGGCGATGAGCAGATGCCCACCGATGTTGGGTGCTTCAGGTAGTTTGACGGTCGTCTTGACTCTTCAGCCACGAGGTCCAGGAGGCATCGACGATGACCAGGAGCTGTATTCGAGCTGTCCACGACGTCTGTCGATTGCTGCGGTGTCGGCGACCGGATTGAACCCAACAAGCCTTAGCAACGGCAAGTCACATGGAAATGAAGAAAGGACGTTGATGCAGACCAGCAAGGTCTGGGGGACTCACCCAGCAAGGGTAAGTCAGGGCACGTCTGGAGCAACCAGGAAAGCCCAAGCAGAAGAAGAGTTGCCTTCGGGAGGGCCCACTAGCCAACAGACTAGCAACCGCGAAGGAGCCTCGAGTGGACGCACTTGGAGCTGGCTCACAGGACACTTGTGGAGTGGAGGCCAGTGATCTTCAATGCAGTCGGTGCTGGAGGCGGGGGCTACTCGGAGCCCAAAGCACAACTTCGTGGAAGACCAGGAAGAGGATGCACTTGCAAAAGTTCTTGGTGCCCAGGGGTCACGGTTCCACATTACCCACGACACCTACGGGCCTCAGCTTCGCTGGGGACTCAGGGCAGCCTCGGGGAAGTCTAGAAATCCACCTCTGGTGATGCAAAGACTTTGGCGTCCGGCGGGAGCTTCAGCGATGCAGACCGGACAATTGCTTCTTTGGTGCCTGCCAAGCAGGGGAGTCACTCCTTGACCCCAAGGGAGATTCTTCAGTCCTCTAATCTTGAGTAGAGCGTCGAAGTTCCAGGATTCAGTTGCAGAGTTTCGTCCAGGGATATCTAAAGTCCTAAGGACTGGGGTCCCATACTTATACTAAGTTAGGGGTTGGACATACTCTGGGGACCCACCTATGGGAGGGTCAGGGAAGAGGGGTGGTTACACCCATTCCCTTTGTCCAGTTTCACGCCAGAGCAGGGGCAGGTAGCCCCTGCAACCGGTTTGAACTGGCATATGCACAGGGACACCAAGTGTGCCCCCAGTGCAGGACTTCAAAGCACCAGAGAGTGCTCCCGCCCAGCCCCAATACACATTGTCCTGTCTGGGGAGGTGGTTACACCTCCCTGCGACAGGAAACCTATTGTCCAGGCCTCCCTGCCGGAGTTTCAGTCAGCAGCAGGAGGCCAGACCCGTGTCTGTGGCAGCGGCATCCATTTTGTGATGCCAGGGCTCTGTAAAGAAGTTACCGGGTAGGTCGGTGGGTACATGTCTCTCCATCTAGAAGGGTGGAATGCTACCCCCACCACCAGGACTGGCGGGGGGTAGTATTCCAAGATGTTTGACACCAAACACGACATGTTTTGGTGCAGCCAGTCCAAAGTTAGCATTGTACCGCGAGGATATAATGCACTTAAGAGTATATGGTCAGGCTGTACCACAAACAGCATCAGAGGAGGGACTCCGAACGCTGCAGAGGGGCTCTGCTCATGCAGGGGCACCCTCTCACATAAAAACCAAGCACTCTGCCTTCAGGATTGGTAAGGCCTGCCATAGGAGTGACTTATAGGTTTATATGTGTGTGCAATGGTAGTGATATAGGTAGCCTATACCACAGTAAGGGGTGCATGCACCACCTTACCCAGGCTGCAGTAGCAGACCTGTGGTGTCATTTTGGCTGGCCTTCCAGGGGTGGCATAATACATGCTTCAGCCCCTGGCAGGCCTCTGGGGTACCTATGCCCTGGGTACCTAGTATACCATATACTAGGGACTTATAAGGGCACTCCATATTCTAATCAAAGATGTACCTAAGGTACATGGAAACCATTTTAGAGAGGAAGCAGCTAGGCTGGGGCTCTGATTAGCAGGGCCCCAGCCAGACTAAAGTCGAAAAACAGTGAAGCATCAGCAAAAAGTGGGGGTACCCATGTGAAGCAGATCCTACTCTCCTACACAACCCCCCCCAAATGCAGGGACATTAAACTAACCTTGACCAGTTGAGTCTTCATGTTCTAAGTGGAAATACCTAGAGAGTCCATCTGCATTGGCATGGTTACTCCCAGGTCTATGTTCCACTGTAAAGTCCATCCCCTGTAGGGAAATGGACCACCTAAGCAGTTTGGGGTTTTCACCCTTCATTTGTTTTAGCCATAAGAGGGGCTTATGGTCTGTTTGAACAAGGAAGTGAGTACCAAACAAGTATGGCCTCAACTTCTTCAGAGCCCAGACCACAGCAAAGGCCTCCCTCTCAATGGCTGACCAACGTTTCTCTCTAGGGGTCAGCCTTCTGCTAATAAAAGCTACTGGCTGATCCTGACCTTCATCATTCAGTTGTGACAGTACAGCCCCTACCCCCAATTCAGATGCATCTGTTTGGACAATGAACTTCTTGGAGTAATCAGGACTCTGGAGAATGGGAGCAGTGCACATGGCCTGCTTCAGGTCATCAAATGCCTTTTGACAGCTAGCTGTCCACTGAACCTTTTTGGGCATTTTCTTGGAAGTTAAGTCATTCAGGGGTGTCACTATTGATCCATACCCCTTGACAAATCTCCTATAGTACCCAGTCAGGCCTAAGAAGGCTCTCACCTGAGTCTGGGTAGTTGGAGCAACCCAGTCCATGATGGTCTGGATCTTGCTCTGCAATGGTTGAACCTGGCCTCCACCCACAAGGTGGCCCAGGTACACAACCTGACTCTGCCCTATCTGGCACTTGGTGGCCTTGATAGTGAGGCCTGCCTTTGCAGGGCCTCTAAAACATTCCTTAGGTGGACCAGGTGATCCTCCCAGGTGGAGGCTAAAGACAGCAATATCATCAAGATAAGCTGCACTGTAGGCTTCCAGACCTGTGAGAACTGTATTCACCAACCTTTGGAAAGTGGCAGGTGCATTCTTCAAACCAAAGGGCATTACCACAAATTGATAATGCCCACTAGGGGTTGAGAATGCTGTTTTTGGCTTTGCATCATCAGCTAGCCTGATCTGCCAGTAGCCAGCTGTTAGGTCAAATGTGCTTAGATACTTGGCTGAGGCCAAAGTGTCTATTAGCTCATCTGCCCTTGGTATTGGATGGGCATCAGTCCTAGTGACTGCATTGAGACCCCTGTAGTCCACACAAAACCTCATCTCTCTTTTCCCACCACTGGTGTGAGGTTTTGGCACAAGGACCACTGGACTAGCCCAAGGGCTATCTGAGGGTTCAATAACTCCCAAATCCAACATCTTCTGGACTTCTGTCCTGATACAGTCCCTGACATGGTCAGGTTGCCTATAAATCTTATTTTTAATAGGCAGACTGTCCCCAGTGTCCACTTCATGAGTGCACCAGGTGGTCTGACTTGGAGTCAGAGAGAACATATGTCTGAACTGATTGAGCACCTGTCTGCAATCAGTTTGCTGCTGAGCAGTGAGGCTGCCTGCCAAGGCTACACCATCCACTGACCCATCATCAGGGTTCTGTGAGAGCAGGTCAGGGAGTGGGTCACTCTCTTCCTCCTGTCCCTCATCAGTAGCCATGAGCAAGCCCATGTCTGCCCTGTCCACATATGGTTTCAATCTGTTGACATGGAGAACCCTGTGGGGACTCCTGGGTGTTCCTAGGTCTACTAAATAGGTAACCTCACCCTTCTGTTCAACAATGGTATGGGGTCCACTCCATTTGTCTTGGAGAGCTGCTGGGGCCACTGGCTCCAACATCCACACCTTCTGTCCTGGCTGGTAAACAGTCAGTACAGCCTTTTGGTCATGCCAGGCTTTTTGCAGTTCCTGGCTAGCCTCAAGGTTTTTAGTTGCCTTTTTCATGTATTCAGCCATCCTGGAGCGGAGACCAAGTACATAGTCCACTATGTCCTGCTTTGGGGGCTTGAGAGGTAACTCCCATCCTTCCTTCACCAAGCACAATGGACCCCTGACAGGGTGACCAAACAAAAGTTCAAAAGGGCTGTAGCCAACCCCTTTTGAGGCACCTCCCTGTATGCAAACAAAAGGCAGGGCAAGAGTATGTCCCATCTTCGCCTAGGCTTTTCTGGGAGCCCTTTAATCATGCCCTTAAGGTTTTGTTGAATCTCTCAACTAAACCATTGCATTGTGGGTGATAGGGTGTGGTGAACTTGTAAGTCACTCCACACTCCTTCCACATTGCCTTCAAGTATCCAGACATAAAGTTTGCATCCCTGTCTGATACAACCTCCTTAGGGAAGCCCACTCTTGAGAAAATTCCCAGGAGGGCTCTTGCCACCACAGGTGCTGTAGTGGTCCTAAGGGGAATAGCTTCTGGGTACCTAGTGGCATGGTCCACCACCACCAGGATAAACCTGTGCCCTGATGCTGTTTGGGGATCCATGGGACCAACAATATCAATCCCCACTCTTTCAAAGGGAACCCCACCACAGGTAGTGGTATCAGGGGGCCTTTGTGGTGCCACCTGCCTTCCCACTGGCTTGGCAGGTTACACAGGAGCGACAAAACTCCTTGGTGTCTTCAGACATGTGGGACCAGTGAAAGTGAGGGACAATTCTGTCCCAAGTCTTGTTCTGGCCCAGGTGACCTGCTAGAGGAATGTCATGGGCTAGGGTCAATAGGAAGCCCCTGAACTTCAGAGGTATAACCAACCTCCTGGTGGCACCAGGCTTGGGGTCTCTACACTCTGAGTACAAGAGTCCATCATCCCAATACACTTTATGGGGACCACTAGCATTCCCAGCAGCCTCAGCAGCAGCTTGCTGTCTGAGGGGTTCAAGAGAGGGGCAGCTCTGCTGCTCCTGGCTCAGATCTGCCCTGGAAGGGCCCCCTGTCCCCAAGAACTCAACCTGATCAGGCTCAAGCTCCTCTGGGACAGTTCCTTCCTCAGGACTGAGATCATCCCCCTCAAGAGACTGATCTTCCTTCTGAGCCAAGGGGGAAGGCATTGCCTTAACCCTACTACTCCTCCTCTTGGATGGCACTTGGTCCATTGTTCCAGGATCCAAGGCCTGTTCAGTGTTAGACATTTTGCTCTGTGACCTGGTCACAGCAAACACATCTGCAGGGATGCCCAGCATTTCTGCATGGGTCCTGAGCTCCACTTCTGCCCAAGCTGAAGTTTCTAGATCATTGCCAAGCAAGCATTCAACTGGTAGGTTTGCACTCACCACAACCTTCTTAAGGCCAGTTACCCCTCCCCAGGAGAAGTTAACAACTGCCAGAGTATGGTCTGTTCTGACATTGCTAGCATTGGTCACTTGGTACATTTCACCAAGTATAATCTGCCCAGGATCCACAAGCTCTTGTGTCACCATGGTGACACTTGCTCCTGTGTCCCTGAATGCCAAAGCCTCTTTTCCATTAATTAATGGCTGTTGCCTGTACTTGCCCAGATTACTGGGACTCACAGAGGAGGTCACATCCATGCCTCCATCACAGACTAGGACAGCCTGAGTGAGTTCTCTGACTAGGCCAGAGCTCATCTCATTACCCAGGGTCAACCCTACTAAACCCTTAGCTTGAGTAGTTCCACCACCATTTGTAACTGTACTAGGGGGAACAGGTGCCTTAGGGGCAGTGGTGGTGGCTGGAATAGAGTCTTTGGACTTGGTGCAATCACTGGTCCAGTGTGTCTTTTGCTTACAGACTTTGCACCATGGTTTCTTTTGGCCTTTTCCCTTGTTAGACTGTGAATCCCAACCTGAAGAAGATTTTTGGGGGCCTTGTGAAGACTTCTGGTCTTTACCCTTCTCCCCACCCTTATCAGAGTTTTTAGAATCTTGCTTCTTAGGGTCACCACCTTGGTTCTGTACCTTCTGCCTCACCCTGGTTCTGACCCATTTGTCTGCCTTCTTTCCCAATTCTTGGGGAGAGGTCAGATCAGAGTCCACCAGGTACTGATGCAACAGCTGATTTTGACAGTTATTAAGAATCTGCTCCCTCATGATAAGATTGTACAATCCTTTGAAGTTACATACCTTACTGCCCACTAACCAACCTTCCAGAGCCTTAGCAGAACAATCAACAAAGTCCAACCAGTCTTGATTCTGTGCTTTTTGGGTATCTCTGACCTTTAACCTGTATTGTTCAGTTGTTAAGCCACACCCATCAATCAGAGCACTCTTCAAGACTTTGTAATTGTCAGCATCCTCTTCTCTAACAGAGAGGAGCTTATCTCTACCTTTGTCTGCAAAGGAGAGCCACAAGATTGCTGCCCACTGCTCCTGAGGGACCCTCTGTACTTTACAGGCCCTCTCTAGTGCAGTTATCCATTTGTGGATGTCATCCCCACTCTGGTAGGGAGAGACAATCTTGCTCAGGTTTCTATGGTCATAAGACCTCTCCCTACCACTAGGGAAATTGCTGCCACCATGGGACTCTAGTCCCAACTTTCTTCTTTGCCTTTGAAGCTCTAGGGACTCCCTGTCTATATTCTATCACACAATCGGCAGAAATGAGAAAGAGCCCTCTCTCAGTGCCGTAAGGGCCGAGAAGAAATCTCATGAGGGAGTACACCCTCCCATGTTTGAACCACTATATCACAAAAAGTACTCCTTGGATGCGAGGATGATAACCGCGTCTTGAACGTAATAACCCTAGAAAGGTACAGGTGGGAAGTCCTAAGATGAATAGCACCACTAAGAAGTGGGGAAGGAAACAATTCCTTTTGTTTTAATTACCCTCACACACCCTAGTGGTGTCATGCTTCATCATCGGGTCACCCTGATGCCTAAAAGTCAGGTGGGCTCGACCGTTTTTTCAGGGAGCTCTTAGAAATAATAAGACCAGGGGGACGTTAATTAAAAACACCAACAAATCCCAGTATCCCTTTAATATTGGATTTGTTAGGGTGATTAAAAAGTGTAAACAGGGGTCAGGATAGGAGTATTTATGGTCCTATGATCCTTCAGCCGACATGTTTCAGTCCTACTAGGGCCATAAAGGTCCCGGACTTTCTTCAGGGCAACAATACCACCTCCCTGGATAACGCAAGAGACAACTCCCTACGACTTTTAGGCGTCAGGGTGACCCGATGATGAAGCATGACACCACTAGGGTGTGTGAGGGTAATTAAAACAAAAGGAATTGTTTCCTTCCCCACTTCTTAGTGGTGCTATTCATCTTAGGACTCCCTGTCTATAGCCAACTGCTCTTTTCTGATTCTCAACTGAGCTTCCTCATACTTGAGCAGTCTCTCTTTCCTCTCATGAGAGGATTCCCTCCTATGAGAAGAAACAGAGGTCCCTACTGAGGTGTCAGAGTGGTTAGACTCCTGAGAAGGAGATCTAGACCTTCTGGGCACACTCACAACTCTTCCTGGGGGGACAAAGGGGTGGCCATTCTGATCCTCCTCCTCATCCTCAGGAGTAGCTGCATTATCCAGGTCAGGATCATTGTCATCCCCCTGGCCAGTTTCAGAGGTCAGGTCCTGGGCATTTTCATCCCTGGCCCCTCCCTCATCTTCTGCCCCACCCTCTCTGCCTACCCTCTCAGACCCTATGGGTCTTCTAAGATCATCTAGCAGAAGTATCTCCAGGAGACGTTGGGTGTTGGCACTTTTGCCTGTCTTCAACTTCCTAATCTTGCACAGCTCTCTCAATTCCAAGAATGAGAGGTTGTCATATATGGATGGCAGGAGCCCACTGGTTCCTGGTAGTGAAGACATTACTAGTGAGGTGTGGTGTATGCACTACCTACTCTAGTGTGGCCTACTAAACTCTCTTGAGTTGTAGAAAGGGTGTGCTATCCCTTACCACACAACTCTAAGTTCAGTAGAACTTACTATATACTAAGCTTGTTATTATATGTACCTAAGGTACCCTTAGTGGTTTTCAGTTGATCAATTCAATTGAGATTATCTGGTAAAACAATAGCAAGCTGGAATCCCACACGCTGCACACCAATGTGAGAAGTTGGCCTGGTATATGCTGTCCACTATTTTAAGTGGGCACCTTGTACCAGTCCAAACAACCCCTTATGGAGATAGGTTAAAGACAACCTTTACTGAAAGCTATCCTAGTGGTAGCTATGGAGAGCAGCCTTCAGGCTAAGTCTTGAAGGAATGTAAAGCAGCTTGTTTTACCAGTCTATAATCTTTTGAGTGACCAAATGAAAGAGGACCACACCAGGTATATATATAAAATATATGTATTTATTCTTAAACACACCCCTCTAGTCTCTTTATGAGGCTAGCGTTCGAAGTACATAAGTTGCAAGTCAAATATCAACAGTAATAGCACAAATACACGTTTGAGCCCTAGGGGCGTACCAAACCATATACCAAAAAAGTGGTATAAGAACCACGACTGAGCTAGACACAAGGCCTAGAGCCTGTAGAAGTGATTGGACCCCAAGGAACAACCCAAGGTAGTGACACAGGGGACCCACGGGGGACACGTGCAGTGTGAGAACACAGCCGCGAGCCACCGTTGACTTCTATGGGGAATGTCGCGGTTGGAGTTTTAAAGAAAAAGGACACTTAGAGGAGGACTTGGAGTAAACCCCTTTAGAACTAGGCTGTTCTAGAGTCAATACCCACGGGAGCACCGGAGTACTCGAGTTACCTCACCCAGAGAAGCCGGGTGCATAGGTGTCTTTCGGGGTCGGGTTTCGTCGTCGTTTTCAATGGTGATCTGCTGCAAAGTGCTGCTGGCGGCCAAGTCGAAAGTGTCCGGGTGGATCCAAGGATGGATCGAAGATCTGAAGAACCTGAAAGCAGAGGGGACAGAGTCTGGGTCACTAGCCAGTGACCAGGAAGGCGATGAGCAGATGCCCACCGATGTTGGGTGCTTCAGGTAGGTTGACGGTCATCTTGACTCTTCAGCCACGAGGTCCAGGAGGCGTCGACGACAACCAGGAGCTGTATTTGAGCTGTCCCACAACGTCTGTCGATTGCTTCGGTGTCGGTGACTGGATTGGACCCAACAAGCCTTGGCAACGGCAAGTCACGTGGAAAGGAAGAAAGGACGTTGATGCAGACCAGCAAGGACTGGGGGACTCACCCAGCAAGAGTAAGTCAGGGCACATCTGGCGCAACCAGGAAAGCCCAAGCAGAAGAAGAGTTGCCTTCGGGAGGGCCCACTAGCCAACGGACTAGCGACCGCAAAAGAGCCTCAAGTGGACGCACTTGGAGCTGGCTCACAGGACACTCGTGGAGTGGAGGCCAGTGATCTTTGGTGCAGTCGGTGCTGGAGGCGGGGGCTACTCGGAGCCCAAAGCACAACTTCGTGGAAGACCAGGAAGAGGATGCACTTGCAAAAGTTCTTGGTGCCCAGGGGTCATGGTTCCACGTTACCCATGACAGCTACAGGCCTCAGCTTCGCTGGGGACTCAGGGCAGCCTCGGGGAAGTCTGGAAATCTATCTCTGGTGATGCAAAGACTTTGGCGTCCGGCGGGAGCTTCAGCGATGCAGACCGGACAATTGCGTCTTTGGTGCCTGCCAAGCAGGGGAGTCACTCCTTGACCCCAAGGGAGATTCTTCAGTCCTCTAATCTTGAGTAGAGCGTCAAAGTTCCAGGATTCAGTTGCAGAGTTTCGTCCAGGGATATCTAAAGTCCTAAGGACTGGGGTCCCATACTTATACTAAGTTAGGGGGTTGGACATACTCTGGGGACCCACCTATGGGAGGGTCAGGGAAGAGGGGTGGTTACACCCATTCCCTTTGTCCAGTTTCGCACCAGATCAGGGGCAGGTAGCCCCTGCAACCGGTTTGAACTGGCATATGCACAGGGACACCAAGTGTGCCCCCAGTGCAGGACTTCAAAGCACCAGAGAGTGCTCCCGCCCAGCCCCAATACACATTGTCCTGTCTGGGGAGGTGGTTACACCTCCCTGCGACAGGAAACCTATTGTCCAGGCCTCCCCTGCCGGAGTTTCACTCAGCAGCAGGAGGCCAGACCCGTGTCTGTGGCAGCGGCATCCATTTTGTGATGCCAGGGCTCTGTAAAGAAGTTACCGGGTAGGTCGGTGGGTACATGTCTCTCCATCTAGAAGGGTGGATTGCTACCCCCACCACCAGGACTGGCGGGGGGGTAGTATTCCAAGATGTTTGACACCAAACACGACATGTTTTGGTGCAGCCAGTCCAAAGTTAGCATTGTACCGCGAGGATATAATGCACTTAAGAGTATATGGTCAGGCTGTACCACAAACAGCATCAGAGGAGGGACTCCGAACGCTGCAGAGGGGCTCTGCTCATGCAGGGGCACCCTCTCACATAAAAACCAAGCACTCTGTCTTCAGGATTGGTAAGGCCTGCCATAGGAGTGACTTATAGGTTTATATGTGTGTGCAATGGTAGTGATATAGGTAGCCTATACCACAGTAAGGGGTGCATGCACCACCTTACCCAGGCTGCAGTAGCAGACCTGTGGTGTCATTTTGGCTGGCCTTCCAGGGGTGGCATAATACATGCTTCAGCCCCTGGCAGGCCTCTGGGGTACCTATGCTCCTGGGTACCTAGTATACCATATACTAGGGACTTATAAGGGCACTCCAGATTCCAATCAAAGATGTACCTAAGGTACATGGAAACCATTTTAGAGAGGAAGCAGCTAAGCTGGGGCTCTGATTAGCAGGGCCCCAGCCAGACTAAAGTCGAAAAACAGTGAAGCATCAGCAAAAAGTGGGGGTACCCATGTGAAGCAGATCCTACTCTCCTACACACCTGATCCACCTTGGTAAGGTCCTTGAGGCTCTGCGAAATGCAGGCCTCACTATTAAGGCAAGCAAGTGCCAGATAGGGCAGGGCTTGTTGTAAACTTGGGCCACCTTGTAGGTGGAGGCCAAGTTCAACCCTTACAACCCAAGATCCAGACAATTGTAGAATGGGTAGCTCCAACCACCCAGACTCAAGTCAGGGTTTTCCTTGGCTTGAGTGGGTACTACAGGAGGTTTTTGAAGGGATATGGGTCCGTTGTGCCCCCCCTCACAGAATTGACCTCCAAAAAGATGCCAAAGAAAGTGAACTGAACAGTAAGGTGTCAAAAGGTGTTTAACACTCCGAAGAAAGCAATGTGCTCAGCACCCATTCTGAAAGCTCCATACTAAACAAAGCAGTTCATAGTGCAGACAGATGCCTCTCAACATGGGATAGCAGCGGTCCTATCCCAAACCAATGATTATGGCCATGGCCAACCTGTTGCTTTCATTAGCAGGAGGTTACTCCCCGACAGCACAGTTGGAGTGCCATTTAGCGGGAAACCTTTGATGTGGTTTGGTCCCTGAAGAAGTTGAGGCCATACCTCTTTGGCTCTAACTTCCTTGTTCAAACTGACCACAGGCTGCTCAGATGGCTGATGCAAATGAAAGGTGAAATCCCAAACTGTTGAGGTGGTCCATTTCCTTACAGGGTATGGACTTTACAGTGGAACACAGAACTGGGACTGACCATGCCAATGCAGATGGCCTTGCCAGGTTTTTCCACTTAGAAGATAAAGACTCTCTTGAAGGTTAGTCTCATTCTCCTTCATTTGGGGGGTGGTTATGTAGGAAAGTGCCCCTTTCTGACATGGTCACCCCCACTTTTTCATGTGATTTCGACTGGAAGTACACAGAGTTCCTGCTAACCAGTTCCCTCGTGCCAGATCTCTTTCCCCAAAACTGTACAATTGTTCCCCCAATTGACAATACCTTTAGAACTCCAGGGTACCTAGGACCTGAGGTGCTAAAGAGGGTCCCCAAGGGCTGCAGCACAAATTGTGCCACCCTAAGGGACCCCTCACCAAACTCATGCAAGACTGACATTGCAAGCTGCGTGTTTTGCTGCAGGCAAAAGTGAAAACACGACATGACACATATCCCTATGTGCCATGCCTCCTAGCACTGCATGTAGTATTTGTAAGTCGCCCCTACAGCAGGCCTTATAGCCCTAAGGCAGGGTACCTTATATTACATTTGAGGACATATCTGCATGAGCAGATATGCCCCAGTGCTGGTCAGTTCCATTACTGCCAGTACAAGTGAACAGGGAAGCCATTTTAAAACATGTGCTTGACACTGGTAAAACGATTTCCCCAGCTGCATGATGTCTTCACTGAAAATAGGCATGTTTGGCATCAAATATCTTATTCACAAGCCCACCTTGATTCCAGTAGTGGATTTGTAAATACATGTACACAGAGGGCACTTTAGAGGCGCCCCCTGAAAACCTGCCAGCCTCTGGTGCCTTGGCTGACTGGTCTCTGCCTGCCTGCCACAGAGACAAGTTTCTGACCTCCCAGGGTGAGGGCATTTGCTCTCAGGAGGACAGAAACCAAGTCTACACATGAAGAGGGTGTTCACACCCTTCTCTCACAGGATGACCTGCTGATTAGCATTCTAAGAGGCGAGCTTCAAAGAAGCTGCTGCCTTTGAAATGCACATCTGGCTCCCCTCCCAGGAGAGGAAGTTGAGCCCCTTGGCACCTGGACAGGTGGGAAAATTAGCTTGTCGGGTAGGCGTGCCCACCCCCAGGCTAGTAACATCCCTAAGGTGGCCTAACCTGAAGTAGACACAACTTTTCAGAGTTGGCCATCTTGGTGATGGCCAACATAGGCATTCTGGGACAGGGTTATGCCCACTTCCCAATGGTAGTGGTCATATAAGTGGCATAGTGACCCCAGGGGTCAGTAGCCCATTGACTACTACCCTACACTCCCCTTTCACCCTTAAATTCAGTATATAAGGGGAGCCCCTGGCTCCAGGAAATCAGAACCTGCGACCTGAAAGAAGAAGACTGACGTGAAGAGTCACAAAGAGCAAGAACTGAAGACTTAGCAACTGACCTGGTGCCAACCCTCCTGCCTGCCTGCCTGCTGACTTTGACAATTGCTGCAAAAGACGACTTGTCCTGCAGCTGCTGAGTCTGCAAAGCCTGTGAGACCTACCAGCACTTCAATCAGGAACCAAGACCTCCTGTGGGGCAGCGGAACTGTCCCCTGCAGACACCCAAAGAAGAACCGGGAGAACTCTGGAAATGACAAAACCTGATGCCGCCACGCACCACTGCACCCAAGCACCCCCACACCCGTGTCGAAGTGGGCCAGCGGTGTCAGCGTGGTCCCCAAACCCTCAAGGGACAGAGTCCACTGTGGATTGACCCCTCATGAACTTTCTGCCACCGCCTGCAGCCTCTGTGTGCAGGCCTCCTCAACCGTGAATGTTGCCAGATGATAAAAACCTGACACCCCAAAGACCCTCTGCACCCGGACACCCTGTCCTGAGAACAGGACCAAAGGTGTCCCCATGTCCCCTAACATTGCAAGACCCGAAGCCACTCGGTTTCACCTGACTTAACTCTCAGTCCCTTCCTGCAGCCTCTTCGTGACCAGACCGATCCCCATTGGATTGTATTGGGCACCCGATGCTGTTTGCACAACTGCACTCTGCTGACCTAGTGCTGCTGGAGATAACCTGCTGGCGCTGCCTTGGACCTTGCCCCTAACTCACCTTTAATCCAGAATACTGGTCCTGTAAGTCGCTGCAAAGAACTGGTATGCTGCATATGTTTTTCCTCCCATAGGGTAACATTGAATCCTTTGAGAATTGCACAGTCGACTTTTTAAATACAAAAAATTTCTCTTGCAAAACGTACTCACCTGATCATATTGATTCTGGTGCCTAAATAGATATAAAGATACATGTTATTTTTAGGTCTCGCCCAGGCAGCACATTGCTGTCTCTTCAAGGCATGTTGTATCTAGAATATGGGCTTTAAGCACCTCCCATATTTCTAATTGGCTTCTTTTACTGTCCTTCATAAATGGCTGCTTTTCTTTGGTATTTATGCTCAATAGTTCCTCTTTTTCTACTTTTGTAACCTCCCATGAGGACTGCCCCTGTTACATGGGCTCTTACTCTTCACATTATTTACGAAACTTAGAGAGCACTCTTTTTTTGTTGGCCTGCCTCTGCTCTTAAGTGTTTTGTTTGTTTTACTTCCTGCAAGAAACGTTTGTGGCTGCTTAATTTTTCTGCTTTGCCGCCTCTTAATCTCCCTGTGCCATCCCCCACACCACCTCAACCCTTCCACAACAGTGCTTGCCCACCCCCAACACCCGGAACCCTGACCTAATAGCTACCTCTCTTGGGTACTGGCACATGTCGGCCTAGTCGGTATCATCCAACTGTCCCATATCTTGTTCCCAGAGCTTGGTGATGGTCTGGCTGTTCGCAGTTGTTGAGAAGTGTGGGATTGCCTTGTGATATTGCATGCCGAAGGAGTGGACCATCGGTACCATGAGCACAGGGGAGATGCTCCTCTGCTACATTGGCCAGTGTTAACTTATAGCCGGCCAGAACATGTTCAAACTGTATGTATTTGAAATGTTGGGCGTCAACCAGGTCATATCGGAACTGTAGCTCCGAGAAGGATAGAAGACTCTGTGCTGTGGTCGTTTACATTAAAGTGCCATATCTTCAGCAGTCCTTTGGTCAAAATACAGCACTTTTGTGAACTGCGAACAAATCAAAGGCATTTGCAAGCTGTGTGCAGTGCTGAGAAGTTCACTGCATAAGGTGATGTTGCTGGCCAGTAGTTAGTAACAAGCATTGGCAAAGCCAATAGGTTTTGCCTACGCCAGATCTATTGAATTGTAAGTGCTTTTTTCTAGCTGTGTGTACATACAGCAACGTGGCTGCTGTGCAGCATGGTTAAATTAAAAAGAAAAAAAGTGCTATGAAGTGGCCAGCGTTGAAAGTGTCATAGCGCTTTTATTAAAATTCACGTAAACAATGCTGCACAGCATACAACATGGCTAAAAAATCACTGACAAAGCCAGTAGATCTCGGATAGGCAAATTGGCTTTGCCAATGCTTGTTCTCGGTTTTCTTCCACAATTGGTATTTCCCCTACAGTTGTCTCTTTCTTGTGATAAAGAGGTTTGCGTCTGTTCACTGATGTTGGTTAATTTTTACCCTGTGTTGGACATGGTATTGATTTTGTTTATCATTATGTGTAATTTATTTTCATCCTTATGTAAAGTGCTTTAATGTCCTTAGCCACTTCACACTATTGAAAACAGCATAAATAAATACAAAGGACGGACCTTGGTGTTTAAGAAGGGAGAACGCTTCTTCACCAGCTCCAGGCTCTGAATATAGCCAGAGCCGGTTCCCAATGTCCTCCACTGTGCCACAACCGGTCACACTCACTAGGACATGTTGGGTTTTATGCGCCGAATTATGGTCCCTGCATTTTCCAGTCTAAAATTCTTCACAATGTCAAGGCGCAAAGAACTCAGGGGGGTATATATACAAGAAATGGTGCGCCGCTGTTTTTATGTAGCGGAGCGTCAAAAAATGTACCATTGCCCAACGACAAATCCTAACACCATCTTAGCGTCGTATTTACAATATGGAGCTACATGGCATTAGGACAATTTAGTGACGGAAAAAAATTACGCTAATATGAATGCCAAGTTGATAAAAAAAAGTGCACGCCATGGTACAAAAAGTGACATTCGGCCAATTAGCGGCAAGAATATCCACACTAGCCGGACTAACGTCACTTTTCTGTGCCTAGGGGAAAAAACCCACAAAAACGCAGCTAAGGAGAAAATAAAAGTTAAACTTACCTGAATACAGAATGGAGTAGCCAGGAATGACCACAGTACAGGATAACAACCCCACTACCAGCCAGGATGGCCAGCCAGAGTCCAAGAGGAAGAGGAAATGCAAGTTCAGGTAGGAGGAGAGTGAGATCTTGATCGCTGAGATGACAGGGCACAAACACTAGCTTTTCATCAGCTCCAAAGTGTCATAGGGTATGAAAAAGACCATATGGCAGTCCATAATGAACAAGATGCACTGTGTAGCTGAAGTCAAGAGGACAGTGACAGACTGTAAGAAGCATTAACACAATGCCAAGTGCAAAACTAAGGAGAAACTGGCAACCATTCTGCAGGCAGCATTTCAGACGGGAGGTAGTAGTCCAGCGCCCCTGGAGGAGCTGGATCTCTTGGAGAAGCAGGTGTCCGCAGTCATCTCTGACGAGTCAATGGTTGGAGTTGCGGGACAGGACAATGTTGACTATGACCAACTACATCAGGGTAAGTACCAACAAGGGACAATGGGGAGAAATACGTAATGTTGTGCAGTCCAGGCAGCTATGTCCTAGCACTCTACTGCATTGTCTGCAGGTCAAACGGTACCTACCTAGCTACTCCCTGCTTAAATATAACATCAATGGAAGGCTCATGGGCCTTTTATCCACATGTTGGCATAGGCCAGCGTCGCAAAGCTTGTAGTTGGGCTTCCCCAACTCAAAATAAAAGAGCAGCAATGTGCCATTTCTACAAGATAGGGCATTCCTGTATTAATTGCATGCACTGGGGCACATACAGCAGACATACACCAAAGCAGGCAACACTGCGCCATAGTTCACGGGTACCTGCATTATTTCTACCCAGCTGAATGTGCACCAGCAAAAAGGAAAGCACAGCGATGCGTTGTACTGTCCTAAACACAGCGCAACCCTGCACTTTCCTACTCACACAGTTTGGGGCAGCAAGATGGTTAATTGTGTTGCGCTGCACCACATGTCTATAAAAGAAGTCCCTCTGTCACACCTGGGACCAGGCACATTAACCTTGCCACAAATTCCTAGCATACATTTGGTATATCACAGGATGAACAACATACCTGAAGGATTGGGGATCTGTGGGCCATGGCTAGTACCTACAAATAGGGATATGTATATTGTCACTTCCATACTCGCCTAGACCAAACTACAAGGCACGCAGCTGTCCTGCCATGCAGGCTCATATCACACGTGTCAGCTTTCATGGTAGGGACCACCTGAACTCCTCTCATCTACATATATATGACAAGGTGTTGGGGTGAGTGCAACCTATGTATACCAGTGAAACATGTGCCATAGTTAAAGTGAAAAGGTGCAGGGCATTGATGCATACATATCAGGAGTGTCAAAATGCATCATTTTACAAATCCATGGATGGGCCCTAATCACTGTATCATGTTCCATCCCTGTGCACACCCCTGTGCTGCTGCAAAAAGAACAGCTGTGCACCAATGCAGACACCCTTGCACCATGGCACAAGGTTGTCTGTGTTGGTGCTTGGCTGTCATCATCGCCAGCGGAAGGGAAAACATGTGGTGGGCCCGATCCTTGTGAACACGGTGCTGTCCTGTGTATGTGGAATCACACAGTGTTGCGTAGATAAAGTTCTTGCTGTGCTATGCTGTGTTGTGTCATTATAATGTGAACATGCCCCTCTGTAGGTACATGCCACCATTCCCAGCAACACTACCATCCGGGGTGCTGCCTGACACGTCACTCTATAACAGCCTGTCATGTCAGCCCATTGGAGATGGCCATGCATGATGTAGGTGTTGTAGGCACTGCAGAGCCATTGTATGATCAAGGTCCCATCACTGTGTGGCAGTAAGTTGGCTGCCAGGACCAAATTATAAACAGCCAGAGGGGGTCAATGGACACATACAATTGCATGGATCGGATTAAAGAGATGTCTGACACCCTGCAGATGACCAACTCTGGTCATGATGAAATGGCATGAACGTCAGTGTTTATATTCTGACTACTAGGACAGGGCCCATCCATTCAGAGTAGGCACACAGTGGTACTGATGACAATGCTGAGGTCCTGGCATCTGAAATTAAATACAGTGCTATCTGCCATCCACACCCTAGCGTAACAGCTGTCCTACGCATCAATGAGGAACTGAAAGTGTCATGTCATGCACTTTGTCAACTGCTTTAAAACATGTCTACATGTAGAAGATATCACCAATAGCATTTCCCCATCTCATTACAGACCCTTACCTCCTGGCCAACACCCTGTCACGGACATCACCGATGATGGAGATGATCTACCAACCATCGACAATGGTACCCTCCAATAGCTCCTGGACTCCATTGGGACACCATCTCCGGACAGGGGGAGGGTCAGCAGCATCGTGGCATCTTCACATACCCGCCTAACAACCCACAGGCACCACCTCCCATCACACCCACGCCCCTGGACTCAGTGGACCCAACTATAAACTTTCAACCGACTGCAGTAGGAGTCCAGTGGGATTTGGCAGATCATGTACGGGCAGGGATGGAGACCCTGGCACCCACCCTAGAGGGGGTCCGTGGTACCTCTGTCCCAATAGGGACAACACTGCCACCATCAGAGGCACCCACTCTCCTCTCCGTGGCCTCCAGCAATCCCTGGCTGACATCGCTGGTGTAATGAGGCAGAGGTATCAACAACTGCCCTTCCAAAGTGGCACTAGTGATGTGGCCAGAGAGCTGGAGGCGATCTGAACCATCTTGGAGGCCATGGGGTGGAAGCAGGGCTCCCACATGGCTGCCATGGCTGCCTACCACCACAACGTTGTTGCTTGTACTACTCCTAAAGTGGGCTACCTGAATTTGACACAACTTATAGAATTCCACCATCTTTTTTGGCTGAAGTAGGCTCTCTGGGTCAGTGTTATGCCCACTTTCACAGGAAGTGGTCATATAGAGGGTGTAGACACCGTTCAGGTAAGTAGGCCAGTGGTTACTACCTGTCACTCCCCGTAAAGCCACTAAATTGAGTATTTAGGTGGCACCCCTGACACCATGAGCTCAGATTCAATGAACCAAGAAGAGTGGACAAAGAAGAACCATGAGAAAAAGAGAGAACTGAAGACTGCTGTGGACTTTTGGCACCAAACCCTGCCTGCCCTCACCAAGTCTCTACAATCATGACCAGCGACTTGTCCTGCAGCTGACCAGCTTCCAAGATCCCTGGGAGACTGCCTTTGCAAATTGGCAATTAATCTTCCTTGGAGTAGAGGAGTTACTACCTGCAGTCTGCAGGCACCGAAATGCAGTCCTATCTACCAAGTTGCCACTTACTGGCCAGCCTGATGCAGCAGCTCCCCAGGAATAGGATCTAGAGCTCCCTAAGGTCAGATCTGTCTCCCTACCAAGTGGGAGGACACAAAGACTAACTGGAGCTGCACAGCACCAATACCCGGGGTACCAGATCCCTTGCAACAAACAAGGACTGTGAGAGTCCAATCTATACTCCAACAACACCGAGACCAAGTAGCCATTGACGTACATCAGCACTACAGAGACCCAGTAACAACCAAAAACTTTATTGAAATACAACACAAAACACCAATGCGGAAGACTCCTGTCGGGTCCGTCCGGGACAATCCTGATGTCACAGCCTGGAAAATAAAGCCCAAAATAAGAACGTGTGTCATGCGCACATCAAAGGAGCGAGACACAGAGAAACAGAGAATGAAAGAAAGGCAGAGAGAGAAAGAGAGAGAGAAAGAAAGAAAGAGAGAGGGAGAGAGGGAGAGGGAGAGAGAAGGAAAGGAAGGGAGAGTGAAAGTGAAATGAAGAGATAGAAAGAGAGAGAGAGAGAGAAGGAAGGACACTGCCGCCCCCGTGCACCCAGGCACCACTGCTCACCTGCTGCCACCGGTGTGTCTCCAAACAAGTGCTGGGATACACTGCAAGCCACCAGGTCTGCAACCTGTAACCGAGGCAAGAGTCAATCATGTCAGAGTCCATCCCACTGCACACGGCAGCAACACCTGTCCGCCCCTGCGCACACATGCAGCCGCACCCTACCCCCTCCCGCCAGCCAGCGCTGGCTGTCCGCCCTTGCGCACCCAGGCCCCACTGCTCACCTTTTGCCGACGGTGTGTCCACCAGTGGGCACACCACGTGCCCGTGCAAGCTCCAGACCCCGGTCCCGCCACCATGGCATGCTCCACATCATGCGGACCCGCACCGCGGACCAGCAGGTCCCACACATGACGCTGAGTCCTGAGGCATCAATGGCAGAGACCACATCAGTGCACACGTCATCATCGCAGGCTGCACACCCGCTCAGCAATTTCGGTGCCACTAACCCTGTGCAACCCCAGTCAGCGCCACGTGGTGGTAGGCCCGTGACGGCCGCAAGGCTTCCGGTGCCACTAACCCTGTGCAACCCCAGTCAGTGCCACGTGGTGGTAGGCCCGTGACGGCCGCAAGGCTTCGGGTGCCACTAACCCTGTGCGCAACAAGTCATGGGCCCTTTATGATTGAGAACCGTGGAGCGTCTGTCATCCAGTCACCTCCGGCAGTGGGGAATGTGACGTTGCTGGCCCCTCATATACTCGGGGTCACATGTCCTGTGACGCCGGCGCCAGCTGGGTGTGGTGTGTGTGCAAACCTGCCCTCAGGGAGTGGCCGCAACATGCTGACAACTAGACCAGCGACCTGCAGACCACTAGCGTGTAGACCTGTGACATGTGGTCATGTGGCCCCCCCTCAGAGCGTAAGCGGAGTGGTCTGTCCTGGCGTACGCCGGACCAGCGGAGGGCTTTCAACAACGAGTCGGGGGCTATGGGCGTGGTGCAGTCCATGTCCGGACAAGGAAGTGACTAATGCGTGTGTCCCTCTTGTGGTGTCTACGGCACCCGCAACGCAACGGGCAACGTAGCACACTGTGACTGGAATCCCACTAGATGAGCATCATTGACGTTAGGGGGAATCACTGACCCTACATTCATCTACACATTCATACTTGAATGATGAAAGACATGACACAGCAGTGCGTTCCTGAATGTTTATTGCACATCCAGTGGAGTTCAGCAGCTGGAGCAGTACAGGGCCATGCCAACCCCACTTCACAATATGGGCCCGTGTAGGGCCAGCCAGAGCCCATTGGGGAATGACAAGGACAGAGGATGAGGAAGAGTACAGTCTGCAGTCTGGTCGCCGTGTCATTGGTCACCAAACAGGATATGGAAGTCCATGTCGTGGTCCAAGGTGAGTGCCGCAGAGTGTATCGGGGGTCAGTGGGAGGTCATGGGGCCATGTGCGGCACCAAGGAGCAACAGGCCAGGTGGCGGACATGAATTCTAGTGCCTCCTTCTAAACTCAAGCCCATCCACGTCCTCGTATGTGTGCTCTGCCCCACCTGTGGGTGGTGGTATTCCGGCTGCGGCACTGTGTGCCACTGACACATCAGGGGCCGGAGGTGTATTGCCGGCCGCTCTGTGTGGCAGTGACACATCAGGTGCTAGAGGTGGAATGTCTGCCGCACTGTGGGGCATGGACACACCAGGGGGCGGAGATGTGGATGGTGTAGGGGCAGCAGCATTCATCTGCGCCACACCTTGTGGCAGCAATGCCATGATGAGGACATGCAGGGCCTGGTAGATCCCAGCTACATTTCACTGATGTGCAGCGGTGGCTGCCATCCTTACCGCCTCCATCCACACCATGTCCTCCATGAGCCTCCGCATGCATGCCATCTCCTGGCTGAGATCGCTGGAGCCACCCTGAGCAGACAGGTGCTCTTGTCTCCGAGTCATGACTCCAGCAATGTCAGCCAGGGCTCGTTGGAGACCATGGAGCAGCGTGTGGGTGTCCGTTAGGGACTGGAGGTGGTCCCTGATGGGACTCAGACACCCATGGATGGCGTCGAGTTTGGTAGCCAAGAGGTCGAACCCCACCTGCACCTGCTCAGCCATCTCCCTCTGGACCTCCAACACACGGCGCTGGAAGGCCATGGGTTGTTCGGGGGGGTCTTGGGAGACAGCCGGGGTTGTGGGTGCCTCCTGCTGGGTGGTTTGTGGAGTGGGTGGGGTCTCCTCGATGCAGCTGGGCTGCCCTGGTCCTGGAGGTGATTGGCGGAAGAGCTCAATGATGTCTTGGAGGGCTTGGGTGTCGATGCTGGTGGTGTCCTCCTCGTCATCAGTGAAGAGTGGCTGGGACTGCTCTGCAGGTGGCATTGACGGTGCCCCTGCAATGTGAAGTAGAGATGCTGTGTTACAATGTGTCCTCATGTATGTGGCCGCATGGTACATGTTGACATTCAGACAGCATGGCAATGTACATTGTGACAGTGTGCAGATCAGGGCCATGATCCAGAGTCATTGTGGGTGTGCACTGTGCTCTGCTTGATTGTGCATGTGTGCCATTGTGGCCATCTCCCCCCTTCCCCCCAGTACCTGGTGGTTACTCACCCTGTTGCCGTTATGTTGTGTCATGTCGAGCAGTGTCCGGTGCCCCGACTCCTGCCATGGTCTCCACACTGATGACTGTTGACACCAGCTCCTCCATGTCATCCAGCTCCAGCTGTGGCGCTGGGCTCCCACCTCCAGTCTGCATTGCTGCCTTCTGGTTGCCTGCGAGTTTCTCCTTGGTCTTGCGCTTGATGTCATTCCATCGCCTCTTGACTCGTCCATTGACCTCTTGTGCTCTCCGACGGCATTCACCTTGTCCACGATGGACCACCATAATCCATTTTTGGTGCCCAATGACACATTGGAGGCGACGAACAGTTGTTGATGGTGTTCTATCACCTCCGTGACCAGGATCCGATTCTCCTGTGGACTGTACTTCGTCTTCCTCTTCTTCTTGTCCTTGCCCTTCCCTGTCACCGTGGTCCCAGGCTGGTCGTCCGGGGTACTTGTGGGGTTGCGCTCGTCCTCTGCGCCTGCTCCGGCTGCCTCCATGGTGCTTCGGTGTTGGTCATTTTGTGTGTTTTTTCTCCTTTTGTAGTGGTTTTCCCGCCTGCCGTGTGTGTATGGCAGGCCTGGCGCTGCTTATCGCTGATTTCCTCATCGCGAATGGGCTCATTGCACGTTTTTTGGTGTTGGAGTTTGTGTTTTATCGCCGTCGCGGTGGTTGTATCGCGGACATTGTCCGCGGTTTCAGGAGACTATCGCATGGTACCGCTGTCTTGTGAATTCCACGTTAACGCAGGGTTATTTTCCCGCGATGGACTACGATGTGTAAAGTTGCGTTAACATTTTTTGGAGATGTTTAGCACACGTTCTTGTGAATATACACCTTAGTGTTGAGGTTTTAAGCCAATCGAGGCATAACTTCCCAACATTGTGTGATGTCACCACCCTGGATGTTCTCTTTGTACATAGCGTGGATCTGGTCTATGGATGCTGTACCCTTCGGTGGTACCCCTGAATCTTTCTTGACATCTATTAGTGTCTGTGGGCCAAACCAACCATCCCTTCCAATTGGGTTCTGATCTATTATATTGTAGGATGTCATCTATTGTAGCCCCTTAATTTGATGTAAGATTTCCCCCGGTATGTGTTGGTGTAGGAATCCCAGGTGTGTTCAAGTCCTTGTTCTTGGCTATCCCAAGACAGGAAGTTTGTTGCACAGTTTTGTTTAGAAAAATCATCTGATGGGGAATGAGGCATGCTCTAAATAGCGCTTCTGTTCCCTGGACTTGCCAATCCCTAGAACCCCAGACTGATTTTAAGTCTATAGTGTCTCTCCATAAGTCGAAACCCTGTACAGACAGCTGGGTAATAAAGGAAGCACAATAAATCTGTTTGGTGTTGGTTAGCATATTTTTCTGTACTGGTGTAGGTGCAACCTTATAATAATATGAGGTCGGGTTAGAAATATTAAACCGTGAAAAATATGAAAATTTCTGTGCAAACGTTTTTGAACTACTTTTTGGTGGTGTAGGGCAATGTTCCCATTGATGATATGTGAAAATATTCCTAGGGCTACTGGATTTGTGTAGAAAGTGATGACCATAATGTTGATAACAATACATAGTGTTAAAATCTGATGTGTCTTCCAACATTTCATTGCTAGAAAATGCGGCAGATTGTTCTAAATCAGACAACATATTATTCAATGTTTCATAATCCCAATCATCGGAAAATGTACTGGAGGTAATGATTTCATTTAAGGAAATTTTAAATAAATGTGGTATTTTTAAAAGTTCTGTCGGGCCAAATATATCATAATTAACCTTGTCCCATACTATACCATCAGGTATAGGAACTGCTGTAATGTTCACTGATGACAAGTCTCTTTGTTCACGATGTGATGAGACATGAGGTTTCAGGATCAAGTTCACTTTTGATGCTGCAGAGCTTTGGCGAAGATAAGTTCCATTAACAAGTAAGTGGAAAGTAATAACTAGACCTATCCAGAAAAGAAAGAAAAGTATCCCAGTGATTATCCAAAGTTCTATCCAAGGTGTGCCAACTGCGTATGTCCCTATAAAGACTCGCAAATCTTTGATATCAGTTCGAGCGTCAGCCGAGCGCTGAGGCCATACCCATAGAAATCTTGAGCAGGAATCCACTGCAACCATTATGTATTTGTAAGCCCCATCAGATTGTAAGGGGCCGCAGTGGTACAAATAGACACACGC
This sequence comes from Calotriton arnoldi, assembly GCA_963921515.1. NCBI lineage: Eukaryota > Metazoa > Chordata > Amphibia > Caudata > Salamandridae > Calotriton > Calotriton arnoldi. The sequence continues at coordinate 1,581,103 of CAWUFW010004072.1, forward strand.
GAGAGGTCTGTCTGATATCAATAATGGTGTCTGCGCTGGATGTGTTATGGTGGAGCCTTTCATCTGTTGACAGATGCCGCACTTTAAGACATAGTCTTTGGTCTGCTTCGTTAACCCTGGCTACCAATAGCATTATTTCAGTAAAGAAACTGTTGCCGTAACTCCTGCGTGTGCAGAACCCAGACCCTCGTGTGCAGCTAAAATTAAGCCTAATCTGCGATCCATGTTTGGTATTACTCTATCCCCCACTCCTGGAATCTGAGCAAATGGAACGTTCTTTGCATCTAACTTGTAGGAGTACTTGAGTGGAAAACCTTTCGGAAGTGCTTTGTTGTCTTTGTGTGATGCAATGACAGCTACCATTATCTGTCCGTCTATTCTCGTTTTTGAACGAGTGATTGCAGCTACGGACGCAGTTTGCACTGCCCCCTTCGCGGCTTCATCGGCCAATGAATTCCCTTCAACGTGAACGCCATCACGTTGATGACTCAGCGTGTGTATCACGTGAGCTCTTGGTAGGTTTTTTTTCAACTCCGCTACCTGTTCCCATAGCATTTTTGCTTTATTGTGCCACCTTTTGAGTCTTTAAACCCATTTTGTCCCCAATAGTGTAGATATTCATTGTATGACTGGACACAGTAAACGAATCGCACACAATTAGTGTGGGGAATTTTCGATCCGTATTAATGAGTGCCAGTAAAAGAGCTTTTAATTCTGCTAACTGAGCCATGCAGTCTCCTAAGGACTGAGTCTTTGTACAGCTCGGATGGAATTTGCCATCCTTCATACGACCTTTAAGAATCGCACACACGGCGCTGTATTGTTGGCTACTTCCTATGGCCGGTTGAGCAGATCCGTCAGTGTAGATTATGAATTCATACTGATCTAGAGGCATAATTTCATTCGGGAGAGGATATTCTTGTTCGTATTGCAGAAATGCCTGTGTTTTTAAATTTGGGTCGTACCTGTATTCTACATCTGATACAGTGAGAGAATTAGCCCATTGTATCCATCGCAGATGTAAAGCTTTAGCATTTGGAACGCTCGCCTTTGTAGCAGCCTCTAAGGCCGGTACTGGAGTCACGACAATAATTTGTTTCCCCTGAGCCAGTGCTCTTTCTCTCACTACAGCAGTCTGTACTGCTGTCAGAATTTTCTCTGTGGATGCAAAGCGTATCTCCGCATTTGTGTACAAGTGTGATTTGTATGCTATTGGTACTGTTTCACCTTCATTGTATGTTAAGTAGGTGTACCCAGATTGACCCGCAACTATACGGATCACCAGATTGCGGACATTTACGCGTGTCTGTAAGTGTTTAGATGCTATCATGTCAGCTTGTAGGGAACGAAGGATAGCTGTGTGTTCCTGTGTCCATTGCCTAACTGAAAATCAGGTCTTATGAGGTCGTAGAAAGGTTTAACCCTTTCTGCGTAATCCAAAATGTATGTCCTGCCAAAATTTAGGAATCCCAGTATGGATTGTAAATTTTTCAATGATTTTGGAGATTGGAGCAGCGCCCACTTTTCTAAAAATTTGGCTGACAGACTTTTCCCTTCACTTGAAAGTTCATATCCCAAAAACAGGACATTGAGGTGGGCTATTTTTGATTTTTTAAAGTTAAACTTGTAGCCCTCAGAGGCGAATCTCAAAATGATGGTGCTCACCCTGGTCAAGTGTTCCTCCAGGTCATCATCCGTCAGATAAATATCATCTACATAGGACAATGCCTCTTCGTCCAGATTCTGAAGTAATTCAGTTACCCTGGCGGAAAATAACCCCGGGCTGTTTTTATACCCTTGGGCTAGTCGACAAAATTGCTGTTGGGACCCCAGCGCTGAGAATGCTGTCAAGTATCTGCTCTCAGGCGCTATATTCTGGCAGAAAAATCCATTTGAGATATCTAATGTAGTTTTGTATTTTTTCCGCACAATGTTATTCATTAATGCGGCACTATGTGCGTTTTGTACTGCAAATGTTTTTGTGCATGAGTTCAGATGTCTGTAATCCAGAACTAGACGATATGAATTATCGGGTTTCATTACGGGAAACAAAGGATTATTCATTGATGAGGTGCAAGTTTCAATCACACCTTGGTATTCAAGTTGCTCTAAGATCTCCCTGACCTGTTTTTTCGCTTCCTGTTTTATTGGATACTGTCTCTGTGGAGTTGGAGTACATTTTAGTGGTATCACATGGTGAGTTGATTGTTCATCCCACCCAACATGGTTGCAATACAATGCAGGAGCAAGGGCCACCGTCCACTCCCACGCGTATGAATGTTTTAAGTATTGGGGAACGAGGTCAGAAAAGGCTGGCATAATTACCGTCTCCCCCATTGGCCAATCCATAACAATAGCAGGCGGCCAATCTTTCTCAGCTAAGAGAATGTCATATCCAAAAGTCAGGTTCTCCCAAAAGAGACCTTTAATTTTCCTGGGCTTGTCGCCTTCCATTTTCAGTACTATTTCAAATAACCTATGTGGGACACTTACCCTAGTATAAGGTGTTTCCACCGTGATACACTCACTCAACTCCGCTGTTACCAGAAATTCCATCAGGTTCTGGCTAGCTATTGTTACTTCTGCTGCGCTGTCTAGCATCGTCAGAGCCCATTCCCTGTTCAGTAGTTGTGTCCTCAGAATTCTGGGCATGTCTAACTTTGAGACCTGCTACCTTCTTCTTTTTGAACTGAGGTTTTGCTTTAGGCCTTTCTTCTTTTTTGGAAGCATAGTCTGAAGTGCGTTGCGTGTCTCTGGACTTTGTACCCTCTTCTAGTCTGTGTTCTGACCGTCCTTCCTGTAAGGAAGTGGGTTTCTGTTGCAGTAACCCCCCCACTTTTTGCCAGACGACTGATGCACTTTGACTTGATGTGCCCTGGGTCCCTGCCAATCAGGTTCCCAGGGCCTGTGTTCTTTCCCCAAAACTGTACCCAATTGGCATCTCTGGCCACAGGTCAGCCCCTGGTAAATGGTACCACAGGTACTCAGGGCACTGTGACCAGGGAAGACCTCTAAGGGCTGCAGCACTTATTGTGCCACGCTTGGAGGCCCTGTACCCTGACACACACACACTGCCTTTGCAGGCTGCGTGTTTTGGTGCAGAACAAAGTGAAGAGTCGACATGGCACACACCTATGTGTGCCATGCCTACAACCCACTGCCCTGGCATAGGTCAGTCACCCCTCTAGCTGGGTGCACTATACCAGTGGTGAGGGTAAAGGTGCATGAGCCCTGTACCCCTACAGTGTCTAATTCCATTCTTAGACATTGTAAGTGTAGTGCTGCCATTAAGAGTATATGGTGCTGGGAGTTTGTCATTACGAACTCCACAGCACCATAATGGCTGCACTGAAAACTGGGCGGTTTGGTATCAAACTTCTCAGCACATTAAACCCACACTGATGCCAGTGTGGGATTTAATGAAAAATGCACACAGAGGGCATCTTAGAAGATGCCCCCTGAAACCTAACGCACCTCTAGTGTCCAGGCTGAGTGGCTGCTTCAGCTGCCACCACCAGACATGTTTTTGGACCCCTGGGTCAAGAGCCTGCTGCTCTCAGGGGCCTGAAACAATGCACATCCTGGGACGAGGTGCCAAGCCTCGTCCCCCAGGATGGGCAGGGTTCACGAAGGGGAAGCTTCAAAGGCATGCCGCCTTTGTGAGCCTCCCCAGACCATTTGCTGCTTTCAGCAACTGGTCCCCACTGGTTCTACCCCCCACTTTGGGTGGGAGAACCGGCAGGAAAAACAAGTGAGGGAAAGAGGTGTGCCCACCTCTGCCAACTCCACCCCTCAGGTGGGGGAGGCGAGGTGAAGCACAACTGAGTCCCCGCCATCTTGAGGATGGAGGGAACCAACCAGGGACAGGCTCCTGCCCCCCTCCCACTGGAGGGTGGCACGATAGGGGGTGTAACCACCCCAGGGAAGGAACCCATTGGTCCCTGCCCTTTACCTACCTGTAACGCCCCTAAATCTAGTATTTAGGGGGCACCCTGAACCTTGCTTACTCAGATCCAGCCTGACAAACAAGAAGAAAAGAAGAAGAAGGACGAAGAGCCGTGCAGAGCTAACAAGAGGACGACGCCCACTGACTTGGCCCCAGCCCTACAGGCCTGTCTCCCCTCAAACCTGCTCCTGCGAAAACCCGGTGTGTCCTGCAGCCAGCAACCTCAAAAACCCCGGAGGACCTGCCTGCCTTCACTTCCAAAACTGCTTCTCCCGTGAACACCGGACTTGTTCAAACTGCAGCTTCTGGCTCCGGCCGGATACCGCGAATCCAGCCCACTCTGCACCCGCCGAACCCGGCCCGAGCTCGAGTGGAAAAACACCACGAGGAGGTCACCCCGGTGATCCTGACTCAAGATACGGCTACTCCTGACCTAGCTCAAGCCTCCAGATGACGCCTGCAGCCTCAATCCAGAGGATCCCCTCTACCGCGACCAGAGCGGGTAAGACTTTCCGACTTCCCAAGGCACCCCTGCACCCGACGCCCACGGCCTTGTGTGCCCAAACCAACGGTGCCTAACCAACCCAAGACATCCCAACTTACCCCTCGAAGTGGTGGTCGCACCCAGAAGATCCTCGTCCCCGAGCCTGCAGTGTTTCTTCTAACCGGAGGTTCTCCTTTGAAAACAACAGGGCGCCCGACCTCAAAACAGTACCCTGCACCCGGCCGTCCTAGTGCCGCTGAGGGTGCACCTTTGGTGCTAATTTGGTTCCCTATTTGCCCTGACCTAAACCCTAGCAGCTTTGCTCCCACAACCCAGTGGCCTGCTTGCCAGCAGCCACCAACCGGAGGCCCCCTATCCTCCATAGGATAACATTGGGCCTCAACACTCTGCCCCCGGCCGCCCTAGTGCCGCTGAGGGTGAAACCAAAGTGCATCACTGACCCTGGGGGACCCCTGAGTCTAACCCCAGAACCTTAACTCCCACAGTCGATTACTTACCTGTGAGCCGATAACCTGTTTTTCCTCCATAGTATAATATTGACAATTTTCTTTCAAAAAGTTTCTAAGTGTGGAGTTTTGAAATCTAAAAATATTCTTTAAAAATCGCACAAATAACCAAAACGTATTTACTTACCTGTTTTCAGGAAATGTCCCAGTGCTGAATCTAGGTATCCAGCACTGAGTTAGAAAATTAACGAGAAAAGTAACTTACCTGCAATTTACTGAAAAATCCTATTTATTCCAATGTACTGTATTTGCTAAGTGTTGCAACCTACTGCATTCCCTGTAGATCAAACAAAGTACAATTTCTATTGCATTTTCAAACTGTTCTACAATCAATAACTTATTCCTGTAAAGTATTTAATGCTTACCTGTGCCAGGCTTGCTTGGTTCTAAAAAATAAAACAACAGTATATTTTTTTATACAAAAACAATTGGCCTAGAGTTCAGTTCTTGAGTGTGTGAATTCATTTGCTGACTGAGTGTGTACATCAAATGCTTAACACTGTCCTCTGATACTGCCTAACTGCTCGACCACTCTACCACAAATAGAGAGTAAGGTTCTATCTAACTTTAACCTCTGCCTACCTCTGGGGTCACTTGGACTCTATACACACTAGACTTCATTTTGGTGTAGTATATATAGAGCCAGTTTCCTACACTTCCCTCTCGGAGTTTTTTGATGAACCCTGAAAGGAACGAGAGGAACGTGTATCAGTGTCCTGATACCTGTCAGGCTTTTTAATGTTATCTCTATTCCTAAGGTTATACCTCCTTTCGGGGGGCGCCTGCTGAGGAGACCTGCCCCTGGATTGAGATCTATTCTTTTGTTGTTTGTTATTGTCCCATTTCTTCTTTGAAGAAACTGGTGTTTGATTTGCCTGTTTTTTTTCTGGAACTCCCATGAATTGAGGTTTTACTGGTCTAGCTCCCAGACTATCTCTACCTAATTCTGCATAAGCAGTTTCAATTATTTTAGGTAGTTCTGTCTCCTGTTGTAAAGGAGTGAAATCTCTCAGGCGTTGGCGTATTGCCACTGATGCTGCTTCCCCTTTAATATTTGCTAATATTATAGCTGATACCTGGGCAAAGTTAGCCAGTAACTTCATCCCTAAGTTTAGAGCAGGTTCTGCTCCATACTTGTTCTGTAGTTGTCTTAATACCTCTGGTATTACCAGTGGCGGCTGGTGACATTTGAAAGTGGTGTGGCGTAAAGCAATTGTCGTACAGCTCTGTAGCGAGCGAGCGAGCCGGACCCACCTACGGGGGGTTTGGGGGGTTCTCCCCCAAGAAAATTTTGAAAAGAGTGGGCAAATGGTGCATTTTCAAGCAAATTTGAGAAAGCAGGAAGGTTAATAAAGCAATTGTGAATCAGTTCTAACAAAGACAGTGATTTCCTACACGTGACTCAGTCTACCACAGCCATTACAGACCTGCCGGTGGCAGGTTCATGCGGCTAAATTGGAGAGTTCTACCTGAGGGCTGGGTTTGCCCCTGGTCGACCTTCTTAATATCTGATGATTTAAATGGGACCGGCTATCTCCGTTTGCTTTCGGCTGGCTTGGCAGGCGAGGGACCCGGTGCTTGAGCAGAGTCTGTTGTCCGCATGCCTGGCAGCAGCTGCCCATAGCCTGGTCTCTCAGTGCCTGGCACACACAGACACAGTGCCCTCCTCTAATCTCTTCATCATCCAAGAAGGAATGTCGAGGGTGAAACAATCGCCATGTTATCTGGCTGACTTCAAGCAGTCAATCTGTACTGCGACATGTTTTATTTCCGGCTAAATATAGCCGGCCTCTTAATCAACCACAAACATCCATACTGCCGGGGAGGAGCACGTGTAATGTGCTGATTCATGGCAGAAATTCCACGCCAGCAGCACTGCAGCGTCCTTTCTTCAGAGTTGTCCCCTTAGCTTAAACAAGGCCTTTAATCCTTATGTATCCAAGAAGGCCCGTTACCTCTATTTTTCATTTATGTAAATTATGTAAGTTATGTAAAAATAAAAATTTTCATTTCTCCCTCTGTTTTCAAACGCGCTCTGGGTGGCTTCCTGTCAGGCCTTGGCTTTTCTTTACTTCCTTCTTTATGGTGTCAAGTTGTAGCCACCAGACTGTATCTTCTGTAATGTGGGTAAAGCTGGCCAAGCCATAGCTTTTTATTACAGACACTATGTAGTTCACTTACATGCAGTTCCGTCACTGCTAATGCTGGATTTTGACATAAGCTATTTGATGTTCTGAACGTGTATAATGAATCCTTTACTTTATCTAGTGTTTTAAATAGTTCCTTTTGCTTGCAGCAGTCGTTCCAAAAGGCAAGGGGCAATATTAAATGACATCAGCAGCACATTTAAAATAAAAGGCATGCATCAACTGAAAATATTGAAGTGTGTTGCTGTACAGAAAGCCATGCATCCTAAGGATAGAAATGGAATTATGTCTCTGTGTTTTTTTTTTGTTTCGAAACGTACATAGCCTGTCTGTTTTTGTACTGTTAAAGTAGCCAGTGAGCTCTTTTATCTGTGATATGCACCACAGACCTCTGAAATGCCGGACGAGGGGACATGTCCAATTCCAGAGGGCACTTCAGGTAAAATAGCTTAACTCCATGTCAACGCCAGCTCCACCAGCGTCCAGAAATATGAGAAAGAGGCACCCTGCGCACCTAGCAGCCTGGACCCCATGTGCACCTAGCAGCCTGGACCCCATGCGCACCTAGCAGCCTGGACCCCATGCGCACCTAGCAGCCTGGACCCCATGCGCACCTAGAAGTAAAAAGGAATTATGCTAAGAGGGTCGCGTGCCATGCTGCGGGTTTTCAGGGAACAGTTCGCCTGTGCTGGAGAGCGCGCGCGCTTATTCGGGGATAACGTCAGCTGGCAAACAAAACAAGGTAACGTGCAGGACGAGTTGGACACAAATAGGCCTTGTTCCCCGCGATGTTCCCCATTATCTTCTTACAACATGTTGATAAGGTGTTATCAGTCGCGGGCGGGAAGATGGACCGGGGGGGGGGGTTCGCGCGAGTGTGGAGGGAGCGGGACTGTAAGCAAAATAAAAATTTAAACTTACCTTGCTTGCTCCCACTGCTTCCTCCGGTTGGATTTACCGCCTCAGCTCCTGCTGATCCCGGTCGGCCGGGCCTGTGTTTGACCAAGGCAGCCTCCCTCCCGCTCCCCTAAGCCAATCACAACGCTGCAATAGCAGCATTGTGATTGGAGGCGGGCGGCACCCGGCCGGGCGCCTGTAGGCCAGGGAGCCATTTTCTCTATGTAGGCAGCCTACATAGAGGAAAAGAGGAAGTAGGCAACTGCGCATGACTGGGTTGGTCGGCCCTGGGGCTGATCAAACAGTCAGCACTCAAAGACATTGAGTTAGCCACGCCACCCCTGCACTCGAGGAGGAACGCCCACCCGCCCGCCCCCAACCAGGCACTCCAGGCACTTCTGCTTTCTCGCACTGCGAGAAGCAGAAACATGAAATGGTAGTTTTACCATTTCATGTTTCTTCTTCTCGCACTGCGAGGAAGCAGGGGGGCGACGCCCCCACGCCCCTATGGACGAGCCGCCACTGGGTATTACTGCTTATGAAGGGATACCATGAGTTCTGGTATATATTGTAGCGAAGACTGTACCCCAAGAAGTCCAATCCTCTATCGGGGAGCTATCCCCATCGGCAAGCAAATTGTTAACATTCTATGTTTTTCCTGCGGACCAGTGTGTGGAAATACTGCCTCCAGCTGTATTATTTTTTGAGCTATTTCTTGTATGGGGGAGGGCGCCTTTAAACCAGTATAAATGTTCGTGGTAAGTAAGTGGAATTTCAATGTCCTCATATGGACAATATTTGTTTGGTATGTCATCTTCAACATAGTAATGAAACATTGTTGTTCGTGCATCTGCCTGTGGGAATCTAATCCATGAATAGAATACCTCCGTTCTATATGATTCGTGTGCCTCAATCACGAATGTTACCTGTCCACCCCTAGATGTAACACTGTATGCTACTAGCTTTAGGGTGATGGCATTTCTAACATTTTCTGCAATGTGTATTGCATCTGTCTCTTCTTCCTCGGCTGAGAGATTTGGGGGCATATTAGCAAGACCCACGTTAAAATTATCGCCGTTTTAGCGGCAGGAAACTGCCGCTAAAACGGCGATAATGGGCTTGCTAATATGCGTTATAGAATTCCAATAGAAGCCCAGGTTAGATGTGCAGGACATCTAACCTGGGCTTCTATTGGAATTCCATAACGCATATTAGCAAGCCCATTATCGCCGTTTTAGCGGCAGTTTCCTGCCGCTAAAACGGCGATAATTTTAACGTGGGTCTTGCTAATGTGCCCCTGGGTTCCTGCACTACGTCTCCCTGCTCAGTCATTGTTTTTAATAAGAAGAGCTTCTCAAGGGAACTGAGATAAGGTGTTATGCACAATAGGAACAATGTATCCTTCAAGCTTCAACCAACAGCCAATACATAGCGGCAGCTAGGCTGGTCTGCAAAGTTCCGCTCCGCCACCACATTTCGCCCTACCTCAGGCAACTTCATTGGCTGCCGGTAGCCAAACGTATCGAATTTAAAGCCCTTACGTTTACCTTCCGTGCTTATCAAGGGAAAGGGCCCAATTACCTGAGGAAGAGACTTCGCCCCTACCATCAGGGCAGATCCCTAAGGTCCAATCATAAACGATACCTTACCACTCCCCGCTTTGCGAAGGCAAGAATGGGGGGTAGGACCTTCGGGGTGGGCACTACCAGGTGCTGGAACAACCTTTCTGCACACCTACGCATGATGCAGTCCGAACAGGAATTTAGAAAGGCCTTGAATACCTGGCTCTTTAGTCGTAATGACTAGATATGTGCTTTCCGCCCTCTCGGGTGCTGTCGGTCCCAGCGCCGGGACACCCCATTCGGGGTAGTTGCGCGCTTTATAAATGTCTTTTATTATTATTACATAGGATTCTGCCTTCTCAGCTGTGGCGGATGTTTGTTCTCTCCCACTCCAGATGTCTCTGGGGAAAATGTGAGTAGGGGTCTCTGAGAATAGCATGACTGAACTACTCAGATTTGACCGTTAAATAAGTGCCCAACCAACGTTGGCAGCGCCATGTCGTGTAGTTCTTATAAATCTATATAAGATCTGCGCGTTTAGATAACATACACTGCAGGCTTGGTGTCTGAACTGATTCCAGACACCCCCACCGGGTATGTTGGCCTGTATACCAGCTAGCTCACAGTGCCACTAGAAACTCCTCTTATCAAGGAGAGAATAGTTCTTGGCAACTATCGAACATGACAACCCTGATCCCTCAGAATCGTGGAAACAGTGCAATACTTTTCGCTCAGTCGCTCGTGCTCGCTTAGCCTCAGAGAGATACACAGAATAAATGATATGGACGTTTTCAATAAGCATTTATTGAACATTCGTCATTCTAGTGTAAAATAGGTGCGCTGAAACAATCATCAGACAGTAACAGATATAAATGATTAGAAGCACTAGAAACGTGAAAGGATGGTAGATCTCTACCATTTTGCTATAATCATGAATACAGGCAAGTATATGAAATACATGACAATAAAATGCGTACTCCTACGATGCAATCCTAACTAGTTTTACCTAAGTGTACCTAGAATGTGTGTATGTGCTAAAGCCAAGAATCCCTCTAGGATAATGTCAACCCAGTTACCTGAACTGAGAGACTGTTGGACCCCGTCTTGGTCTCAAGTTGGACACCCTGCAAGGGATGTTCAGACCACTGCGAGCTGGAGTGTCTGCATGCAGGAACCTCAGCGTCTCGCGCCAGTGTGTTGGCATGGAAGTCGTGATCTCCTCTGACTATCTCAGCAAGATGTGATGTTTATATACTTGAAGGTATCCCCAGGGGTTCTACCTTGCTGTGCCACTGTGGGACTTAGGATGGCATCGGGAATGAACCTTGTACATAGTTATTATGCAGGAGATGATAGTCCTGCTGAGCTTCAGAGAATCCAGAATCGTCGTGCATAATGTATGAGGCCATTGTTCAGGGAAAACCTCACGTCCTGTAGGCAGTATAGTAACTAGGTAAAGGGTCAGTCCTAGCAGCCAGTTATGTATGTAATGTAGGGATGAATATAGGTGAAAGGTTGTGATGTTAACTGGGCCTATATTGGGGTACCTATATGGAATATAACACCATGGTGGTAGTGACCAAAATAATGGAGTTGTTAAGCCTCCCCCCAAGGGAAAGAGAGTGAACAGCCTGAAGACAAAAACAATGAGTCTTCTAAAGGCCCACAAAACCCTATTAAGGAGGGTGGGCACGAGACAATATACAAATCACGGGTGGGTACCAGGGTATGAGCTGGGATTCCAAGAAGGCTTGGTTCTTAATTGCAAAGCCAATGGACACAGTACTGGAGACCCTATCTGTCTCAGAAAGAACCCCTCAAGTGAACCTCGAGCTACTGCTGGGGTGGTTAGTATCCAGTTGGGATCCTTGGTGTGCCCTGATCAGGTCAGAGAGCACACTGAAGCCATTTTTGTTTCTGAGGCTGGGGTGGATGTCTCTGCCCTGGCTATGTGGCCCACTAACATGCAAAAATACAAACAGCAGCCTTTGATTAATTGGGTTAGAGTGTAAGCACTGAGAGATACAGGTGCAAGTGTCACCATGGTGATTAAAAAACTGGTATCTCCAGAACAATATCTGACGGGACAAATGTATCCAGTCGCCAATAATGATAATGTGACCAAGGTTCATTCAATGGCTATGGTGTCCTTGGAGTGGGGAGGGGTTACTGGCCAGAAGAAGGTGGCTGTGTCCTCAGTAATTCCTGTTGAATGTCTGCTAGGGAATGATCTGAAGTCCTCAGCATGGGCTGAGGTAGAACTAAGATCCCATGCAGCCATGATGGGAATCCCTGAATGGGGTGTGTAAAATCCAGAGCACAGAGCAAAGCCCAGGGTGAAAAAGAGGAGTTGGAGACTGAAAGAGTGTCCCAACCCTCCAAGAGAAAAGGTAGTAAGTCTGGTAAGCCAGCTTCTGAGCAGCACCAAGCTCAGGTCCCCTCTCCTCAGGGAGAAGACCAATCAGCCGCAGAGGGAACTGAGCCCCAGGAACTTGGGCCTTAAAAGGCAGAGCTCCTAGGCCCAGGAGGACCCTCTAGGGAGGAAAAAGCTGTGCCAAGGGCAGAGGATGCGTCATACTCTTTTTTAGGTCGAGCATTCAAGACCTCTTGTATATACTTTAGTATATACTTATATGTGTATGTACTTTGTGGGCTCTGGAGATCAGCCCTAGGACTTGTCTGCTTCCGCTTATGGACTGTTTTTTCTGTTCAACTGCCTCTATTTAACTGTCTTGATAGAAAAAGACCAGTAGAGGTCAGTAAAATACCAGAATTGCTTTCTGCTGAGGGACTTTCTTTATTTTTTATTTTTATGGCAACTGCCTCTATTTAACTTTCTTGATAGAAAACGACCAGCGGAGGTCAGTAAAATACCAGAATCACTTTAGCCTTTTCTAGATTCCAGTCCAAAGAAATTGTCTTCCACGAGCACCCGTAGATAATAATATTTTTTTCAAATCTTGTATTTTCAGTGATATGACTACTGAAGGCCCTGATTTTATATTAAAAACAGAGCTTTGGACTATACCATTTCCCGCTGAAAGGCAATATTTCTCTCCATGTGTTCCCATACCTGGCGTGTCATGCAGTTTGGTGCTTACTTTCCCTCCATGTTAAAGAACAGTAGATGTTTCAGCACTCAGGCTAATGTGCTGCATAGCTAAATACATATAAGGTCCCAAAGGCGAGACCGATTGCATTGCAAATGCTTGTTTATTTTATTTTCCTAGTTTTTACAGTACCATACACCGAAAAAAGCAGTTCTCTAGCAAGGGAACAGTAATACAATACTTTCTGTTACATGTCACAGACATAAAAAAAGAAACGCAAGAAGTAAAACAAATAAGATGCTAGAACATCACAGGCCATCTTGAATGGATACAGGAGTTTGATGTGTACTCTCCCCATCCACCACGTTTGTGTAATAGCGTATGTAGTGCTTATAGCGTATGAGGGAGGTTGCTTATGGCGATTGAGTGGTACCTGAGGTCTGCCTCTCAAGCTGCACTAAGTTTAGAGCCATGGGTTGGTAAAAGGTCTAAGCAATTGTGGTATAACTTTGAGATTAGCCGGTCTACGTCTAGATCAGTGATCACCAATGTCAGCTGTGGGAATTCATCCAGTGCCAGTGGGTAGGATTGAATCTGGGCCCTGAGTGCCCTCTGGAGCCATTGCAGTACAAAGTGGTCCATATAGGGAGCGTCCTGAAAACATACATCTTCTGTATGGGAAAATATGTGACCATTAGCAAAGAGATCCCCAAAGGTATGTAATGTGTATTTTGTTAATATACATTGGACCAGTTTCTCTTGTATAGGCAACCAGGGAATGGTGGCCAAGGGGATCGCTGGAGAGTACAGGAGCTGTCCACCCAGCATCCGAATCTGTCTCCTCCAGGCCCAGCTAGTTGTAGACAACATTTGTATGACGTGTGGGTCCTGCGGAAGACCCACCGGCAACAGCACATTTAAGGGTGTCGGGGCTGCAAGGTCTATCTGTGGTCTGGTGTACAGTATGCATGCGTCTTCATGGTATCAATGGCAGGCAAAGCTGCACTGCGCCCCAAGAAAATATAGGTGCATATGGGGGACTCTGACTCCAACGTTTTCATATGGGAGCACTAAGGTGTCACATCCAATCCAGTCTGCCACCCCAAATGAGGCGTGTCAATATACTACATAGCATCACAAAAAACTTATTGGTTAATGGGATAGGGATGTTATGAAAAAGATATAAAAATTGGGGCAGTACTATCGTTTTCATGATAGCGATGCGGCCCACCATCGATAGGGGGAGACGGATCTAGTGCTAAACCCGGTTGGTCAATTTATTCACTGATGGGCCATAGTTGAGGCGTATAACCTGTTCTTCATCCCTATGGATATGGATTCCCAGATATCGAACGGAGGTGTCACACCACATCAAGGGAAAGTCGCAGGACACTTGTGTGGTCGCCGAGTCAGGGTAAACACCTCGTATGTGATCCAATTTATTTGTAGACCATATAAGGCTCCGTACCGGGTTATCTCGGGGAGTATAGGTACCAAATTGTCAGCTGGGTGCCGCACATAGAGAATAATGTCATCTGCATAGAGCGTAACCAGAAGTGGGCCAGGCTTGAACTGTAAACTCCCATGAAGGTGCTCCGCCTAGAGATGGCTCACTTGGGGATCCATCGCTATTGTAAATAGTAATGGTGAGAGAGGACATCCTTGTCTTGTCCCCCGTGTGACTGCAAATGGAGCCTTCAGCGTATTGTTGATTCTAATGCGAGCCGTCAGTTGTGATTAGAGGAGTGCGTTAAGGGATACGAAATCATGGGGGAATCCCATCTTCTGAAGTGTGGCATGCAAAAAAGGCCACTTCAACATATCAAATGCCTTTTCTCCATCAATTAGGCGGCTACTGCCAGGACAGTGGGGAAGATTCTATGAAGCACTGCACAAACCGTGCACTGATTCAGAGCCATTGACCGGCGCGGTACAAAGCCCGACTGGGCCAGGGATATTATCTATTGCATTAGTAATGCCTGGCTAGTCGTGAAAACTTTTTGTTAGAATTTTATTGCCGAAATTTAACAATGAGAGTGGTTGGTAGGAACCGCAGTTCAGGGGGTCCTTACAGGATCAAGGTGATTACAGCTTCCCAGAGAGTGGGTGGAAGCACTCTATTTTCCAATGCCTAGGAGTACACTGCAAGAAGATATGGTGCCAAAATATGCTGGTATGCTTTCTAGAAGGTGCCTGTGTAACTGTCAGGGCCAGGTGCTTTGCATAAAATGTATCACTTGAATGATCTCTTCCACAGTAAAAGGCTCACTGTGAAACTGTTGATGTGTGGTAGTGAGCCATACTATGGCTATTTCCTCTAGATAGCTAGCCCTTTCAGTGTCATCCACATCTAGCCGCAAGTATAAACCTCGGTATAATAGTTAAGCACCTCAGTCTGGACACCCACTGTATCCAAGAAACGAGTACCATCAGAACGCTGCAGGCCCGTGATATAGGACTAGCCCCTGAGAGGCTGTAGCAGTCTAGCCAGTGTACAACCCAGCCTCTCCCCCTTTGCATACTGGGGGGCCCTAGCATACTTCCGAGGTAGTGGGCCTCCCTCTTCTCAGTCTCCCTAAAGTCCACGAGTAAAGTGACTCGACGCTGTAAATAGTTCACCGCAAGTTGCTGGGCACTGGCCTGGTCCAATGCCATCAGGTCTGCTTCAAGACAGGACAGCGTTCCGCAAACCCTTGCATGTTTGGAGATACACGCACCTCTCACATATGCCTTTAAGGCTTCCCACAGGGTGGCTTGGGAAGTAATAGATCACTTATTCAAGTCGAAATATTCAACGTTAGCCGAACAGAGTTTAGTGCATAAAAGTTTGTCTTGAAGCGGCATGTTGGGGAACCACCATTGACGTTCAGTACCTTCCGAGCTAGGGATGTGCAAAGGCATCGCTACAAGTGAATGGTCTGATAGCATGCAAGGGAGGTGTGTAATGAATCTGAGCCATGGTACAAGTGTGGTCGAGAGGAGCCAGTAGTCTATTTGCGTCCTGGTATCATGTGGTGCCGAATGAAACATGTAAGCAGGGCTAGCAGGGTATCGTTGACGCCAGGGGTCCATTAGTATGTATCAGCTCTGATAGCTTCACACGTAGGTCAGATGGTACCTCAGAGTTGGTTCGATGCAAACAAGGGGTCCACCTCTTGATCGTCTCAATTCTGAATGCTCTTACAGCACAGAATGTTGATCTGATCAAGCGAGGGAAGGAAAGGATGGGGACAGCGGGGAGGGAGACCTGTGGAGAGAACAATCAATTAGAACTAGCTAGACATAAACGTATATCAAGGATATAAATATATATATTCTATTCTATACCATCATTAGTACCTGTAAAAGAAAATAACAATGCTGCGTCTTCCTAGCAACTCTAGAATGGTAATGACTCTCTTTTCTTGAGTCCAATAACCCAAGCGCCGTGCAATATCTCTGATAAAACAAAGAGGGATGTAAGTACGAGAATAGACTGTTCTGGAATGAAAAAAAAACAGTACAATGATCGGTACTAACTCTGTCCAAAATACCCACCCTTTCATATGCTGTATAATGCTTCACAGGGGTAATCCTCACAATATCCATATGCCCCCTGTTACTACAAGACAATGAAAAGATAGGAAATCAATGAAGGCATGATTCACTAAACAGAATACCCACGGGAATTATCGCAGCAGAAATCATAGAGCCAGTTTTTCCAATAAAGTGTATGAAGCGATAATAAAGTAAGAAGCAAAGGACAGCTATCACAGTTCGCTGCTGTTTCTACACAATGACCCAATAACAGAATGGATTCCACTTAATGTACTGCCGTTTCTCAACACGGCTTTGTCACTTTGTATTCCAAGAAATAACCACACAAGTGCTGTTTCTAAATATGGCTTTGGCATGTTTATAAATGCCCCAAACAAAATTCCTCTCCCGCCGTTACCTTCACGGCAGAGAGTCACATCAATCACGTTGTACAGCAATACACTGTTTCCATCACGGCTGACTGACACACACACACACACCAGCGCACTCATAACAGTATGCCGTTTCCATCACGGCTGATAAATATGTGTGATAGCAAGTGCAGGAGCTCGAGCCATTTCAGTCAAGGCAGCGCGAGCTGCACCGGTAATGAGAAAACAGATTCCTGAATGCCAATAAATAGTTACCGAACCTCGGCGGTAAAGTTATTACCCCGAAAACACAAGACATCAAAGAAGGCAGCAAAACACTGGTGCCGAAGCACCCTTACCACACCACCAAGGACCGGGAATAAAGAGAAGCGTCCGTCTTCTCTCAGGATTGTGCGGGAAGAATAACCGGCTTAGGTCCTCTGCCCGGTCTTCCCTAAATTCCCGCCCGCCTGCCGGAAACACGTCATCACGTGTTCTGGAACGGTGC
Organism: Calotriton arnoldi; assembly: GCA_963921515.1. Classification (NCBI taxonomy): domain Eukaryota; kingdom Metazoa; phylum Chordata; class Amphibia; order Caudata; family Salamandridae; genus Calotriton; species Calotriton arnoldi. Next base: position 1,598,111 of record CAWUFW010004072.1, read on the forward strand.
CCAGCCTGATGGGAGTTGTAGTCCGGTAAAGTGGGCTGAGTCAGGCTCGATCCTGACAATGTTCAGTGTAGCCTCCATATAACAGTACATCCCTCCAAAGAGGAACATTGTTAGGGTTTAGGTTTAGTGGGATGCATTGTGTGGAATTTTTTCACCAACCGTGGCGCACGTACACCGATAGCTGGTTCCCAAGAGTTTTCCTCAGGTCCATAGCCCTTCCATGAGACCAGATACCACACTCTGTTCCCTCTTTTCTTTGAGTCTACGATAGCCTGTACCTCATATTCCTGTTCTAGATTTACCCATACCGGAGCTGTGGGCTTCCGCACAGGAGTATAGGCAGGCTTAACCAAAGAAACTTGAAACACGGGATGTATCCTCATATGTTTGGGCAATGCAAGTTTTACAGCAACAGGGTTTACCACCTTGATGATTTTGTAAGGTCTGATATATCGCGGATTGAAAATACTATATTTTCTGAAGCGTATGTTCCTTGTTGACAGCCAAACCCCATCTCCTACCTTATACTGAGGTTCTGGTCTTCGATGTTTATCAGCCTGCTTTTTATACCTGACCTTAGCTTCTTTGATATTATTTTGTGTGATTTTTAATACCTTTTTTAGGTGTTTCACCCTTGTCTGTACTTTCGGTACTTTTTGCCCTTCTCCTGGATGTATAAAAGGTAAGAAACAAGGATGAAAACCATAGGTGACAAAAAAAGGAGCTAACTTAGTAGTGCAATGTTGTGCGCTATTATAAGCTACTTCTGCTATCCATAGCCATTCCACCCAGGCTTCTGTATTACTTTGTACATAACATTTCAGATATTGTTTCAGGGTCTGATTAAGTCTTTCGGTCTGTCCATCTGTCTGAGGATGGAAACTTGTAGACGTGTTAGAAGAGATTTGTAAGGGGAGCACCAAACCTTCCAGAACTGTGCCGTGAACTGTGCTTCTCTGTCAGAAATGATGATTCTAGGAAGGCCATGCAACCTTACTATATGTTTGAGTAACAGCTGCGCAACTTGTCCCAATGTTGGAGTGTTAGTACAAGCGATAAAATGGCCCATTTTAGTTAGGTTATCGATCACCACCAGAATAGTCGTGCAACCCTTATCTTTAGTCAACCCTACTATGAAATCTAATGAGATTTGTTCCCAAGGTATTCCGGGAGTGGGTAGTGGAAGTAGAAGTCCATACGGTCTTCCTCTGTCAGGCTTCAACTGCATACATATGTCGCACTGGCGGATCATATTGAGCACATCTTTCTGAACAGAAGGCCACCAGAATTGTCTTTGTATTCGTTCTTTTGTTTTTTCTACTCCATTATGTCCTGCAATCGGTGCAGAATGGCACCATTTCATGGCTTCATTCTGAAGTTCTTTAGTAGGGACTAATAGTTGTGTCCCTTTCATGGGCAGTCCTTCTCTTATCTTCCAGTCTTTGTTGTCGGCCAACCACTTTCTCCACCTTCGCACCTTGATGGCTTTAGCTACCTTTTCTAAGAACTGATCTGTTTGCAACACACACAAGGCCTTCTGGGGATGGATAATGGAACGAGTGATTTGTTCTTGTGGTGCATGTGTAGTTTCCTGTCTTGTGAGGGCGTCAGCCTTTCGATTTTCACTCCCTGGCCTATAGGTGCGTATGAAATGGAATTCCTCAAAGAACAACATCCATCTTAATTGTCATGGGGATAAGAGACGAGCAGATGTCATGAATTGTAAGTTCCTGTGATCTGTGTGGACGTGGTCTTGTGCTTTGCTCCCATGAGGTAATGTCTCTATTCCTTGAAAGCGTCTCTTATAGCCAGGAGCTCTTTTTCTGCGATGGTGTAATTGATTTCAGACTCGCTCATCTTTCTGGACATAAACGCTATGGGATGCAATCGGCCGTTCTCTGAATTTCTTTGAGAGAGAACCGCTCCAATAGCTACTTCTGAAGCATCTGCTTCCACCAAGTAAGGTCTTTCTGGATCAGGGTGAGCTAGAATGGGAGCTGAAGTAAATGCCTTTTTCAAGTGATTGAAGGCTTGATTAGCTTCTGGGGTCCAACTAAATTGTACCTTCTTTCTGAGCAGCTTGGTTATCGGGGCAACCACATTGGAAAACTGATTGATAAACCGGCGATAGAAATTCGCGAAGCCCAGAAAGGATTGGACGTCATGCGCAGTCACAGGGATAGGCCAGTTCTGGACAGCCATGATCTTTCTTTCAGTCATCGTTTGTCCTTGTGCTGACAGCAGGACCCCTAAAAACTCGACTTGATTCAACATGAAACTCGCATTTGCTGAATTTGCAGAAAAGGTGGTTGATCCGTAATGCTGTTAACACCCTCCCTACATGCTGACTGTGAACTTCAGGGTTTGATGAATAAACCAAAATGTCATCAATGTAGGCTATGGCAAATAAATCCAAGAATTCCCTCAATACATCATTGAGGAAATATTGGAATGCAGCAGGGGCATTACATAGCCCAAAGGGCATCACCTGATACTCGAACAGTCCGTATCTGGTGCGAAAAGCGGTCTTCCACTTGTAGAAGCCATCTTTTCTTATATGATACCAAAATGCTTTAAGCCTCAGGCCCTGTTAAGTTGACATAAGTATCACTGTGCAAAATGCTTGTACTTTTCCATTTTCTCTTAGTAAACTGCTATGGTAACGCAAGGCTTTTCTGAAGAAAGATACAGGAACCGAGAAAGATGCTCGCTTAAGACACAAACATTTCAGCATATCATATTTCGTAATGTTTCTGGTACGTTCTATGGTATTGCACATTATTAACTGGAAAAGTACCAAGGCTGATACATTGCATTATAATGGAAAGTCCCAGAAGCTGCCTACTTGGGACACGTGTTCAGCAACAGTACATTTCGGACCATAAATGGTATAGCGCAGCCTAGGCCTGTGCTAATTGGCCAAGTGACCCATGCTTAATTTGTGCTACGTATGTTATGATGCTGCATCCTTTTGTGGTTTGGGTCTATAAAAGCTGTCAGAAATGTCACATCTTCGGACATTCAGTGACTATGCTGTCTGTCTCCGTGCTGCACGTTTCCGCATTATTTGTTGGTCTTCAATAAATTCTGCTATCTTCTGTGCTGACAGAGAATCGTATTTGTGGTATTATTTCTTATTATTATTTCAGATTCTACATTTGGTAAAGAATGCGACTCCAGGATCACTGACTTCAGCAGCCACCGGCGGCTGGACTCCAGCTTCCATCGGAGTTCGGAGACCTGAGGTTCGATAACTTTTCAATTTGTCTTCTCTCTCCTCCGCTCCCTTGGCAGCTGGGGGACTCTATGCCCGTGCGTTGATCTCGTCACATCTCTGGCTCCTGCTACTTCTCTCTCAGCACATTTGTATGGCCCTCGTTTAACGGATTTTCAGCGCTCTTCTTCTCCCCTTTCTAAATCTCCTTTGCGGTTTTTTTCATGCAAGGGACGGTTTGCTTGTGTCCAGGAGACATATACGACCCCTGCTTTCAAATTCCCTTTTTTTTTTTTTTAAATTTGTCAACATAAGGTTACAAAACAGAAAAATAAATAGCAGATTAAGTACCTGAAAGTTTCCACAATGAGCCAAATGAAAAAAAAAAAAAAGAAAAGGGAAGAAAATCAAACGAATACCATAACATATCATAGATAGACCATATTTGCCTCCTTGTACAATCATATATCATTTAGAACACAGACTTCCATATTGCATTACATCTAGCTAAAGAACGAATTCCCTTGTTTTAGCCAGTGCTTGTTCCATATCATATGTTTGTCTGACTATTAGCCACCAATCAGTAACAGAAGGAGGTTTTAGATTTATCCAGTCCCGAGCAATTGCTAATCTTGCAGAGACCATTAAGATACAAAATATACCATTTGGTTTATAGCTCGAACTCCTACTACCCAGCATTATTTGCCTAGTTGTGAGAGGTAATTCAATCCCCAGCTTCTGCGATACTACTTGACGAACCCTTTGCCAGAATATCGACAATGCTGGACATGTTATAAACATATGCAATATATTCGCCGCATATAAATCACATCTTGGGCATTTTGTCCGATCAGTATTTAGGTTATTAGATGACCATTTAGCAATTCTTTCAGGCGTATAGTATAATAAGCAGATCGCACGATGTTGTTGCAACCTTAAATTAGTAGAACTCACTGATTTATTTATCGTGCTAAGAGCTAGCGATATCGAATTAGCCGACACCGACTCCCCAGGATCTTACTCCAACGATCTGCTAGTCTCTCTGAGTCATCTGACCTGTAAGTATTCAAGCATTTATATGCCCTGCTAATTAAAGACTTGGTATTTGCGGCATATGGACAATCCCATATATCTGAACGAGAAATATTCGTCAACTTCAGATGACGGGTAAAATAGTCTCTAATTTGAAGGTATTTAAACAGCATATTTTCAGAAAGCTTATATTGTATCTGAAGTACGCCAAAAGAAGCAAAACCCACCATCGTATAAATCCGCAAAGCATGTGACACCACACCTAGCCCAATGTTTACCTATAATGTCATGAAACACTTCCGGCAAGCCTGGGTTCCCCCAGAGAGGATATTTATCGTGATAAGATGATATATTACACCTGAGCGAAATAGCCCGCCAAATTAGTATGTTATCTCATACAGTCTTAAATTTGACCCTTTTAAAATAATTTGGATCATTAGTTCTGTAAAGGAACATGTTACTTTCTTCACCTAACATGAACCTATGACTAAAAGTAGTGAAATCAGGATTGAAAAGACTGCGAAAACGTCCTAGGAACGCCGACCAGAAATACATCTTAAAATCTGGAAACTCTAAACCGCCCTGGCTAAAAGGAAGTTTTAGCAAATCTATTGCCCTTTGTGATTTTCTGTACCCCCATATAAAGCTGCTCATCATACCCTCTAAACATTTAAAAAACAAATTAGGAACTCGTAGTGGAATAGAACGAAATAAATAAAGAAATTTAGGCAGAATTTTCATTTTTATAATATTAATCCGGCCAATAATGCCTAAAGGTAACTTATGCCAATTTTTAAATGATTTAGCTGTCTCATTCAATAATGCTTCATAGTTTAAAGTAAAGATCCTATCGATCTGTGCCGACATCTTGACCCCAAGATAAGTAACAACTGAGCAGACCCCCCGTATTGGGGCCATAGGTTTAAAGTTAAGAAGGATTTGAGTTTTAGTAATATTTAATTTATATCCCGATAATAAACCAAACTCAGCGGCTTCTTTCTCTATTACTTTCAGTGCCTCTCCAGGTTCAGTGGAAAAAACAGCAATATCGTCAGCGTATGCACTGGCCTTCAGGGCAAGCATGCCTGACATAAACGGGCGGATTGACTGATTATTTTGTAGAATGGAAAAAAAGGCTCTATGTATAACGCAAATAACAACGGTGAAAGGGGACATCCCTGCCGTGTACCACAAAGAATCTGAAATATAGCGGATTGTAAACCAGAATATACTAATTTGGCACAGGGCCTGTCATATAAAGCTTGTATCCACGTTTTAAATTGGCCACTGATGCCAGCGGCGGAGAGCGTAGCCGATAAAAAGTCCCACCCCACTCGGTCGAATGCCTTTTCAGCGTCAAGTAAAATCATACCGAGTGGGATTGACCGTACCTTTGCCACATCAAAGCATCTATTGCCATATTAATGTGAGCAGTAGTGTCTCTCCCTTGAATAAACCCGTGCTGATGAGGGGATACGAGACTAGGCATGACTGGAGCAAGGCGATTTGCTAAAATCTTTGAGAATATTTTTGCATCCGCATTAATGAGCGAAATTGGCCTGTAAGACCCACATTCGTCCGCTGGCTTACCCTTTTTAAAAAAACAAACAATTTGTGTCGTATTCCAGGACTCAGGGACCTTACCATTTAGCCCAATATATTCTATAGCCTGACTAAATGGTAGCAATATGACATCTTTTAAAATTTTATAAAGCTCAAGTGGTATGGAATCTTTGCCAGCCGTTTTGCCTGTTGGCAAAGCACTGATTGCTAGTTCTATTTCTTCCTTTGAGACGTCTCTTGCCATAAATTCAGATGTTTCACCATCCATATTAGCTATCGAGCTATTCTGAATATAATTATTTATATCGTCCTGTTTTGGTTGGATAGATTGGGTATATAGCTTTTGGAAATAAGTTTCAAACTGCGCTAAGATTTGTTGCGGATGCTCATACAATAAACCATTGGGCCCCTTAATAGTTTTTATACAGGTCTTAGCTCTATCGTTTGCAACCTTAAAAGCAAGAATTTTACCTATTTTCTCCCCATATTCGTATTGTGCCAAGCGATATTTCCCAAATCTTGCCATTATTTTCTCCCTGAATGTTTTCTTCAGGGCTGACCTCAAATCGATCAATGTAAGCCCCAATTGCTCTATATTATCAGTGCCCCTCAAGACTGCCTCTGCATGTTGGTCTTCCACAGTTCAAATAGCTAAAGTAGTCTTTTTTATCATAGTTTTTTGGCTTTTATTCTGTCTCCAAATATATTATTGCGTACAGCCCCTAATAATTGATTTGGATGTATCCCAGATCACAATAGGTGATGCCGACCCTGTATTTTCTATAAAAAATACCTTAAGTTGTTTCCTGATCATAGCAACATACTCTTCATCCTGCAGTAAATACCTAGGAAATGAAAAAAGTCTAGTTGTCTTATTCTCCATAGGGGCCTTGAAAGTAAAAAGAATAGGATTGTGGTCCGAGGTGATTTTTGGGCAAATTTCCATATCTGCGGACCATGGTATTGAATCTGACACCCACGCTAAATCAATTCGGGAATATGTATATCCCGGTATATTGGGATATAGCTTTCTCCATACGTCTCTAATCGCCTGTAATCGACCTAGCTCTCTTATCGCTGCCTGTGTCTTCTGCATCCTGTGAGTAGCTCTTTGGTTTGTTGTATCTACTGCATAATCCATAATACAATTAAAATCCCCCATCACCACCCGTTCCCCCTCCCAGTTCAACAATTCCATATTTATTATATCAATAGTGGTAGGGTCGTCTATATTAGGACCGTACAGAGAACAGAAGACGTATTTTTTTCCCCTTATCATCATTTGTGCTATAGCCCATCTGCCACCTTTATCAGACATTGTCTTAACTATATCGCATACAAATCTTTTCTGCTTCAAAATAGCAACACCCCGTATAGAGACAGATTGCGCTGTACAGACTACAACCTCGAGCCCTAGTTGTTTCAGCAGTCCACGATCTTTATAAGAAAGATGTGTCTCTGTAAGCATAATTATCTGAGGATTATACATTTTTAGTTCTTCTGCAACTAGTTGCCTCTTAATTCTACTGTTTAGTCCTGCTACATTCCATGCAAGGCATCTAACCCACTCCATCTTTAAAACTCTTTATTCCTGCCTTTTTATTCTCCAAATTACTTAACTCAATAAAACTTTCGTCAATTCCATCTACACTTTTAGTTCTTAGTATCCTTGTGTTGACATTTTCTCTTTCCCCCCACCCATAGCCACCCCCACCCACCACAGGAGGCTGCCCACCCCCTGCACCTACCCACCCCCTACGTCTAGAAGGAAGAATCATCCTCTTCCAATGCTGCCGTTGGATTTGGCAGCTAGCTGAGAACCAGACTCCACAGCGACTCCCGAGGCTAACCTTCTAATCATCGGTTTAGAAGAGAAAAAAATCATAATGCAAAAGGAGGGGAAAAAAAAACCCCCATTGTAAAAAGAAAGTTTCATCATAGCTATCCCTCCACATAAACCTAAGTCATGCCCAGCCCCTTAGCCTGGTCCTTATACCCCCCCTCTTTCTGCCATCTATGAAGTGCTTCCTTTGCTTCGATTTCAGACACAAAAAAGTATGATTGGCCCTCCCGTACTACCTTCAAGCGTGCTGGTTCCTGCAAATAAACTTGTGCCCCGGTAGATTTTAGTGGGTCAATCAATTGTCTAAGCTGCCAACGCCTGTCCATTGTTATTTTGCAAAAATCTGATAGAAAAAAAAATAGAAAATGACTCAACAGAAACAGGTGATCTAGGTCTAGCCTTCAGGGAGACAGCTTGCCGAAGCAAAACATTTCCAAAATAGATGAGGAAAGGACGTGGATAGCGAGCATCCTGCCTACGCTGTACGAATGGTAATCTGTGGGCTCTTTGTATCTGACAGTCATAGTCCCAATCCCCAAGGTCCGGAAAGGCCTTCTGCAATATCTGTACCACAAAAAAGCCCTAAGATCTGATCCCTCTTGCCCTTCCGGTATACCAAACAGTTTCAGATTCTGCCTCCTCTGACGATTTTCCAAATCTTCAATTCTTAGCTGCAGTCCCCCAAGCGAGTCATCGTGCTGTTGAACCGTGTTGGTTATTTTAGCCGGCGGCTGGACTCCAGCTTCCATCGGAGTTCGGAGACCTGAGGTTCGATAACTTTTCAATATGCCCATGAGTTGATCTCGTCATATCTCTGGCTCCTGCTACTTCTCTCTCAGCACATTTGTATGGCCCTCGTTTTTAACGGATTTTCAGCTCTTTTCTTCTCCCCTTTCTATCTCCTTTGCGGTTTTTTTCATGCAAGGGATGGTTTGCTTGTGTCCAGGAGACATATACGACTCCTGCTTTCAAATTCCCATGTCTGTCATGGCGCCCGTTCTTATCACTTTCTTCTGTGCCCTTTTTGTGGCTCTGATCATTTATTTTACAGTCTGTCACCATTCTGCCGAGGACTGTTCCTCTGTTTAAGGTTAGCGCTTGCTACATGCTGCTGAAGGCGTCTTCCTCTGTTTTTCTCCTGCTCCGTTTGCAGCTCTTGACCTCTGACATTGCTGCCGATCTCTGCCAAACTCCTCTGATGTGCATTGTTTGCTCTGCATTTTAGTATCTGGGCCTGATACCCACCCCTCCTGGCCGGTGACGGCGTCCGTCCGCGCGTTCCCTGCACGCAGTGACTCCCTGGTGCTAAGCAGCACCTGGCTGACGGCGTACCAAGGAGGGCGAACTTCTGCACCCCTCTGTCTTGCCTGCGGAGAGTCCCCTGCCGATGGGGGTGGAGGACATTCATAGCTACTTCCCATTGACTGGAGCTGAGGTCGGTATGCTTTGCCAGAATAAACATCTATCAGTGAGTTTGATTGAGGATTTCCATCCGCCTGGTCGGGTTGTAGCAGGTAGCCCCTTGTTTTAGAGTTGTGGCAGTTTTGCTACCCAGGTACAGATGGTGGCGGTACAAGCACCCCTGTGATTACACATACTTCCTGTGCAAGAACGATATTGTGGGGGTGGTAGCCAGGTGGGCTACTCCTCTTTGGTTGCAACAAGTTCTCAGGGCGCCATTTTTATCAATTTTCATGAACTCAGGTTTGGGTGCCGCCAACTCACCTCAGCGCCGCTGGTCCCAGGTACCCAGTGGAGCAATGCCTCCTGCTGGACGCCAGAGGTGGTCTCCAGCTGTGCCTAGGGAGTTACCTAGGCACAACGGGGAGGGAGTATCAGTTGTTCTATTTTCTATAATTGTTGGTTTCATTGCATTTTTCTATTGTGTTATTGTCATGTGCCTCTCATACATTGTGGTCAAATTCAGTTAGGATTGTAGGGTGTTGTCAGTACTTGCAGGCTATCATTTTATTTGGGTATTGTGACGCTACGTGACTGACATTTGATGCTGCTACCTCTCTGACAATGAACATAGCACCCCTCAAATACCTATTACCACCATACCAAATGTCTCTTAACATTACCACCCATTTATCATGGACTGGCTGTCAGACTTATTAATATTTGCCCTATACTGTACAATACCTCCTATTTGCATTTTGTTCCTTATGTCCTTTAAAATACCAATAATATTGTTCCTATTTCCCCTCTTACTCTTCTGGGATTAGTGTAATCACACCGCACACATTCACAGCACACAGGCTACCATACAGCGCTGCGGCGCAGGGACGCAAGAGATTGCTTTTATGTTTTATGTGTTTGTCTGAACTGCATGAAGAGTTCACCATTTTGCACTGTTTATTTGAATGACTGGACCTCTTGGCACCGTCCATAGGGTCTTCAATTCCGTCTAGCCGCCCCTCCTGCCCATTTACGGTATCACGGGAGATTGCAAGGAGACGGAAATACTAATCTTTCTTCTAAATACTTTCCTGTCATCTTATGTGCTGTTCATGGAGCACCAGTAATGCTACAAAGCACCCAGGACAATTGCTTTTTCCTTCTTGTGAATGCTTTGGTGAACTAGTACCGATTGCACTGTCTGTTTGCCTGATGAATGGCTTCCTCTGCTATTGCGAAAGCTGGAGCCTGGCTGAAAAGCACATGATAGCATTCGTCCACCCATTGTGTTGTCTGTTTACAGATTAGCGCGACACCCCACCCTCCATCTGTCTGGTGTATCTGAACTGTCGTCGCAAAGCAAAGAAGATTAGCGCGTGCACTCCGCACACTTCCACACTCTCATCTCTCACCATGGGAAACCCTCTAAGTAAAAATAATTTAGATAACAGTCAGCCAGCTCCACCAAAAGACTCACCAGCGTACAATGTGGCCTTACGCTAAGGACTAAGCTCCATACTATTTATACATAAATGGCATGACCTGACAGCTAGGACACCGGACTTACAATTTCCGTGTCACAGGACATATGACATAAATAAGTTGTCATATTTGAGACAAATGTTAAAGTTGAAAGGAAAGAAGGTCAGGCCGGCTGAGTGGGAACTGTTTTTTCAGTGGGATTTGGTCCTGCGCGATATGCGTGCAACTACTGACGTGAAATCGAAGGTTCACAAAGAACTGTTAGACGTTAAGAACAAAATGCTACATGAGATGGCAAAACAGAAGATTAGTGAGAACTGGAGAAAAGCGCAAATGGACGTAGTGGGGGTATTTCCATGCATCCCTGTTGCCAATGAAATGCAAGCCAAAAAGGAGGGAGGGGGAGAAGAGGACTCAGTACTCGAGGACCTTTTGATGGGGCAAATGAGAGGTGCACCACAAACTCCCATTTAAAAAACAGACGATGTCACTTCACCCTCCGCTCCCGCGCAACTACACACTGAGCTAACTCAGGTACAACAGACAGCTGCTATCGTTTTAATAGGCAGAGTCCTCAACGAAGAGGCTACTAAAATAGACTTGGACACCGTCCAAGACGTTGCCGTCTTACAACTAATGAGGACAGAAGCTGTCCACGCCGCCAACAAATATTGTGATAAGAAAAAACAGCTGCTAGTTCAATGCGCACACAGAGACATAACGTCACCAAAATTAATAGATCGCGCATGGATACAGCTGTTCGAAGACACGTCAACAGACAACCTTCTAACAATAAGCCAGTGGCAAAACTTAATATGGGACGCTTGCACATATACACTACAAACAGCCCATGACATTGCAACAATAGGGCAGGCTCTAGGAGGGACTAAGCTGCTTCCACCACAGGCTAGGCGACAGAGCCTGAGTAAAACAAGTAGTGCATCTTCATCCCCACACGGCTCACCCACCCTGCAAAAGAAATTGCTGAAATCAGACACCACTAAATGCCAGAATCTCTTACACCAGATGATGGAAGGAACACTGCAAGTAGAGGCCTTCACAGAACACCAGAGCAGACAATACTTAGTAAAAGTACTATCACTGGCACGAGCACAGTTAATGGAAAAAAGTCCCCAAGCACACAACGCATATGTCCAACAAGCAAAGAAGAAATGCCCAGATCCTACAGGTGTACCTCCACTACTACCTGCACAGTATGACTGGGACATAGCAAGGTTCAGCTTCACAGACTCGGAACAGCAAACATGCGATGAGGACAAAATAAAAGACACACTAAAGTATGCAGTAGAAAAACTGCAACAGTGGAAGCAGCTGGTGCACACATTTGCAGTGTTAGAAGTAGTCCAGACCCTCACCCCTTACACGGGGACACCAACCCCCGCAACAGCAGCACTACCGGCACTCATTATGCCCCTACGAGAGGTCCCACCTCCACCAGGGAGTAAAGACAACCAATTGGCATATGTCCATGTCCCCTGGTCAAGACAAGACATCATATGCTTTACTAAAGATTTCCCAAAGCTCAGAGAAGAACCAAGGAAGTGGCATGCTGAGTTAGACAGAATGGCAGTTTTGGGAGTACTGTTATGGAGAGATTTTGACACTCTATATTAATAGTGCCAAAGGATCTGTGGGAAGATTGTAAAAGGAAAGTGGAGTGGCCAAAAGGGGAGCCACAGAGGGGAAGGGGAGGAGTGCCAGGAGATGAGGTTGATGAGAAATACAGAGAAGTAGTGAAATATTTAAAAGAGAAAATACCGGAAGACAAGGTAGATTGGAACAAGATTACACATACAAAACAAGAAAAAGATGAGAGTGTGAACTCCTACTTTGACAACCTTCTGCAAGTCTACCAGCAGAACAGCGGGCTAAAGAATCCAATGGGGGATGCAACGCCGGCATTTGTCACCACCTTTGTTCAAGGTCTGAGACCACCTATTAAGGCACACCTACAAACCTCTTTTGTCTGCTGGCAACAGGAACCAATTGAAAAGGTGTTGGCAGCAGCCAGATACTGCTCTGATTATCAGTCCAATGCAAAGACAATGGAGGCAGAGAAAATAAAGAAAGAAAAAGTAAGACTGATGGTAGCACAAGAAAGAGTTTACACAAGTCAGCAAGGCAGAGGCAGAGGCAGGGGGAGAGGGAAGGGTACAGAGAGACCACAGAACGGCAGGTCAGCTTCCCTACCTCCATCAGGAACAGCTTGCTTCTACTGTAAAGACCCCAACCACTGGAAGGCCGACTGCCCAATATTAAAGAAGAAAAATGGGGAAAATAGGCCGACACAGAATAGGGGACAGGGCCAACAGGGCCAACAAGAATACCAGCATAACACCCAGCGTACCGAATATAAGAATAATGAGCAGCAAGGGTATGTGTCAAATGACACGCCCCTAACATAGCATGAGTGGACAGGAAGGGAGGGGTGGGCGCAGCAGGACAATGACTTCCCACCGCTGCCTCAGGTCTTATTCTAGGGATGCCTGAAAGTGGAAGACTGCCTAATAGCTCCAGCAATAGCAGTGGATCAATCCGGCCCATATGTAGAAGGAACAGTTTTGGGCAAAATTGTACCATTCTTAATAGACACAGCAGCTCAAAGATCAATGCTAAAGGCGTCTCAGATGCCAGAGGCACCACTTTCGGGAATACAGGTCACGGCAGTCAGAATGACAGGACAACCAATAGATGAATATCTCACACAGCCACTACAATTAGTCGTAGGCACCATAACAGTCAACCATCAGTTTATCCTTAGCAGATTCTGCCCCGTGAACTTACTAGGTAGAGACTTGCTCTGTAAATTACAATGCACCATACACTGCTCACCGACAGGGGTCTTTCTAGAAAGCAGGCCAAATGGTCTGATGTTGCAGGCTTTCATGACATGCACCGACCCCGTCATACCCTCAGAGCTGCGCAACTGTGTGCCACCTCAAGTCTGGGCTACCAGTGCCAATGATGTAGGACAGGTGTTAAATTATCCACCAGTACAGATCAAATTGAAGCCAGGAACCCGCCTCCCAAGAGTGCCACAGTGCAAGATTTCCAAGGAAGGGCAGGAGGACATACCACCAGTAATACAAGACCTCCTGAAGCAGGGAATAATAAAGGAGATACGCTCTAGCCCATGCAACACACCAATACTCCCTGTAAAGAAAGCATCTAAGGGCCCGGATGGGGCCCCTGTATATTGTTTCACCCAAGACCTAAGAGAATTGAACAAAATAGTGGTACGTTCCTTCCCAGTGGTTCCAAACCCAGCAACAATATTATCCAATATCCCAGTAACAGCCACACACTTCACGGTGCTGGATCTGAGCTCTGCCTTCTTTACCATCCCCTTGCATCCAGACAGCCAGTCCTTTTTCAGTTTCTGTTTCAGATCTAGAAGATTCACCTGGTGTAGGCTCCCACAAGGCTATACGGAGTCCCCTTCCATCTTCACGAATGCATTAAAAACAGATTTTGACTCCATGGTACTAAAGGAAGGCTCCACACTTATCCAGTACATAGATGATTTGCTACTGGCCTCACCTTCAAGGGATGCTTGTGCAAAGGACACAGTTGCCGTCCTGCACCATCTAGCACTGAAAGGTTACAAGGTTTCCCCCAAGAAATTACAGTTCTGCCTCACTGCTGTAAAATATTTAGGCCACGAACTGTCCGAAGGGACCAGGATATTACTCCCTGACAGGATATCCACCATCACCCACTTTCCCCGACCACGCACACAAAAAGAGGTTCGGGCGTTCTTGGGGGTGGCGGGCTACTGTCGGCACTGGATCCCAAACTTCTCCCTGATTGCCAAGCCATTGCAAGCACTGACACACAAAGAGGTCCCAGACATGGTACCTTGGTCACAGGACTGTGACCAGGCATTCCACAATCTCAAAAGCAAACTCAGCGGAGCACCAGCACTAGGCCTCCCAGATTACAGCAAAGACTTCCACCTGTTCTGCCATGAGAAGGGAGGGTGCTCATTGGGGGTATTAACTCCTCAAAAACACGGATCATTCTACCGCCCAGTGGCATACTATTCCGCTACACTAGACCCAGTAGCATCCGCGCTCCCGCCTTGCCTCCGAGCAGTGGCGGCAGCAGCACTGGCAGTAGAACAGTCTGAAAATATAGTGCTGGCACACACCATGGTTTTGCACATACCCCATGCAGTGGACACACTCCTCACCTCCACTAAGACCCAGCACCTAATAAATGCACGCCTCACCAGGTATGAGCTGGTGTTATTAGCACCACACATTGTCATAAAGAATGCACCACTTTGAACCCAGCATGCCTTTTGCCAACAGAGCATGATCTGGATGATTTTGACTCAGATGATGCATTTCACGATTGTGCACTAGCTATAGACAGGCATACAAAGGTGCGCCCAGACTTAAAAGACACACAACTGCCAGATGCCCAAGGGGATTTGTTTGTAGATGGGTCATGTCTGAGGGATGACAAAGGGACACTACAGGCATCCTATGCAGTGGGTACCACTGACAAACTACGGGAAGGGGGAAGGTTGACGGCTGCCAAAAGTGCACAGGCAGCAGAACTCGTGGCACTGACGAGGGCATGCACATTGGCTAAAGGAAAAAGGGCAAACATATACACAGACAGCCAGTATGCCTTCGGGGTGGTCCATGACTTCGGCCAACTGTGGTCAATGAGTGGATTCCTCACATCAGCAGGCCAACAAATACAACACGCACAATTGATCAGTGACCTCCTCCAAGCATACTACTACCATCAAAAGTAGCTATCATAAAATGTGCAGCACACACTTCAGCAAAAGACTATGTATCAAAAGGCAACACATTTATTGATGGGGAAGCAAAGAGGTTAGCGCTAACAGGCTGCCAGCTAGCAATGGTACAAATAATAAGCAATAACAAGGACACAAAAGCTAACTGTGATTCCTTACATTTTGACCCCATACACATTCAAGGAAAAGTAGAGGAAACGAAAAGGAGGAATGGGTAAAAGGAGGGTGTGTGCAAACAAAGGAGGGGTTATGGACAGGGCCAAATGGAAAAATATGCCTGCCTTCATCAATGCTTCCCTCCATGGCACGCCTCTTTCATGGTCCCTCACACGTCGGCCGAGACGACATGATCAGATTGTTTTCACAATGTTGGTACAACTGCAAATTCCGTCAAACAGCGGAGAGACTTTGTAAGCAATGCACTGTTTGTGCACAATATAATACTGGGAAGGGTACACCAACTGCACCTGGTCATTTCCCACCGCCCCACGGACCATTCGAAAGTCTCCAGTTAGACTTCATCGACATGCTCCCCACCCACAAGTACAAACATGTGTTGGTAATTGTGTGCAAGTTCAGCAAATGGACAGAGGCCTATCCAACAAAGAACTGTGATGCACATAAAGTGGCTAAATGCCTTTTGAAAGAATTTATCCCACGCTTCGGAATTCCAGCCCTTCTGAGCTCCGACAATGGACCTGCGTTCATTTCCCATGTGTTAGGGGAAATATGTAAGGGGCTTGGGGTCACACAAAAACTACACTGTGCCTATCACCCACCAGCAGCGGGTGCTGTCGAGAGAAAGAATGGGGTGTTGAAAAATAAAATTGGAAAAGATTTGTGCATCAACCGAACTTTCATTGGTGGATGCACTACCACTAGCCCTGTTGGCAATGAGAAGCACGCCAGATACGGTAACAAACATCAGCCCCCACGATATAGTGTTTGGCCGCCCCATGAACATTGCAGGCCACATGTCCACTGTCAATAGCAGACGATTTGCTTTTGTGCTATTGCAAGAAATTAACAGAGACATTACGTTATCTTCATCGCCAGGTTCTGCAGGCTCTTCCAGAAGCAGCAACTCCACCGCCACATGACCTGCAGCCTGGGGACTGGATCTGGGTAAAAGCCCACACCAGACGACACTGCCTCCAGCCAAGGTGGAAAGGCCCCCACCAGGTCCTGCTGACAACAACTACTGCCGTGAAGTGCGAAGGGCTGACATCCTGGATACACAGCTCCCACACCAAGAAAGCAGCAGGGCCGGGCAACGGAGAGCAAGCTCCACCAACACCACCAGTGGCATCTGAAGCACCTCGCAGGTATAATCTTCGCTCCACCAGGCAAGAAAAGACCGATAAGAGGTAAAGAAGAGGCAGTTCCCTGCTCGCTGCAGGCAAGGCCTCCAACAGAAGAAAGAAAATACCAAAGGCAGCTCCCTGCTGCGCACAGCGGGCCAGGCCTCCGGGTATCATCATTCCAAAGACACCTGTTTTCTTCAAATGTGCCAACCATCATGTGCTGGTAACCTCTGACGTACACCATAAAGGCACCAACGTTTCCTTTTAAATTGTTGCTGGCGTCTGCACCAATAGACCCATAGGGGTGCAGGACCCGCTAGTTGGCTTTGCTGGAAATGCACCAATAGACCAATAGCGGTGCAGGACCTGCTAGTTAGATATCAAGGACAAGGTTCTTCCAATAAGTCTCTGCAGAACATTCCAACTTCAAATGAACCTTGGTTTAAGGATACGCCCAAACATAAGTAGACTCATCTGATCACAAATGCCAGTAATAAGATCTGGAAGGCTCAGATCTATACAAGTGAAAGTGGAAGAGTCAGAACTAGTAATTAATATAAAATTATTGTCCCCTGGAATAGAGATAAACGGAGCACTGCAACTGATTGTGCCAAACCCCCCGCTACTGAGTGGGTTAAGAGACCTGATTTTGCAAGACATTTCATTCCCCACTTTTGGATATCATGCATCAGCACAAGATATCGCAGACACACGCCTTGACATTTTAGATTGCGTGATTTACGCCATAGAAGACATTGGATCTGGTCTTATCAGAGACGTTAACTGAACAGCGAACTAGAAATAGGTAGGAAAATAGGAACCATGCCAAGAACAAGAAGAGAGGAAAGGAAATGGCCATCAGTGCTACTGGCAATACTATCGCCAGTCCCAGGGATAATAGTGACTGCACTGATAATAATATATGCAAAATATCTGGAAATACCGTTCCTTAATTTCGAGGTGGGGGATGGAAGTGGTTAAAATGTAACATATGAAGAAAGGAAAATTAATATGACAGAGCAAGACCTTCCGGGGGAGGTTGAAATTAAAGGAGAAAAGGAACAGGAATTATGGGACGAGTACCAAGGAAATAAATATGTTTAAATGCTAAAAATGTATGTACGCATTATGAACATATCGGGATGTTATGTTTGCACACATCTACCAACAAACACAGAAAACAGCATGAGCTACAATGTCCTACCTGTCTCTAAATATGTGGGGTGTGTCCTGATGCGCGATATGCTCTTCAGACAGCATAACATGTCCATAACTGTTGCAGTTTCTGTGAAGGGGATAGCAGTAGGACTGGCAACTGCAAGGCCTAAGACACAGAGGGTGCCATGCATGAACATGCAACCAACAAAAAGAGATCAAGCAATGCTCAATACATTTGACAAGACTGCTAGGAATGAGGAGTGGAAAGACAGGGATGGTTGGGACAAAGGGGCTGAGGTAAAAATACCAAGATTTAGGGTAAGACAACAGCTTATCGCACCATCATGCATTCAGAACGATAAATGGATGGCCCCTAAAAAGCCAGCTGTGCTGGTGCGCCCCCTCAAGCAACCATGCACAATATCATAACTAGTGAAGGGAAGGGAAGAATGGAAGAAATGCAGTTTCGGGTATAGCATTGCAGAATTAGCAAAAGGTGAGCAAGGATTAAGGGAATGCGAGGAAAGGAATGATAAAGCCCTAGGAATTTCAGAAGGAGAGTATTCAGTAACACCATCAATTTTCGTTGGTGAGAGTAACTGCACACACACAACAAAGCTATCACGGATTAGGAAGAGTGAACAGCGATCTTCACCTGGACTAGTGGGTTACAAAGGACTGTTCCCAATGGGCGTACTTCTATTTGCCCCCGGGATGGTATGGTAGTTGCTACCTTGTCTCCATCCTGCCTCGAATTACACACTTCACTGACCTAGTACAGGTTGAGCACCAAGAGCACCGGACAGGAAGGGTTAGGAGGACACCAGAATGGCAGGATGACCTGCTGACAGGGCTAGGGGCCATGGTACCTGGTGTAGGGGTAGTTTATACCTCCATACGGATACACCAGTTAGCAAGGATGATTGAAGATCTTGCAGATTCAACAGTAGCAGCTTTGGGAAATATCACTGAAGAACTCACTGCCATGAGAGCAGTAGTGATACAGAACAGGGTTGCATTAGACATCATCCTGGCCAAGGAAGGTGGAGTATGTCATGCCATCCACCAGGTGTGCTGTTCTTGGATACCTGACAACAGCCACAATATAGACAAGGCGATCCACAAGATAAAAGAGATTAAGGACGAAGCACACGGCATACACACAGGAGGCATGTGGGAAAAATTGATGCTGGGGATCATGGATATTGGAGGTGATTATATAATAATAACGGTATTAATAACCCTCTGCATAATGATCCAAGTTTGTCCAGCATGTTGCACAGCCTTTGCATCCTGCTGTGCACGCTGTATGCCCCATAACAAATGGCACGGACCTCACGAACGCCATACTGATCATAATGATGAAGGAGAGGAGATGATGGTGAGATATTAGGAATAAGTGATTTGGTATCAGATGGGGCAATGTAGAAGCCATCTTTTCTTATATGATACCAAAATGCTTTAAGCCTCAGGCCCTGTTAAGTTGACATAAGTATCACCGTGCAAAATGCTTGTACTTTTCCATTTTCTCTTAGTAAACTGCTATTGTAACGCAAGGCTTTTCTGAAGAAAGATACAGGAACCGAGAAAGATGCTCGCTTAAGACACAAACATTTCAGCATATCATATTTCGTAATGTTTCTGGTACGTTCTATGGTATTGCACATTATTAACTGGAAAAGTACCAAGGCTGATACATTGCATTATAATGGAAAGTCCCAGAAGCTGCCTACTTGGGACACGTGGTCAGCAACAGTACATTTCGGACCATAAATGGTATAGCGCAGCCTAGGCCTGTGCTAATTGGCCAAGTGACCCATGCTTAATTTGTGCTATATATGTTATGATGCTGCATCCTTTTGTGGTTTGGGTCTATAAAAACTGTCAGAAACATCACATCTTCGGACATTCAGTGACTATGCTGTCTGTCTCCGTGCTGCACGTTTCCGCATTATTTGTTGGTCTTCAATAAATTCTGCTATCTTCTGAGCTGACAGAGAACCGTATTTGTGGTATTATTTCTTATTATTATTTCAGATTCTACACACTCATCCCCTTGTCTCATACGGACAAGATGATAAGCTCCTCTGAGGTCCAACTTGGTGAAGATCACTGCCTTCTTTACCTGGTCTAAGAGTACCGAAATCAAGGGAAGAGGATAACTGATTTTCACAGTAACTTTATTTAAGGCACGAAAGTCGATACAAGTTCTTAACTCTCCATTCGCCTTAGGAATGAAGAAGAGTGGAGAAGCTGCTGGAGATTTGGAAGTTCGTATAAACCCGTTAGCTTGATACCTATCCAAATACTCCCGTAGGTGTTCATTTTCTGTTTCTGATAAAGCATAAATCCTACCACAAGGAACGATAGCCCCAGGGACCAAGTCGAACTGGCAATCGTACTGACGATGTGGAGGGAGTGTCTCGGCTTATGTTTCACTGAACACATCCATGTATTCATGGTATATATCAGGCAACTCAATCTCCTTTTCGGCAGCTGTAGCAATGGCATGACCAGTCGGCAGATATTGAACTGGACTTACCAAACAAAATCGGCAATTTTTGTCACAGAAAGGAGAGTTGAATAGAATGCTTCTGGCCTTCCAATCAATGTCAGGGTTATGTTTAGTTAACCAAGGCAATCCCAAAATCAACCCATACAATGGTGCCTTGATGACATTAAAAGACATGACTTCTCTATGGTCCTTCTGACAGATAACTTCAATTTCAGTGGTTTGAAAACAAATGGGACCTGAAGCAAGATCTCTACCATCTACAGTCAGAACTGTTTCTGGTTGGTCTTTAGCAACCTGCGGGATTCCCAATCTGTGAACTAGGTTGCAATCAATAAATATCCCAGTAGCCCCTGAGTCTAGAAGCGCATGCACAACTTGAGGAACAGAGTTAACGATTAACTGGATCTCAACATAGAAGTGATCTTTCTTCACTATTACAGAAGGTATTTCTTCATGGCCCTTGGCATTTCCTTCCCTTATCCCTGGGCCTTTCAGTTTTCCAATTTTTGTACTGCTATGGTAGCCGCTCTTACATAACTGCCTTCTTTATTCTTGGGCTTGGCTAAGCAATCCTTCACAAAATGCCTTTTTTCCCACAATACATGCAAAGACCCTGTTTCCTTCTCTGCTCCCTTTCCTCTTGTGTAAGAGAAGCCCTCACTGTCCCTATTTCCATTGGTTCAGATGCCGAACCAGATGACACCACTGGATAGCAAGATTTTTCGTATTTAGGAGGAGGGCGATCATATTTCTTCCTATCCCCTCTTCTCTCGTTTAATCGGTAATCTAATCGCTTGGCTAAGTTAACTAGATCTGTGCATGTCTTAGGTTGGGGATCTATTTGGGCGATCACGTCTTTTGACTCATCTTTGAGTCCGTGATGAAAGATGGCGGCCTGTTTCTTTTCTAGCCAATTAGTTTCCGCCACCAGCCTCTGAAATGTATTCACATAAACCAATAGTTCTCTATTACCTTGTTTGAGGTCTAGCAACTCTCTATCCACAGAAAAAGAATTAGCTCTGCGGTCAAAAATGCGTTCAAATTCTTCTTTGAATCCTTCCCAGTCATACAACAGTGGGTCGTCTCTCCTCACCAAAGGAACTGTCCATTGAGCTGCATCTCCTCCCAAATAAGAGATCAGAAAGGCTACTCTTGCCTGATTAGCTTTAAATACTTTAGGGCGACAAGTGAAGTGAAGCAGAATTTGGGTAAGGAATACCTGCACTTTGTTTCCAACTCCATGAAAACGTTCGGAGGCTGCTAAAGGAATGGGTGTTGGTATATCTACTGTCATGGGTGAGGTTTTAAAAGAAGACGGGCCTCCGGCCCATGAAAACCCCCCTTCAGCTCTACTCCCTGTTACGTTAAATGGGTTCCTTTGCATTCTCTCTACCTTTTCCTGTAAGGCTGCTGTCTCAGCCTGTGAAGCCGCTAATTCAGTCTGCACTAACTGCAACGCAGCAAGTACATCATCTAGGGTGGCCATTCTGTGCCCCGAACCAACTGGGAAGTAAGGAATATCAGGCCGGTTATTCTGTCAGCTCTGATAGCTTCGCACTTAGGTCGGATGGTACCTCGGAGTTGGTTCTATGCAAACAAGGGGTCTACCTCTTGATCGTCTCAATTCTGAATGCTCTTACAGCACAGAATGTTGATCTGATCAAGCGAGGGAAGGAAAGGATGGGGACAGCGGGGAGGGAGACCTGTGGAGAGAACAAACAATTAGAACTAGCTAGACATTAAACGTATATCAAGGATATAAATATATATATACTATTCTATACCATCATTAGTACCTCTAAAAGAAAATAACAATGCTGCATCTTCCTAGCAACTCTAGAATGGTAATGACTCTCTTTTCTTGAGTCCAATAACCCAAGCGCCGTGCAATATCTCTGATAAAACAAAGAGGGATGTAAGTACGAGAATAGATTGTTCTGGAATGAAAAAAAACAGTACAATGATCGGTACTAACGCTGTCCAAAATACCCACCCTTTCATATGCTGTATAATGCTTCACAGGGGTAATCCTCACAATATCCATATGCCCCCTGTTACGACAAGACAATGAAAAGATAGGAAATCAATGAAGGCATGATTCACTAAACAGAATACCCACAGGAATTATCGCAGCAGAAATCATAGAGCCAGTTTTTCCAATAAAGTGTATGAAGCGATAATAAAGTAAGAAGCAAAGGACAGCTATCACAGTTCGCTGCTGTTTCTCCACAATGACCCAATAACAGAATGGATTCCACTTAATGTACTGCCGTTTCTCAACATGCCTTCGTCACTTTGTATTCCAAGAAATAACCACACAAGTGTGCCGTTTCTAAACACAGCTTTGGCGTGTTTATAAATGCCCCAAACAGAATTCCTCTACCACCGTTACCTTCACGGCAGAGAGTCACATCAATCACATTGTACAGCAATACGCCGTTTCCGTCACGGCTGATCTACCTTAGGAAGGTCCTGAAGGCTCTGCAAGCTGCAGGCCTCACTATTGAGGCAAGTAAATGCCAGACAGGGCAGGACACACTTGTATACCTTGTATATCTTGGGCTGTAAGTGTTGAACTTGGCCTCTACCTACAAGGTGACCCAAGATCCAGACAATTCCGGACTGGGAAGCACCAACGACCCCCCAGACACAATTCAGGTAATTCCTTGGCTTGATTGGCTACTACAAGAGGTTTGTGAAGGGTTATGGTACCATTGAGGCACCCCTCACAAAAATTACCTCCAAGAAGATGCCAAAGAAGATAAACTGGATAGTGAGCTGACAAAAGGCTTTTGACACCCTGAAAGAAGCAATGTGCACCTATTTTTAAAGCTCCAGATTTTCAAAGCAGTTCATAGTGCAAACTGATGCCTCTGAATATGGGATTGGAGCAGTCTTTTCCCAGACCAGTGATTATGGCCATGACCAGCCTGTTGCTTTCATTAGCTGGAGGCTACTCTCCGGAGAGCAGAGTTGGTGTCCCATTGAGAGTAAAGCCTTTGCTGTGGTTTGGTCCCTGAAGACTCTGAGACCATACCTATTTGGTACTCTTTTCCTTGTCCAAACCGACCACAGGCCTCGCAGATGGCTGATGCAGATGAAAGGTGAAAACCCTAGACTGCTGAGGTGGTCCATCTCCCTACAGGGTATGAACTTTACTGTGGAGCACAGACTTGGGACTGACCATGCCAATGTAGATGGCCTTTACAGGTTTTTCCACTTAGACGATGAAAACTCTCTTGGGAAAGGTTAGTCTTATTCTCTTTCGTTGGAAGGGGTTGTCTAGGAAGGTGCCCCTTTTTGACATGGTCACCCCCACTTTTTGCTTGGTATCTGATGCAATTTTGACAGACGTGCACAGGGCTCTATAGGATCTTTCTGGCATAGATACCCCCACTTTTTGCCTGTTGTCAGTGGGTTTTGACTGTAGTTCACTGGGATCCTACTAATCAGGACCCCAGTGGCAGTGCTCTCACCTATAAATTCTCAGGTAAGTACTTTATACACCCCACAATTGGCATATTGGGGTACCATTATAAGTCCCCAGTATATGGTATTGAGGTACGCAGGGCATTGGTACATCAGAGGTCTCCCATGGGCTACAACATGTATTATGCCACCCATGGGAGCCCATGAAAACGGCGTCTGCAGAACTGCCATTGCGGTCTGCGTGAAATGGTGCTTGCACTTTTCACTTTGGATATAAGGTTTCTCTTATATCCCGGTCACTGCACTTGTAACCTATAAGTCACCCCTAAGGTAGGCCCCTCTGTCCAAGGGCAGAGTGTATCTTTCTAAGTGTGTGGGTACCCCTGCATGAGCATAGGTACCCCTACAAACCCCAGACTGCATTCTCTGGGCTTTGTAAGTGCGGGACAGCCATTATAAGGTATGGAGTGGATGCTGGCAAGTTGAGATGTCCAACTACATAATGCCTGCCCTGAGCCTGGTCATGTTTGGTATCGAACATGTTGGAATCATGCAACTACACCAATGTCAGTGTTAGTTGCATGATACCATGTATTGGGGAGCTCCTTAGAGGACCCCCTAATACCTACCTGTGTAGTCTTGCATGGTCTGCCTGCCAGCCCACGTTGCTGCCGACCCTAGACAGTGTTCTGCCCTCCTGCTGATGAGCTTAACTCGGGCAGGGGAAGCTGAACAAAGTATTTCTTGCAAAGGACAGGCGTGATCACCACTCCTTTAAAATTTGGTAGGGTGGGAGTGCTTTCGCGCACCACCAGACTGCATTGACGGGCACATTTGGTACCCTCCTTGCATAAACCAGTTTTACCCAGCTCAGGAGCCCTTATCTTCTGCTCTGGTATGAACCAACACAGCCCCCTGTCCAGCTCCTCCCTAGGGAGGTACACAGAGCTCCTCCAGGTGGCCACTTGATTCTGCCATGTTGAATCTTGGCCCCTGGGAGCATCTGACTGGCTAGGATGGCTGAGTAGCATCCCTGACCCCTTCTGATAGGCGGGTCACCACAGAAGAAGTTCTTCCCCTTTTTAGGGTTACTTAAGGGCTCCCCTGAGGTTTCGTCCCAACAACAACTTCAAGATCCAATTACCTGTGGTCTGAAGACTGTTCAAAGTCTCTTCTGTTGGTGGACACTGGAACTCTGCTGTTCTTCAAGCCAGGACTAAAGGCAAAGCAGGCTTGCGGCGGGAAGATTTCTGCTCCATCTTCGTACCTGTGTTCCTTGAAGTTCTGCAACTCCATGGCCATGAATCCTCTGATTCACCAAGGACTCAGCTTGCATCCAAGCCAGAAGGAAGCTCCCTTGGAGTGAAGGAGTCACTTCCCTGCATCTGCAGGCACCTCTATGTTGATGACCAGTTTGCTGATCCACGGACATCGCCTGGCTCTGCAACACAGGGGGTAGTTTGTTGGCTCTCCAGAGGCCTGACCAGTCTTCCCTGCAACGTGGGGGACTGTAATCCCTCTCTAGCCAAAGTGAACCACCTCTCTGTGTACTGCGTCTGTTTGCAATTGCCAAGGCTTGTTGGCTCACTGCCAGAAATATCTTGAACCTCCAAGAAGCTTCAGCCTCCAGCATTGCACAGCTCCAAGAACGACATCCTGCCTGCATCCTCTGCATCGTGGGTCTTCATCTGTGTGCTGTTGAGGCTTCCCTGTTCCTGCTGCCAGAGTGCCCTTGAGAAGGCTCTATTAATTCCTGCTGGCTCTCCTGTGTGCTGAAGGCTGGCTCTGCCTGTCCCTTGCAGGGTTAGTCCCACAGACCTTGCTAGTCTGCAACACAGCATCTTCTTCCGAAGCCGTTGTTTGCGTTTGCCAAGGCTTATTGGTGGTCCTGCCGGCCACTGACATTCCTGCACTCGTCAACCGGCATGGGACAGCTCGTGGATGGTTCCTGTGCTGCTGCATCATTGCCTGGGCTCCAGAGCTGCTTCTTCAACCTCACCATGCTACAGCAAGAACCTCCAACAAGGGCCGGTATTGTGCTCCTGTGCCTCCTCATCACCTCCGGGTAGTTTTGACTGTGTCCCCTCTGCTTTTAGGTTCTTCTTGTCTGGATTCCACATCCTGGTTCCACCGGCCTAGTCCACAAGACTCTGTAGCTGCTGATCTCCCATGAACCTCCATTGGTGTCTACAGGTGGTTCAGACGCTACTTCATCCCTATGTACCTGGGCTCCCTAATGTAGGTATCCTGGTTCCTGGGGTATCCACTGGTGGGGTGGCTCTGCAACCTTCCTTGATCCAAGTGGTTCCTTTGGGGTCCTTTGGGAAGGGTCCTAGAACTGTAAAAATTTGACAGCGACTTACCCTGTGTTATACTATGGATGTTTGACCCGGTGTAACCACTCTGCACCCGGGTGACTTGGGGTCCCTGGCTACACACCTTGGGTGGTTCTGTGCTTCCCTTGGGTTGCTCCATCCTTGGGTATCAGTCTTGTTTTGGTACTTACTTCACATTCCACTATTTTAGCATATGGTTTAGCCACCCAGTTGGGCCCTATGTGCTTCTCTATGCTACTTACCTATTTCTGAAGTATTGCTTGTGTGTAGTTGATCTCTTAGATATCTTAGATGTAGTTAATAGGAGAAATATAAAGTTAGTGTCTAGTTTAAGTTAATAAATACAAAGTATTTTTATACTCACCTGGTGTGGTTCTTTCTTGTGTGCAAAGCTTACTGAATGACTATAGTGGTAAATGCACTTGCTTTACACCCTCCTGAATAAGCCTTAGCTGAAAATACTTGCTTCTAAATAGGCGGAAAAGTCTATAAAAATGGCAATTTTGGTCACTGTGAGTCCTTAAAAAGTGGTTATTCAAGATGAGGCGCGATATAATTGACATTTTGAATAATTTTTTATACAGTCCACAAATTCCTTTTCTGATGAAAATCGATGACCCATGATCTTAGGTACTTTCTCCAAATGATCAGTAATGGGGATTTTTTAAATGTTTATTCTTTTGACTGTAAATGTCTGTTGGATGTGAATTATCACTTTTGGAACTAAAATAAGTGTTTAAGAGTCATTTTCATGCTCGAAATCGGGCAAAATACAAACTTCTGAGTAAGAGGAAAAGTCTATAAAACGGCAATTTTGGTCACTGGAAGGCCTCAAAACGTGGTTATTCAACATGAGGCACGATACAATTGACATTTTGAATAATTTTTTGTACAGTCCAAAAAATCATTTTCTGATGAAAATCGATGACTGTTGGATGTGAATCATCACTTTTGGATCTAAAATAAGTATAATAAGAGACATTTTCATGCTCGAAATCAGGCAAAATAATAGTTTCTGAGTAGGAGGGAAAGTCTATAAAAATGGCAATTTTGGTCACTGTGAAGCCTTAAATAGTGGTTATTCAACGTGAGGAACGATACAATTGACATTTTAAATCAGTTTTTGTAGATTCAAAGAAATAATTTTCTGATGAAAATCGATGTCCCGTGACCTTAGGTACTTTATCCAAATGATCAGCAATGGTGATTTTTTGAATGTTTAATCTTGTGACTGTAAATGACTGATGGATATGAATCGTTAATTTTGGAACTAAAATAAGTGTGTTTAGAGTCATTTTCATGCCAGAAATCGGGCAAAATACAAGCTTCTGAGTACGAGGAAAAGTCTATAAAAATGGTAATTTTGGTCACTGGGAGGCCTTAAAAGTGGTTATTCAACATGAGGCACGTTACAATTGACATTTTGGATAATTTTTTGTACAGTCTCAAAAATCCATTTTCTGATGAAAAATGAAGATCCCGGACCTGAGAAACTTTCTCCGAATGGTCTGTAATAGTGATTGTTTAAAGTTTAGTCTTTCAACTGTAAATTACAGTCGGGTGTGTATCATCACTTTTGGAACTACAATAAGTGTGTTTATAGCCATTTTGATGCTCGAAATCAGGCAAAATACAAAATTCTGAGTAGGAGGAAAAGTCTATAAAAAGGGCAATTTTGGTCATTGGGAGGACTTATAAAGTGGGTATTCAACATAAGGTGCGATACAATTGACATTTTGAATTATTTTTTGTACAGTCCCAAAAATTAATTTTCTGATGAAAAATGATGACACCGGACCTGATGAACTTTCTCTGAATAGTCAGCAATGGTGATTTGTTTAATTTTTAATCTTTCTACTGTAATTGGCTGTCGGATGTGAATCATCACTTTTGGAACTAAAATTAGTGTGTTTAGAGTCCTTTTCATGCTCGAAATTGGGCAAAATACAAGCATCTGAGTAGGAGGAAAAGTCTATATAAAATGGCAACTGTGGTCACTGGGAGGCCTTAAAAAGTGGTTATTCAACATGAGGCGCGAATCAATTGACATTTTGAATCATTTTTTGTACAGTCCAAAAATCAATTTTCTGATGAAAAATGATGATACCGGACCTGAGAAACTTTCTCCGAATGGTCTGTAATAGTGATTTTTTAAAGTTTAGTCTTTCAACTGTAAGTTACTGTCGGGTGTGTATCATCACTTTTGGAACTACAATAAGTGTGTTTATAGCCATTTTGATGCTCGAAATCAGACAAAATACAAATTTCTGAGTAGGAGGAAAAGTTTATAAAAAGGACAATTTTGTTCATTGGGTGGCCTTAAAAAGTTGGTATTCTACATAAGGTGCGATACAATTGACATTTTGAATTATTTTTTGTATAGTCCCAAAAAATCTATTTTCTGATGAAAAATGATGACACCGGACCTGACGAACTTTCTCCGAATGGTCAGTAATGGTGATTTGTTTAATTTTTAATCTTTCTACTGTAATTGGCTGTCGGATGTGAATCATCACTTTTGGAACTACAATAAGTGTGATTATAGCCATTTTGATGCTCGAAATCAGGCAAAATACAAATTCCTGAGTAGGAGGAAAAGTCTATAAAAATTACAATTTTGGTCACTGGGAGGCCTTAAAGGTGGTTATTCAACATGAGATACGATACAATTGACATTGTGAAATTATTTTTTGTACAGTGCAAAAAATCCATTTTCTGATGAAAAACGATGACCCTGGACCTGAGAAACTTTCTCGAAATGGTCAGTAAATATGATCCTTCAATGTGTAGTCTTTCGATTGTAACTGACTGTTGGATGTGAATATTCACTTTTTGAACTAACATTAGTGTGTTTGGAGTCATTTTCATGCTCGAAATCGGGCTAAATACAAGCTTCTGAGTAGGAGGAAACATTTGTAAAAATGGCAATTTTGGTCACTGCGAGGCTTTAAATAGTGGTTATTCAACATGAGGCATGATCCAATTGACATTTTGAATCATTTTTTGTACAGACCAAAAAAATAAGGGGCATATTAACAAGGCGGCGTTAATGAATTATCGCCGCTTTAGCGTCCGTTTTCGGACGAAAAGCGGCGATAATTTTATCGCCGAATTAACAAGGACACGCTAGCGCGTGATTCCTGACTTAGCGTCCGTTTTCTGCACGCCTCCCATCGCATCGCTAATGAGATGCAAAGGGGACGTGCCTGTGTAAACAACAGGGGGAAATATCGCTAACCCAGGTATCGCCATATTAGCAACGTGGGTTAGCGATATTTTAAATTACGTTAAGTATGCCTTAACGCAGGAATTTAACGTCTGCTAAATTCCTGACTAAGGCATACCTAACATGGGGGTGGATTGTGTGGCTAAGACCACAGGCCCTATCGCCAAGTATATCGCCGTTTTCCATGGGACATCGCTGGAAAACCAGCGATGTTCCATGGAAAACATCGCTATCACTGGAAAATTATCGCCTTTGCGCTAAGCGTTGTTAATACAGCGCTAGCATGGCGATAATTTCCAGCGATAGCCGGCGATAGGATTCCTCACGCTAAGCACGGCCAGCGATAATTATCGCTGGCCGTTGTTAATATGCCCCTAAATTTTCTGATGAAAAACGATGACCCCGGTCCTGTCAAAGTTTCTCCAGATGGAGAGTATTGGTGATTTTTGAATATTTAATCTTTTGACTGTAAATTACTGTTCGATGTGAATTACCACTGTATAAAAGTGGCAATTTTGGTCACAGGGAGGCCTTAAAAAGTGGTTACCCCACAATAGGCGCAATACAATTGACATTTTGAATAATTTTTTGTACAGTCCAAAAAAATCCATTTTCTGATGAAAAACGATGACCCCGGTCCTGTCGAACTTTCTCCAGATGGTCAGTAATGGTGATTTTTAAATGTTTAATCTTTTGACTGTAAATGACTGTTGGATGTGAATTATCACTTTTGGAAAACAAAATAAATGTGTTTATACTCATTTTCATGCTCGAAATTGGGCTAAATACAAGCTTCTGAGTATGAGGAAAATTCTATAAAAAGATCAATTTTGGACACTGGGAGGCCTTAACAATTGGTTATTCAACATGAGGCATGATACAATTGCATTTTGGATCATTTTTTGTACAGTCCAAAAAATCCAATTTCTGATGAAAAACGATGACCCTGGACCTGAGAATTTTTCTCCAAATGGTCAGTAATGGTGATTTTTTAATGTTTAGTCTTTCATTGTAACTGACTGTTGGGTGTGAATCATCACTTTTGGAACTAACATTAGTGTGTTTAGAGTCATTTTCATGCTCGAAATTGGGCTAAATACAGACTTTTGAGTAGAGGGAAAGGGTATAAAAATGGCAATTTTGGTCACTGGGAGGCCTTAAAAAGTGGTTATTCAACATGAGGCGCGAATCAATTGACATTTTGAATAATTTTTTGTACAGTCCAAAAAATCTATTTTCTGATGAAAAATGATGATACCGGACCTGAGAAACTTTCTCCGAATGGTCTGTAATAGTGATTTTTAAAGTTTAGTCTTTCAACTGTAAGTTACTGTCGGTGTGTATCATCACTTTTGGAACTACAATAAGTGTGTTTATAGCCATTTTGATGCTCGAAATCAGACAAAATACAAATTTCTGAGTAGGAGGAAAAGTTTATAAAAAGGGCAATTTTGTTCATTGGGTGGCCTTAAAAAGTTGGTATTCTACAAAAGGTGCGATACAATTGACATTTTGAATTATTTTTTGTATAGTCCAAAAAATCTATTTTCTGATGAAAAATGATGACACCGGACCTGACGAACTTTCTCCGAATGGTCAGTAATGGTGATTTGTTTAATTTTTAATCTTTCTACTGTAATTGGCTGTCGGATGTGAATCATCTCTTTTGGAACTACAATAAGTGTGATTATAGCCATTTTGATGCTCGAAATCAGGCAAAATACAAATTCCTGAGTAGGAGGAAAAGTCTATAAAAATTACAATTTTGGTCACTGGGAGGCCTTAAAGGTGGTTATTCAACATGAGACACGATACAATTGACATTGTGAAATTATTTTTTGTACAGTGCAAAAATCCATTTTCTGATGAAAAACGATGACCCTGGACCTGAGAAACTTTCTCGAAATGGTCAGTAAATATGATCCTTCAATGTGTAGTCTTTCGATTGTAACTGACTGTTGGATGTGAATATTCACTTTTTGAACTAACATTAGTGTGTTTGGAGTCATTTTCATGCTCGAAATCGGGCTAAATACAAGCTTCTGAGTAGGAGGAAACATTTGTAAAAATGGCAATTTTGGTCACTGCGAGGCTTTAAATAGTGGTTATTCAACATGAGGCATGATCCAATTGACATTTTGAATCATTTTTTGTACAGACCAAAAAATAAATTTTCTGATGAAAACGATGACCCCGGTCCTTTCAAAGTTTCTCCAGATGGAGAGTATTGGTGATTTTTGAATATTTAATCTTTTGACTGTAAATTACTGTTCGATGTGAATTACCACTGTATAAAAGTGGCAATTTTGGTTACAGGGAGGCCTTAAAAAGTGGTTACCCCACAATAGGCGCAATACAATTGACATTTTGAATAATTTTTTGTACAGTCCAAAAAAATCCATTTTCTGATGAAAAACGATGACCCCGGTCCTGTCGAACTTTCTCCAGATGTTCAGTAATGGTGATTTTTAAATGTTTAATCTTTTGACTGTAAATGACTGTTGGATGTGAATTATCACTTTTGGAAAACAAAATAAATGTGTTTATACTCATTTTCATGCTCGAAATTGGGCTAAATACAAGCTTCTGAGTATGAGGAAAATTCTATAAAAAGATCAATTTTGGACACTGGGAGGCCTTAACAATTGGTTATTCAACATGAGGCATGATACAATTGCATTTTGGATCATTTTTTGTACAGTCCAAAAAATCCAATTTCTGATGAAAAACGATGACCCTGGACCTGAGAATTTTTCTCCAAATGGTCAGTAATGGTGATTTTTTAATGTTTAGTCTTTCATTGTAACTGACTGTTGGGTGTGAATCATCACTTTTGGAACTAACATTAGTGTGTTTAGAGTCATTTTCATGCTCGAAATTGGGCTAAATACAGACTTTTGAGTAGAGGGAAAGGGTATAAAAATGGCAATTTTGGTCACTGGGAGGCCTTAAAAAGTGGTTATTCAACATGAGGCGCGAATCAATTGACATTTTGAATCATTTTTTGTACAGTCCAAAAATCTATTTTCTGATGAAAAATGATGATACCGGACCTGAGAAACTTTCTCCGAATGGTCTGTAATAGTGATTTTTTAAAGTTTAGTCTTTCAACTGTAAGTTACTGTCGGTGTGTATCATCACTTTTGGAACTACAATAAGTGTGTTTATAGCCATTTTGATGCTCGAAATCAGACAAAATACAAATTTCTGAGTAGGAGGAAAAGTTTATAAAAAGGGCAATTTTGTTCATTGGGTGGCCTTAAAAAGTTGGTATTCTACAAAAGGTGCGATACAATTGACATTTTGAATTATTTTTTGTATAGTCCAAAAAAATCTATTTTCTGATGAAAAATGATGACACCGGACCTGACGAACTTTCTCCGAATGGTCAGTAATGGTGATTTGTTTAATTTTTAATCTTTCTACTGTAATTGGCTGTCGGATGTGAATCATCTCTTTTGGAACTACAATAAGTGTGATTATAGCCATTTTGATGCTCGAAATCAGGCAAAATACAAATTCCTGAGTAGGAGGAAAAGTCTATAAAAATTACAATTTTGGTCACTGGGAGGCCTTAAAGGTGGTTATTCAACATGAGACACGATACAATTGACATTGTGAAATTATTTTTGTACAGTGCAAAAAATCCATTTTCTGATGAAAACGATGACCCTGGACCTGAGAAACTTTCTCGAAATGGTCAGTAAATATGATCCTTCAATGTGTAGTCTTTCGATTGTAACTGACTGTTGGATGTGAATATTCACTTTTTGAACTAACATTAGTGTGTTTGGAGTCATTTTCATGCTCGAAATCGGGCTAAATACAAGCTTCTGAGTAGGAGGAAACATTTGTAAAAATGGCAATTTTGGTCACTGCGAGGCTTTAAATAGTGGTTATTCAACATGAGGCATGATCCAATTGACATTTTGAATCATTTTTTGTACAGACCAAAAAAATAAATTTTCTGATGAAAAACGATGACCCCGGTCCTGTCAAAGTTTCTCCAGATGGAGAGTATTGGTGATTTTTGAATATTTAATCTTTTGACTGTAAATGACTGTTCGATGTGAATTACCACTGTATAAAAGTGGCAATTTTGGTTACAGGGAGGCCTTAAAAAGTGGTTACCCCACAATAGGCGCAATACAATTGACATTTTGAATAATTTTTTGTACAGTCCAAAAAAATCCATTTTCTGATGAAAAACGATGACCCCGGTCCTGTCGAACTTTCTCCAGATGGTCAGTAATGGTGATTTTTAAATGTTTAATCTTTTGACTGTAAATGACTGTTGGATGTGAATTATCACTTTTGGAAAACAAAATAAA
This sequence comes from Calotriton arnoldi, assembly GCA_963921515.1. Lineage (NCBI taxonomy): Eukaryota > Metazoa > Chordata > Amphibia > Caudata > Salamandridae > Calotriton > Calotriton arnoldi. The sequence goes on from CAWUFW010004072.1 coordinate 1,631,740, forward strand.
TGTGTTTATACTCATTTTCATGCTCGAAATTGGGCTAAATACAAGCTTCTGAGTATGAGGAAAATTCTATAAAAAGATCAATTTTGGACACTGGGAGGCCTTAACAATTGGTTATTCAACATGAGGCATGATACAATTGCATTTTGGATCATTTTTTGTACAGTCCAAAAATCCAATTTCTGATGAAAAACGATGACCCTGGACCTGAGAATTTTTCTCCAAATGGTCAGTAATGGTGATTTTTTAATGTTTAGTCTTTCATTGTAACTGACTGTTGGGTGTGAATCATCACTTTTGGAACTAACATTAGTGTGTTTAGAGTCATTTTCATGCTCGATATTGGGCTAAATACAGACTTTTGAGTAGAGGGAAAGGGTATAAAAATGGCAATTTTGGTCACTGGGAGGCCTTAAAAAGTCATTTTTCAACATGAGGCGCGATGCAATTGACATTATGAATCATTTTTGTACAGTCCAAAAATCCAATTTCTGATGTTAAATGATGACCCCAGACTTGAGCAACTTTCTCCGAATGGTCAGTAATAGTGATTTTTAATGTTTAGTCTTTCGACTGTTAATTATGTCGGATGTGAATGATCACTTTTGGAACTAAAATAAGTGTGTTTATGGTCATTTTCATGGTCGAAACCGGGCAAAATACAATCTTCTGACTAGGAGGAAATGTATATAAAAATGCCAATTTTGTTCACTGTGAGGCCTCAAAAACTGGTTATCCAACCAGAGGCGCGATACAATTGACATTTTGAATCATTTTTTGTACAGTACAAAAAATAAATTTTCTGATGAAAAACGATGACCCTGTACCTGAGGAACTTTCTCTGAGTGGCCAGTAATGGTGATTGTTTAATGCTTCATCTTTTGACTGCAAATAACTGTTGATGTGAATCATCACTTTTGGAACTAAAATAAGTGTGTTTAGAGACATTTTCATGCTCAAAATCGGGCAAAATACAGGCTTCTGAGTAGGAGAAAAAGTATATATAAAATGGCAATTTTGGTGACTGGGAGGCCTTAAAAAGTAGTTATTCTACATGAGGCGCGATACAATTGAAGTTTTGAATCATTTTTGTCCAGTCCCAAAAATCCAATTTCTGATGAAAAACGATGACCCTGGAACTGAGGAACTTCCTTCGAATGGTCAGAAAAGGTGATTTTTTAATGTTTAATCTTTCAACTGTAATTGACTGTTAGATATGAATCATCACTTTTGGAACTTAAATAAGTGTGTTAAGAATCATTTTCGTGCTCGCAATTGGGCAGAATACAAGCTTCTGAGTAGGAGGAAAATTCTATAAAAAGGGCAATTTTGGTAACTAGGAGGCCTTAAAATATGGCTATTGAACATGAGGCACGATACAATTAACATTTTGATAATTTTTTGTACAATCCAAAAATCCAATTTCTGATGAAAAACGATGACCCCGGGTCTGAGGAACATTCTCTGAATGGTCATTAATTGTGATTTTTTAATGTTTAATCTTTCAACAGTAAATAACTGTTGGATGTAAATCATCACTTTTGGAACTAACATTAGTGTGTTTATAGTCATTTTCACGCTCGAAATCAGGCAAAATACAAGCTTCTGAGTAGGAGGAAAAGTCTATAAAAATGAGAATTTTGGTCACTGGGAGTCCTTAAAAAGTGGTTATTTAACATGAGGTGCGATACAATTGACTTTTTGAATCATTTTTTGTACAGTCCAAAAATCCAATTTCTGATGAAAAACGATAACCTGAGAAACTTTCTCCGAATGGTCAGTAATGGTGATTTTTTAATGTAAATAACTGTTGGGTGTGAATTATCACTTTTGGAACTAAAATTAGTGTGTTTATAGTCATTTTCATGCTTGAAATTGTGCTAAATTCAAGCTTCTGAGTAGGAGGGAAAGTGTATAAAAATGGCAATTTTGGTCACTGGGAGGCCTTAAAAATTGGTTATTCAACATGAGGCGTGATGCAATAGACATTTTGAATCATTTTTGTACAGTCCAATAAATCACATTTCTGATGAGAAACGATGACTCCGGACCTGTCTCCGAATGGTCAGTAATGGTGATTTTTTAATGTTTAATCTTTTGACTATAAATGACTGTAGGATGTCAGTCATCACTTTTAGAACTAAATTTTGTGTGTTTAGAGTCATTTTCATGCTCAAAATTGGGCAAAATACTGGCTTCTGAGTAGGAGGAATAGTCTATAAAAATGACAATTTTGGTCACTGGGAGGCCTTAAAAGTGGTTATTCAACATGAGGCGCGATAAAATTGACTTTTGAATCATTTTTTGTACACTCCACAAAATCCAATTTTCTGATGAAAAACGATGACCCCGGACCTGAGGAACTTTATCCGAATGGTCAGTAAAGGTGATTTTTCAATTTTAATCTTTCAACTGTAAATGACTGTTAGATATGAATCATCACTTTTGGAACTAAAATAAGTGTGTTAAGAGTCATTCTCACACTCGAAATCAGGCAAAATACAAGCTTCTGAGTAGGAGGAAAAGTCTATAAAAATGAGAATCTTGGTCACTGGGAATCCTTAAAAAGTGGTTATTCAACATGAGGCGCAATACAATTGACCTTTTGAATAATTTTTTGTACAGTCCACAAAATCCAATTTCTGATGAAAAACGATAACCTGAGCATCTTTCTCTGAATGGTCAGTTATGGTGATTTTTTAATGTTTAAACTTTCAGCTTTAAATAACTGTTGGATGGGAATCATCACTTTTGGAACTAAAATTAGTGTGTTTAGAGTCATTTTCATGCTCGAAATCGGGCTAAATACAAGCTTCTGAGTAGAGGGAAAGTATATAAAAATGGCAATTTAGGTTAATGGGAGGCCTCAAAAAGTGGTTATTCAACATGAGGCATGATACAATTGACATTTTGAATCATTTTTTGTACAATCCACAAAATCCAATTTCTGATGAAAAGCGATGACCCCGGACCTGAAGAACTTTTTCCGAATGGTCAGTAATGGTGATTTTTTTAATGCTTCATCGTTTGACTGCAAATAACTGTCGGATGTGAATCATCACTTTTGGAACTAAAATTAGTGTGTTTAGAGTCATTTTCATGCTCGAATTCGGGCAAAATACAAGTGTCTGAGTAGGAGGAAAAGTCTATAAAAACAGCAATTTTGTCACTGAGAGGCCTTAAAAAGTGGTTACGCAACATGATATGCGATACAGCTGACATTTTGAATCACTTTTTGTACAGTCCAAAAAATCAATTTTCTGATGAAAAACAATGGCCCCGGACCTGAGGAACCTTCTCCTAATGTTCAGTAATTTTGGTTTTTTGAATATTTAATCCTTTGAGTGTAAATGAGTGTCGGATGTGAACCATCACTTTTGGAACTAAAATAAGTGTGTTTAGAGTCATTTTCACGATCGAAATCAGGCTAAGTAGAAAATTCTGAGTAGGAGGGAAACTGTATTAAAATGGCAATTTTGGTCACTAGTAGGCCTTAAAAAGTGATTATCCCACATGAGGCGCAATACAATTGACATTTTGAATAATGTTTTGTACAGACCAAAAATCCATTTTCCAATGAAAAACGATGACCCAAGACCTGAGAAACTTTCTCTGAATAGTCAGTAATGGTGATTTTTTAATGTTTAGTCATTCGGCTCTAAATTATGTTGGATGTGATTCATCACTTTTGGAACTAAAACAAGTGTGTTTATAGTAATTTTGATAGTCAAAATCAGACAAAATACAAGCGTCTGAGTAGGAGAAGAAATATATAAAAATGGCAATTTTGGTCACCTTGAGGCCTTAAAAAGAGGTTATTTAACATGATGTGTGATACAATTGAAATTTTGAATAATTTTTTTTGTACAGTCTAAAAAATCAATTTTCTGATGAAAAACAATGACCCCGAACCTGTCGAACTTTCTCCAGATGGTGAATAATGGTGATTTTTGAATATTTAATCCTTTGACTGTAAATGACTGTTCGATGTGAATTATCACTTTCTGAACTTAAATAAGTGTGTTTTAGAGTCATTTCCCTGCCCGAAATCGGTCATAATAGAATCTTCTGAGTAGGAGGAAAAGTCTGTAAAAATGTCAATTTTGGTCACTGTGAGGCAGTAAAAAGTGGTTATTCAACATGAGGCATGATCCAATTGACATTTTGAATCATTTTTTGTATAGTCGAAAAAATCTATTTTCTGATGAAAAACGATGACCCCGGACTTGTCGAACCTTCTCCAGATGGTTGGGAATGGTGATTTCTTAATGATTTTTTAAGGATTAATCTTTTGACTGTAAATGACTGGTGGATGTGAATTATCACTTTTGGAATTAAAATAAGTGTGTTTAGAGCAATTTTTCTGCCCGAAATCGGTCAAAATAGAATCTTCTGAGAAGGAAGAAAAGTCTTTAAAAATGGCAATTTTGGTCACTGTGAGGCTTTAAAAAGTGGTTATTCAACATGAGGCATGATCCAATTGACATTTTGAATAATTTTTTGTATAGTCCAAAAAATCAATTTTCTGATGAAAAACGATGACCCCGGACCTGTCGAACTTTCTCCAGATGGTCAGTAATGGTGATTTCTTAATGATTTTTTAAGGATTAATCTTTTGACTGTAAATGACTGTTGGATGTGAATTATCACTTTTGGAACTAAAATAAGTGTGTTTAGAGTCATTTTTCTGCCCGAAATCGGTCAAAATAGAGGGGCATATTAACAACCAGGCGATAGTCAATTATCGCCGCTTTAGTGTCCGTTTTCGGACGGAAAGCGGCGATAATTCTATCGCCTAATCAGCAAGGTCACGCTATCGCGTGAATCCCTGCACTATCGCCCTTTCCCCCAATGCCCATCCTTGCATCTCTAATGAGATGCAAAGTGGGCGTTACTGGGCGTACCCCAGATGGGCTACGTTGTAAATATCGCCGATGTGCACATCGCGATATTTACAAGGCAGCTCACAGGATTATAGCAGACGTTAGATTTTGGCGAAAACGGCCGTTTCGCCAAAATCTAACGTCTGCTATAATCCCGACTTAGCCATCCCTAACATAGGGGTGGATTGTGCTGATACGACCACAGGGTCGTATCAGCAAGGCTACTCGCAGTTTGCAGGGAACATCGCTGGAAAACCAGCGATGTTCCCTGCAAACGGGCGATAACCTCGCTATCTCTGGAATTTATATCGCCCTGGAGAAGCGTGTTGTTAATAACGCGCTACCAGGGCGATAATTTCCAGAGATAGCCAGCGTTAAGAAATCTATCGCTAAGCACGGCCAGCGATAATTATCGCTGGCCGTTGATAATATGCCCCAGAATCTTCTGAGAAGGAAGAAAAGTCTTTAAAAATGGCAATTTTGGTCACTGTGAGGCTTTAAAAAGTGGTTATTCAACATGAGGCATGATCCAATTGACATTTTGAATCATTTTTTGTATAGTCCAAAAAATCCATTTTCTGATGAAA